>CM060951.1:147829008-148429008 GCA_030765055.1 Mantis religiosa
CATTGTTAAAAAAAACTGCAAGAAGAACCATTGCTGAATTATTTATTGATGGGTAATTTCTTCAAAGAAGTTTTATTACCTATTTTAAAGCAAACAGGGAGCAAAACAATGCCCAAACTGAAACTGATCTATTTGTCATTTCAAGACAAAGAAATGTATGGGGATAAAAGCATCCTTATGTGATACCATGTTATACCTGCATGGCTATCTAGAATCTTTTGCAGTAAGTCTGCACTCAATGAAAATTGTTCCTATGTAATGCAAATTCAAGACAGGCTGCAAAGGTGAACTCTGACTGGTTCATAAAATGTTGAAGTAGGTTCTGCAGAACCAATTGGGCAAGTTCTATGTGTAGAAACATATAAGAGAGAGAGAAAGTGGAGAAACAACCATGTCCTCAAGATCATGCTTCAACCATTACAACTGACTCTTTGAAATGGTGTGACATACCATATCCTGTTGCACTCACTTCTGTCTTCCTCTGTGTCATCTATTTAGCATCTGCATCTATACCACTTGCCTGAATATTTGACAATTTCTTTGTTTACTGGTTCTCTGTTGACTTATTTTCTTTCACTGTTTCTTTCTTCCACATTTCATTCTTCTCATATATATTTACATATTCTCTGTCTACAATGAATACAACCCAGTTTCACATCAACTAGTTGCCTTTAGAAGTCTAATTCACCGGCTATACAACATCTCACTGAGTAAGGAGGAATTTTTGAAAGAACAACACATAAAAGACATAGCGGTATTAAATGGATTCAACCCAGCCGTCATAAGGAACATGATGAATAGAAAGGAAAAACTGAAAATAATATCAAAAAATACCACTCTCACACCACCTAAAAACACAAATTGGCAATATAGAAAATTCACCTACCATCCATGGGCTTTTAGAAAATTTGAACGAATCTTCAAAAGACTAAACTTAAAACTAGCACCCCAAAACAAATTCAGTCTGAGGAACCTGCTAAATAAACCACTAAAAAATTCAATCCCCAACAATTTGAAATCAGGAATTTATCAGATAAATTGTGAAACCTGTGAAAAAAGCTACATAGGAAAAACTAAGAGAAACTTGTTAACCAGGCAAAAAGAACACCAGAGGAATATAAAGTTGAAACAAACAGAAAAATCTGCAGTGTCACACCATTTTTGGACAGAAAACCACAACATTGGCCACAACATTAAACTGTTAAAATCTTTAAGTACACCCATAGAATTGGATATTTGGGAAAAAATATTCATAACCAAAAACAGTGATAAAGTTATAAATTTTGAAATCCCGACATTAAATGGTCCCATTAAATGGGACCATTTAGAAACCAAATCATTTGAACATATAAATTATAAAGTCAAAGAGAAAGTTTATCGTCAAAAGAAGAAACTAAAGCATAACCATAATCATTGGCAACCAAAACATAACAAAATTTCAGCAAAGAACACATCCCTAGACAATGTAATTAATCTCTCAAAGCAAAATTTTAACACTGAAGAAATAGATGTGCTTAACCAAGGCCTAAAAACATGTATAACATACTCCAGCAACCCGGATGAATTCATTGCAGATATAGAATTAGCAGTAGAAGGCTTGGAAACCATGGACAATAATAATTAGGAAAAAATCATCTCCTATATTGGAAAACTTAATAAATAAAAAATCAGGAAAACATCTGAAACAAATTAAGATAATTAAATCTTTAAGGAAAAAGGATGTAATCTTCTCAAGGGCTGATAAAGGGAACAAAATAGTAATCTTAGATACAGCTACATACAAGGAAAAAATGTTAGAGTTACTACAACAAAAAGAATTCCAGGAAATAGATTCTAATCCACTCAACCGATGCATAAAAGATGTACAAAAAACCATCATTAATAGTAAAATTTTAACAACTGCAGAACAAAAAACTATCAAACCGGACAACCCTACCCTTGCAAGACTATATGGTTTGCCTAAAATACACAAACCCAACATACCCATGAGACCCATTGTAAATAATATAAACACTCCTACTTACCTTCTGGCAAAATGGCTGTCCAAAAAATTTCAGTCCTTTCCACAATTCCATACTCTGAGCATAAAAAACTCTTTAGACCTGGTATAAAAAATTCAAAATCTTAAACTAAAATCTCATGACACTTTAGTATCCTTTGATGTCCGCTCCCTCTTCCCTAGCATTCCATTAGACAAACTTTTGATTCAACTGAAAAAATGGCTAAATTCTATAAACCTAGATGCCAATGCAATAGAAGAATATTTGGCAATGACTGAAATATGTATACATCAAAATTAATTTGTCTTCGATGGAAAATATTATAAACAAATTTCAGGACTAGCTATGGGAAGCCCGCTATCACCATTTTTTGCCAATCTATACATGAGCTTTTTCAAAACACATATAACTAAAGCCTTCCCTCATATTTTTAAAACATGGTACAGATACGTAGACGACATCTTTGCAATAGTGCCCTACAAACAAATAGATGATGCTTTGAAACTACTCAACCTGCAAGAACCCAGCATACAATTCACAGTGGAAACTGAAGAGGACTGTACTCTACCTTTTTTAGACCTTACAATCAAAAAAAGCAATGAAAAACTAGAATTTGGTATCCATAGAAAAGCAACACACACAGATAATTACATAAAAGCAAATAGTTTGAACCCAATTCCACACAAACATGCAACCATCAACAGTCTCACACACAGATTAGTAAATCTACCCCTCAGCCAGCAAGAATATCAAAAAACTAAAATCATTCAAACTTCAAAAGAGATTAAAACAGATCACAGCTCTCACACCAATAAAACAAGAAATTAGATTTGCTAAATTTACTTACCACCCCTGGGCCACAAAAAAGTTCCAAAAAATATTCAAGAAATACAATATAACATTGGCGCCAAAAAACAATTACAACATTAAAAACCTACTTCAAAGTAATAATACTGATAAGATAAAACCAGAGGAAAAGTCAGGCATTTACAAGATTAAGTGTAAAGACTGTGAAAAAATTTACATAGGGAGGACAAAAAGAAACATAGGCACTACAAAGAAAGAACACTTCAGGCACTTAAGATACAAAAATATTGATAAAGTCTGCAATAGCAGCCCATTTCTGGTCTGAAAATCATGAAATTGAAGATAGCACAGAATTACTAAAATACGTACAAAAACATAGTGAACTCGTCATATGGGAGAGAATATACATAGAAAAACATAAAAACCAACTAATGAACTTTGAAATCCCGCCAGAAGAGAATCCCACATTTAAGTTCATCACTAAATCAACAGATGGTAGCAGCAACCCCAGAATTACCCACACCACTGGATCAAGCTTTAGTCGCATAAGAGCAGAAGATGCAAACGATGATTTGCAAAACATGTCCTCAAAATAGGTACGAAAGTGAAGCAGATGTGTAATACATACTACACATCTAAAAATTATTAATTAAATGAAGTATTAAAACTTAGTGCCCCTAACACCAGATGGCAGAGTGATCGGAGCTCCGTAGTAGTGGAAGAAGAGTCATTTAGTCACCAAACAGCTGAGGATGAGATCGAATGATCTTGAAAATGTTTCAATTATACAACAACAAGTAAGTGAAGTTTGAGTGTAAACATAGTGACTCATAAATCAAACTCAAAAATGAAGAATACTTCACTGTTAATAATGCTTCTGCTTTTAATATTTATGTTCTTTACTTGCATAGAAATACACTTCGTAGCAGCAGAATTACATCACAATCTACAACAGCGTTCTGATTACACCTGTTTACGTCAGGTCTCGTTACAACACTTCACAGCTGTTTACTGCTTAAGACTGTCCACAACTGACTCTTGGAGAGTCGTCGCCTTCTTAAATACCTCATTGATAAGTTCGAGACTGTTCCAGAACAATAAAGAAATCAAATATTCTATCACCTTCCAGAAGCATAACTTAATCTATGCCGGCAAGTCCTTTATCTCAGCTATCTCTATTTGCCAGCTCTTTGTGTACACAAGCCGTGCTATCGTAGATAACGGCTTTGCGACAATAAATAAAAACTTAGAAATACAAAAAATTCACTTACCACCCTTGGGCATTTTCAAAGTTTGAACGAATATTTAAATATACAAATCCTATCTTAACTCTGCATAATACAGATTCCATTCCCATTGAAACTTAATTTACTTTTTTCCCTCATTATCAGCATTTTCTTTTAACACATCCTCCTTCCTTAGCACTCCAATCTCATACTTAATAAGCTTAATATGAATATAACAATATGCATGGTTACAATACTAGACCTAACTGACTATTTAAGGAAGCCTACCAAGAAGTTTCAGAGATACACTTTTTTGTAATGCAGAATTTTTATAACAAAACTGATTAAACAAATTGTTACAAAGCACAAAGCAATTTCACCAAACTAAAATGAATATTAACGATGTCTGTATCAATTGAAGATAGTAACTTTTATAGGTATTTATGTAAATATCAGAAACTTGCAAATACAATTGATGATAGTGAAGTGATGTTTTGTATAAATGACAATGAAAGCAGTATATTGTGTCTAATAAAATTCAATTTTTATTCTATATACTTCTTTAAACATAAACTCACTGATTGAAGAAAAGCATTTCATTGGGATTTTAAGTGGATAATCAAAGGAGAGACTTCTAGGAGTAGTAAACACATTTCAGATATAATTTCATATGTCACAAAATTAAAAATGTGTTTAGTAAGACAAGAATGTTTTGCTAACAGTAGAAGAGATGTCTGATGTCAAGAACTCTTTAAACATATGTATTAAAACAAATTTAAGAAATTAATATCCCAGTGTACAAAAAATAAAAATGCAGATTCAAATGCCTTCTAAACTTGAGTTAGTTGTCAAAATATTAACAGATTGGCTTTAAAAATGGGGAGAGAAAAAAAAATCATCTTAGAAACTCCTGATTTTTTTCCAAAATATTTTTGAAATCAGCTGAAATATTAACAAACTGAAGATGAAATTACTGTGAAAGAAATGACGAAGTGTACAAGATGGTGTACAAGTGTCTGACAAGATGGCGACAGGTGTAAACGAGTACAAATACTGGCTACGAAATTTTGATAAAATTCTTTGTAACATAATTTCAAATGAGAAATGGGAAAATGTTTTTAATGAAGTGGATGTGAATAAAAAGTGGAACAATTTTTATCTCATTTTTAATTACTATTTTGATTTTGCATGCTCAAATAGAGCAAAGAAAATAAAGAAATTCACAACAATAAATGGATAAACAAAGATATTGTAGATGCTAAAATAAAACTAAAAAACTATTACGATAAATACAGAGAAACTAAAAAAATAACAGATAGGAATACGAGGGGGGACCCAAAAGAAACCGGACTGTTGTCATAAAAACTTTATTGATGAACCTCTTTACAAAATTACTTCAGTCACCTTCAAAATACTCTCCATTACATGTGATGCACTTGTCAAGTTTCTTTTCCCACTGTTGGAAGCATGTTTGGAACTCTTCAAGTTTGATATTGTCCAGTGCTTTTTCCGAAGCTGTTTTTACCGCCACCACATCGTCATAACACTACCCTTATAGCGTTTTTTTTTTTTTTCATTCGTGGAAATAGGAAACAGTCGCACGGGGCAAGGTCCGGTGAGTACGGAGCGTGGGGAATGACAGACCACCTCTGAGATGCCAAATAGTGGGTCACTCGTAAGGCCGTGTGTGCTGGAGCGTTGTCGTGATGCAGAAACCTGTCATTTGATCGCCAAAGTTCCGGGCGTTTCCTCCTCACATCCTCTCGCAGATGCCTTAAAACATCCAAGTAAGAGTGCTGGTTAACAGTCTGGCCAGGGGGTACGAATTCCCGATGCACAATTCCACGAACATCAAAAAAGACAATGATCATCGTCTTCACATTTGACCTCACTTGCCTTGCTTCTTTTGGTCTGGGAGAGTTGGGAGTCCTCCACTGGCTTGACGTTTGCTTGGTTTCTGGGTCATACACATAACACCAACTCTCATCCCCAGTAATGACTTTGTTCAAGAAGTTTGGATCACATGCAATCTCTGCTTTCAAGTCCTGACACACATTCATGCAGATGGTTTTGTGCTCCAGTGTGAGAAGGTGCGGAACATATTTAGCAGCAACACGTCCCATGTCAAAATCCGCTGGCACGAGCTCCAACTGATTCCTGTCGATGCTGAAATTTGGTCGATCGTTTGGCAACGATCCTCGATCTTTTGGCGGACCTTTTCAATGTTCTCCTCATTTCGCGATGTTGAAAGGCGTCCAGAACGAGCTTGGTCTTCAACACACATCTCACCATGTTTAAAGCGCCCAAACCACTCGAGAACCTGTGTGCAGCTCATAGTGTCCTCCTGGAAAGCTTCCTGAAGCATTTGGTGTGTCTCTGTTGCAGTTTTTTTTAAGCAGGAAACAAAATTTCACACACACACTCTTTGTTCTTTTAAAGTTGCCATAACGACTTCACAGAGGTAACCCGCCAACAGTCAGAGAAACACAATACCACACTTGCACGTTCAGCTCTACACTGACGCCGTCTGCACAGCTGTTTCATGAAGGTCTCTACTAACACCATCTAGCGTGAGAACTCTGCACTATGTCTACGAGTGGCAGCGCCCTCAGAGTCCGGTTTCTTTTGGATCCCCCCTCGTGTATATATAAGCTTTAAAAAGAGTTATAGGAAACTAATAAAAGAAACCAAATGGGCATATTACAACAACATTATTAGTAACTCAATCAATATCACTAAAACTACTTGGAATCTGGTAAATACTGAATGTGGCAAAAACATAAATCTATTACAGAACATACAGATAAAAACAGTGCACAAGACAAGCAAACATCCAACTGAGATAAGTAACATGTTTAACGATAGTTTTATAAACAACATAAATAAACTATTGTTACTAAAATCATGCAAATGAGTCAACCTTGTATATACTTTTCTCCACTTACAACTTCTTTTTATTCTATATAAATAAACTAGTTGAAAACAACTTAAACATGATGCCAGTCAACCATTGCAAAGTCATAAGTAATTCAATATATATACCGCAAATAAATAAAGAAGAGTTAACGAGAATGATAAGTAAACTAAAAAGCAAAAAATCATCAGGTAAAGATGGGATCTCCACCATGCTCCTTAACGGTGCGCACCCTATATGCTTGACCCATTATTAGATTTGATAAATACCTCAATAAGTTCAGGAATTTTCCCAGATTGTTTAAAGAATGATATTGTAAGCCCACTACGCAAGAAAGGTGATAAAGAATCTGTAGATAATTACCGACCAATAACGTTAATATCCCCACTATCCCTGGTTTTCGAAAAAGTAATTGCACAACATATTTAAGCTTGTTTAGAAAAACATGAAATATTAAATAATCTGCAATTTGGATTTAAAAAAGGAAAATCTACAAAAGATGCAATTATAGAAATAATAAAACATCTGATAGACTGCTCAGAAAAAAAGGAATTCAATAGCTGTATATTTCTGGATCTGAGTAAAGCGTTTGATTGTGTGAATCATGAAATCCTGTTGTACAAATTCAACAGTATGGTATAAGAGGAATACCTTACAACTTAATTAAAACTTATTTAAATTATAGAACACAATCAGTAAAAATTAACCATATTAATGGAAAACAAATAAAAGAATATATATCCGAAATGCGAACAGTAAAACATGGGATACCACAAGGATCAGTTCTAGGGCCGCTATTATTTATAATATATACAAGCGACATTCCACAATTACAAAACGGAGAAATAATATCTATCATATGCCAATGATACCTCCATAATAAATTCTGCCGAAACTTTACAAAGTCTAGAGTATTGCACAAAAGAAAACAATAAACAAGTGATACAATACTTAAAATCAAATAATTTATGCATTAACATACAAAAAACAGTATATATGACCACACAGACAGTACAAAATAAAAATGATATGACGCTTGGTATCAAAATAGAAAATCAGGAAATAAAAAAACTTGACTGTACTAATTTTCTTGGGGTTGTGTTGGATAAAAATCTAAGCTGGGAAAAACACATTGACAAAATTTGTCAAAAAATCTCTTCAAGCTTATTCGAACTAAAACAAATGGCAAAGCTTGTTCATGCAGACGTCCTATTAAAAATTTATTACAGATTAATATACCCACATCTTTCATACGGTATTACAATATGGGGACAAAGTGCAACACTACACACAAAAGGGCTATTCATTACAGAAAAGAGCCATTAGGATCATTTTAGGATTAAACAGACAGGAATCATGCAGAGAATATTTTAGGAAACTAAAAATTCTAACAGTATATTCATTATATATAGTTGAGGTAATTATGCTTGCATAAAGAATGGAAAACAGCAATAAAATGAATAATCAGGTACATGAACACAACACGAGGGGCAATTCAGATTTTCACCTACATTCCCATAGGTTAGAAATGTACAAAACCAAGCCATCAGTGGCTGCATGTTTGTTTTATAGCAAACTACCACAAAATATAAAACATATAACATGTATACATAGATTCAAAAGAGAAGTAAAAAAATACTGTATTGCTGGAACCTTTTACTCCTTAGACGAATTTACAAATAGCACTTAAGTCATTGCTGTAAAATTGTAAATATTTAGTAATCAACTGTAATAGAATGTATTATTAAAAAAAAAAGGTAGTCACGAAAATATTGTGTAGAAATAGATTTATATAGGTACATTCATATGCATTAGTATAGGTGCATATATAATTATTATTGTAAATATGTTTTTTTCTTTTGTTTTGTAATATGTTTAATTCCATGTATTTCTGTTTTTGACGATGCTATGAATTACTTTATAATTTTTACAGCAGATAATAAAATGAGTGAATGAATAAGCCAAATATGAAAAACTGACTGTCATTTGAGAAGGGTAGATGAAAGAGAAAGGTTGGGAGAACTAAATTTAGTGTGGAAAGCATAATTAAACATATGAGAAACAGAAACATACATGTATTTGAAATCATTTGTATTGTAAGGCAGCATGAGCTAGATATGATCTGGAGCAAAAATAAAAGAGAAGGATCAAAAAAAGAAAATCATACACTACTCATTGTAAACTGAGCAGAGAAATAGTATCCTTGGATTTAAAGCTTTAAATTTATAAGGCAACACATTTCAGAAAATGCCTCAAGTTGAATGCAGAGAAGAATTTGCATAACATCCAGAGGTTGGACTAATTTTTGAGATTTACATGAAAACAGAGAGAGATTAAAACTCTAATTCTGATTCTCAATAACATAGTATTCTAAGAAGAATTGCTTCTCAGCTTTTTCCAGTTATATCCATTGTCTTTATACATACCTTGTCTGGAATGACAAATGGAAATTCCTTTCCTTGAAGTTGCAATGCTTGCTGTAACCGCTTCAGAGCAGTTCTATTTAGGTTCTCTAAACATACATCCTTGATTGCTTCTTTAACTGCAAGTAGAGCTTCATCATGCTTCTGCTGAGACACTAAAAATAAATACACAGATGATAAGCATGAACATAACACTAAAAATAAATATAATGCACAAAGCATGAAGCATTTCACAACATAGTTTAATGGAAATGCTTTTTTGAAGAATTCTAGTGAAGCCTGTTATTGTCTTCGTTCACCCTTCTAATTTTTAGTTATGAAAATAAAATGAATAGTCTGTTTTTATGTGTATTTAGTGTACTGATTTGTGACATCCATAGATTTCGAAAGGACTTTGATAAAGTGAAACAAAATAAATTATGGAACATAGCAAAAGAGAAAGACATATCTGCAACATTCAATAGCAGTACTAAGAAGTGTAATTAGGTTTTATCCTAATGGAATGAAAGACTGGAAGGACAAATTTGTTGGGATATGATAGAGAAATATAAACAAAGAAGTTGAAATAAAGGGGATGCATAAAATGTAGTATATTGAACAGTTGCCATTTAAAGTTAAAAGGGAATGCGAACATTTTTAAAAGGCAAAGGAAAACAGGACTGCTCAAAGAAGTGTTTCAGAGAGTGATGGTGTTTATGGGCGCATAACTGCACGGTCATCAGTGCCCTTGAAAACCAGATCGTTCTAAAAAGGGGATGAAATAACTAAAACAGATCTATCCTAAATAAAATCACAGATAAAAAAACACACACTTAAGTCAAAAACTAAAAGATTAAAAGGGGGTAAAATTTAGGGCTAGATTCTAAAATCATTTAACAGCAGCTAAATACTTTGGCCACCGCTTGTTCGTCGTCCACCAGAATCTCTGCCTAGATAGCTGGCAGCTGGAGAGACTGGCAAACAACTGCTAGGTCTAAAACACACTAAACACACGTGACAGACCGATAGAGCTCCACCGCAAAGCGGGCAGTCTGGAGCAGGGTCCCTGTTTAACATAAAACTATGGGTAAAAAAAAAAAAAAAAAAAAAAAAAAAAACTGGCCAATCCGTAACTGAGCCAGGTTAACTTCCTCCCAACGAGAATGGCAAGAGGTTACCCAGGGAATCGAAAGTTCCTTGACAGAGCGAAGTTTAGTTCCGTGGAGAGCGGAGAAATGTTTGAACTGACTGGTATAAATTATATAGTATGTGTGTCAACATATGTGTCGGACCTTTGAGGTTGAAAATGAAAACAACTGCTCCCGAAACTAGTCCCTTAAAATTTAAAAAAATAACTGACATAAGTGTAAGAAAACATACTAACAAGTAATTGCCTTTCATGGAAGTGTTGAAAACAGTGTTGCTGTAATAAATTAAATTTAAGGGTGAGTTGATTAATGACACTAAACAACACTAATGACACTGTTTAGTGTCATTAATCGACTCACTTAAATTTAATTTAATACTAACAAGTGTTTATTAATATGTCTAAAATTTCAAATGCAGAAAGTGATAGCAATAAAGAAGCATATGCAGTAAAAATAAAATAATAGTAGAATGTGAATGAAAAGCAAGCAAGAATGAACTTAAAGAAGTGAGACAAGGCCACTTTCCTAAACCTTATTTTATATAAATATAACATAATTTTGAGTCGAACTAATACTCAATGCTCCATTTATTGCTAGTATTTACCTAGAATGTGTTTCGTTAGGATCTTCCTAACATCAGCTGTTGTCGACTAATGGATGTTGGTTTGCTGAACTCATTGGAGGCAACAGGGGCATTTCTGTCGGTATCTTGATGAACATGAAGTTTGGGTTTTCATCAAAGGTAGTGTCGAAATTAAACAATTTTCTTTCACATTTCTTTATGAAGATTTTTTCCCAAGTGGTTAATGCAGCTGGACCTAGGACACTTTTTAATAAGTGGATTTCTCGTTCTATATCATGATTCTCCTTTCAAAAATGGTACGCTACCGCCGATTTATATATTTCTTTGTTCCTGATGTTCCTAAAATGCTCTTTAAGCCTAATGTTCAAGTTCCTTTTTGTTTTTCCAATGTAAAAGTTGTCACAGCCTTTGCAGTTTATCCAGTATACACTCGATTTTTTGTCTGTGGGTATCTCCTTTGGACCCACAGAACAAATTTAGTGTACAACACCTTTTGAAATAACATAATTGACTTTATTAACTTTAAAGAGAGTCGATTAATGACACTAAACAACACTTACTTTTAAATTTTTCTGGAACATGTTTCTGAGGCTTTGCCTCTATCATCAGCCGGCCCTCGACTGCTGATGATAGAGGCAAAGCCTCAGAAACATGCTCCGGAAAAATTTAAAAGTAAGTGTTGTTTAGTGTCATTAATCGACTCTCTTTAAAGTTAATTTATCATAACAACACTGTTTTCAACACTTCCAAGAAAGGAAACATAATTGGCTCTTTGAGAATTGACTCTTTATTGCTCTTTATAACAAGTACAATAGTATACACAATTGAAAACTTGTTTAAGATGACAAAGGAGATACCCACAGACAAAAAATTGGGTGTATACCGGATAAGCTGCAAAGGCTGTGACAACTTTTACATTGCAAAAACAAAAAGGAACTTGAACATTAGGCTTAAAGAGCAGTTTACGAACATCAGCAACAAAGAAATAGATAAATCAGTGGTAGCGTACCATTTTTGGAAGAAGAATCATGATGTAGAACGAGAAATCCACTTATTAAAACGTGTCCAAGGTCTAGCTGCGTTAACCATGTGGGAAACAATCTTCATAAAGAAATATGAAAGAAAATTGTTTAATTTCGACACAACCTTTGATGAAAACCCAAACTTCAAGTTCATCAAGATACCGACAGAGATGCACCTGTCACCTCCAATGAGTTCACCAAACTAACGTCCATTAGTCGACAACAGCTGATGATGTTAGGAAGATCCTAACGAAACGCGTTCTAGGTAAATAGTAGCAATAAATGGAGCATTGCGTATTAGTTCGACTCAAAATTATATTAATTTTGTGCTTCATTGTATCATAGTCCTTACAACTTATTTTATATATTGAGAATGTGTGTCTACTGTAGAGCCAATTATAGACATGACCTAAAATTAATTAAGAATCTGTTTTTATATATATAAACCAGATTCTGGTCAGTGATTAAACAGAAGTTACATATGACAATGTTCAAACTAAAAAACATGTTTATTTAGAAAATATTTCTTAAATATTTCAACAAATAAAATCATTTGCATTTTATGGACCAAAAATCAGCAAAAAAAGATGCATAAAAGAGAAACTATCTTGACTGCAAAACCTAATGCTTTGAAAATACTTCTTCAAAATCACATTCTTCTTCTTCTTCTTCTTCTTCTTCTTAGAAGTGTATACCAATTTATCATGGTGTTAAGGGATTCCTGTATCCCTTAAGGTCAGGTCTGAGGAACCAAGTTTTGCATCTGATGGAGAACCAGGATGGGTGATCAGCCTGATGCCTGGTGTGAGGGTAAGAGAAGTGGATGACAGTATGAGGGCAAGATGAATGATAGGAAAGGTGATGATGCAACAATTGGTGGAATGATGATAGGGGAAATGGGGATCCTGGAGTAAATCTGCCCCACCACAAATCTCATTTTGCATTCATCTGGGATTGAACCCAAGCTGCCTTGGTGAGATTCGAGCGATCTAACCACTCGACCACAGCATGGCCATAAATGAATATTTTATAAATTAAATTAATAAAACCTGAGTGTGAATGCACCCAGAGAGAATCTGAAAACAATGCAAGTGGCACAACTTTTGTATGTTCCACTTGTTTTAAGTTTTATATACGAGGTTAACAATTAGTTAGTCACAGGACAATGTGAATTTTTAGTTTTTAATTGATGCATGCTTGAAGCAGGAAAAAGGGAAAGCTAGCTTAGAATGTGCTAGAGAATAAATAAAACATGTCCAATTAGTTTATTAAGTAAACCAGATTAACCGGAAAAACTATATTAAAACTGGTTGTATGCAAGAGCTGATCAAGGACGGATGTATGTTCACATGCTCCAATTCAAATAGTAAATTGGAGGTATCTGCCAAACCATAATTGGGCTATTTAACAGAAGAAATATAAACAAATAGTGAAAATGTGCCGAATGATCAATGAACTTGATATGTTATGTATTAGTATTGAAAATGCTACTCATAGGTGGAACAGAACTCAATCTGGGTCCCAACATGGAGCTGTAATTGGAATGTTGAAAAGTGTCTTGAAAGAAACTGCTGATGGAAAAAGGACTTGAAATTACTGGGGAGATGAAAGTTGTTACTTCAAAACTATCAATACAGAATAAACGAAGATCTTACAAATCATAATGAAAGACTAGTAAAACTAAAAAAATGGAAGTAAGAGAGGGGAAGTTCAACACTATTGTCTTCACAGTCAAGGAATGCAGAGAGAACAGAACATGGCAAGAGATGGAAGACATATTTAAGGAAAAGTTAGAGATAGAGTTATCTGGCTAAGGTAGATTTTTATTTAGAATTGGAAGAGGAGGTGTAAGACCAAGGCCAATACTCGTAAAATATTTCAATTTGAAATTTAAATGGATGGTGCTATCAAGCTCTAAAAACTGAAGGGCATGAGTATATTTATAGATCACTATTATGGGGGGGGGGGGGGAAGAATGAGAACAGAGGGCCATTTTGTTGGAGCAAATGAAAAAAGCCAGAGAAGGGAAAATGGCATATATAAGTGGGTCTGAACCTGTTCTCTGATGACAGGAAACAGAATATGAATGGAGAAAAAATAATGTCATGTGTAAGCAGAGAAAAAAGCCAGAGTTCAAGATACTGAACTGGATATGGAGAGAATATTACAACAGAAAGATGGAAGTGAGGAGATAAACAGAGAACTCCACCATGTCACATATCACCACCACCCCGGTTGAGGGATGATGTTAACAGGTTGGCCTTGGAAACGACAGCTGGATTAGACATGAGGACGATTGCTGGCTTTAGTGCTATATCTATACCAGACGGAAGTATAATACAAGTGAAAAAAAGAGGAATGGTTTGAATGATGAGGCAACATTTATAAGAAACAAAGCCAGTTAGAACAGTTTAAATATGAAAGAAAATTCCTTTCTTGGAAGTGTTGAAAACAATGTTGTTATGATAAATTAAATTTAAAGGGAGTCGATTAATGTCACTAAACAACACTTACTTTTAAATTTTTCCGGAACATGTTTCAGAGACTTGCCTCCATCCTCAACCGGCCATGGAGGCAAAGTCTCTGAAACATGTTCTGGAAAAATTTAAAAGTAAGTGTAGTTTAGTGTCATTAATCGACTCCCTTTAAATTTAATTTAATGAAAGAAAATGTTCTGTACAAGAGTTAAAATCTCTTTCCATAGTGGACTGGAATGTGGAAGAGCTATACTTGAAAATACAGAATGGCAAAATTTGTCAAATAATTGAGCAACGGCTCCCGAAACTAGTCTCTCAATAATATAAAAATGTATAAGTGACAAAGTGTCAAAAACCAACTATAAATAGTTTTTAAATTCTTTTGACGTCACTATTACTAAATTCCTCCAAACATGCATAGTTTTGACTCAACTGAGATAACCCTAAAATCTTTGTAGTAATGATGAATTCTATAATAATGAAGGCATAAAGTTAATAGAGTTTTGTGAAGAGAATAATTATTTGATATGTAGTGGTGCTAAAGAGAAAGACGCCCGCCTCAGTAGCGTGGTGGTAGCATGTCTGCCTCATGTTCAAGAGGTCCCGAGTTCGAATCTCGGTCAGGGTGAGTTACCTGAATATGGTTTTTTCCGGGGTTTTCCCTTATCCTGTGAGACGAATGTCAGGTAATTTTAAGCTCTATGGACCCTGGGCTCATTTGAGCATCATTTCACCCATTCCATTCATCGTCTGATATGACTTAACATTGGAGGACGTAAATTACAAAAAAAAAAAAAAAAAAAAAAAAAAAAAAGAGAAAGATAAGTGTAGAGATTTTACTTTAATAAACAAAATTAGATATTTAAGTTAATTGATGAAATTAATTGCTCCTTCACACTAGCCATGTATAGGCTGTTTTGGATAGAGTCAAACTGAAAAATTCAATGCCATGGCCGGGATTTGAACCACAGATCTTCTGGTTTCCACACAGTCGCTCTTACCCATTGAGCTACCATGACCAACTATCAATCTAATTATCTATCAATTATCTATTCAATACCTTAGCCTATACATGGCTAATGTGGAGGAGTGATTAATTTCCATCAATTAACTTACATATGAATGCATATTCATGATCAATTATCAGAGTTGGAAAAAATCAGAGTTTAGTTCTGCTGTACTAAAACACTTTGTTTAATATTGCACTACAAGTGCACTTAGAGGATCATAATACTGTTTTGTTGATAATGTGCAACACTATTGATAGCAATCTCAGGGGAATGAGGGGCAAGGGAATAGTGTGAATGTACATTTGCAGAATGCAAACAGTACTATATCCGTATACCTTACTCACTAGGAAAAGCAACCTGGAATTGCAAATGTTTACCCGATTCCACTTCTGATGCTCTGCACTTATTCCTTAACAGTTATTTCCATCTTTCATAAAATGTACTCATATCGTGGCCAAGTGTACTAATGCTAATTTGAAAACCTTAAACTGGAATTAACACTGTGAAGTAATGTAATAATTACAATTATACATTGAGTTGACTGTATAATTTTAATACATGAGACACTCTATACTTCAAATACCACAATTTTTTTTTTCAACGCGTTTCACCTCCACTTGAAGGCATTATCAAGAAATTGTTAACTCACTGTATAGTTTTAATTAGTACTACTACATTTGCCAAATGTTTTCTCTAGATACAATTGATCAGTGCAGAACACAACATTTCATTTACTTACATTTATTTATTTTTACTATTTATGTAAAATAGTGGATGTTAGAAGAGAGTTAAGAATTGAACCGGTGGTAAACAGAATATTACAGTATAGGGAAAAATGGATACAACAACTGCAACGAATGCAACCTGTTAGAATCCCCAAACAAATAATTATAGACCAAGAGGATATCAATATACAGGAAGACCTGGAAAGAGATGGAGAGACGGGAGACTGGAACAGACTTTAGCCTAATCCTTGATGTTAGAAGAAGAACATATTAAGACGATAAAATATAATAAAGCATGTGGAATAGATGGAATTCCAGTAGGATTTTGGAAAGCATGGGCAGTGTATCACAATTTTAAAAATATTAGTTTGGATACTGAACCTAATTTTTGAACAGGGTAATATACCAAAAAATTGGAGAGTAAGGATAGTAACTCCAATATACAAAGACAAAGGGGATCCTAGGAACCCAGCATATTATAGAGGAATAAGTTTGCTTTCAGTAATAGGAAAAGTTTTTACTGGAGTGTTACCTAGAGATTACAAGATTGGGTGGAAAAAGAAGGGCAATTTTTAAATTTTCAGTCAGGCTTCAGAGAAGATAAAAGAACAGTTGATGATATCTTTATAATTAGAACACTCAAAGACAAATATTTTAGTCGCAAAAGAGGTAGGATATACCTGTTGTTTCTGGATCTACAAAAAACATTTGATACTATCACTAGAGAAACATTTTGGGCCAAGTTAAGGAAAAAAGGACTAAGTCAGAGCTGCATAAAGATGATCAAAAATATCTAAAGGGGAAATTAATTTCATATAAAATATGAAAAGGGGATGTCTAAGTCAAAGCTTCATAAAGAAGATCAAAAATATCTAAAGGGGAAATTAATTTCATATAAAATATGAAAAGGGGATGTCTTAGACAAGGTTGTAAATTAAGTCCAGTATTATTCAATTTATTTATTTAGGCAAAAATAGTATACATTTGCTAACTACAAACAGTACGGAAATACTAGTTTTGCTATTTGCAGCTGATTAGTTACAGGTGATACGGCAAGTGTAGGTTTAAAACAATCTTGAAGTTATAGGTAAAGACTGGTGACTCAAGATAAATAAAACTAAATATAAGAATATGGTAGTAAAGAAAGGTTATAAACCAAAAAACATAAGAATTTGTGGGGGGGGGGGCGTTCAGAATAAGAGTGAGTGAGTGGTGTTTAAGGGCCCGTCTACAACAAGGTCATTTGGGCCCCAAGTCAACACTAAAAACCTAAAAACTATAAAAATTCAGTTAAAAAGGTAAAATACAATTAAAACACTCAACTATTAAAATCACATTAAAACTCATCCCAGTATTAAAAATTTAAAAACTCTAAAATTGATAAATATAAAACACAAGTCAGACTTGTTTATTAAAACCTATTTTTAAAACAAACCGCAGTGCCTTATCCACGGCCACTGGTTCGTTACCTAAAACACCGTGCAAGTTAGTCCCCAAGCCCAAAGACTGGCGAACGCGGGCGTACTGCGGGCAGTCAAGCAGTACATGCCGCACAGTGAGGCGTACTGCACATGGAGCACACACAGGGGCCGGTTCCCCTCTTAGCAGATGGCCATGAGTTGCTCGTGTGTGCCCAATTCTCAGCCGGGTGAGTATCACCTCGGCTCGCCGGTTAACCCTGCAGGAAGTCAGCCAGGGTTGTACGCTTTCCTTTATTGCCCGGAGTTGTGTGCCTTCTAAAGCTGTCCAGGATTGCTGCCAAGCAGATAGAAGCTGGCGACGGAAAAAACGTTGCACATCCTGGTACGGCACCGTAGCTGTTAAACTCCGGGGCAAACGGCAAGCAGACTTAGCAGCCGCGTCCGCCTCCTCGTTCCCGGAAATGCCCATATGCCCAGGGGTCCAAGTAAAAACAAAATGGTATCCTCGACCGAGCATTTGCGAGATCTGGGCCTGTATTTTTAAAACTAGAGAGTGAGCGGCAGTGTGCTGTTTCAAGGCCTGAAGAGCACTGAGATTCGGTTGCAAACAATAAAAGAGCCAGGGGCTAACTTGCAAATAAAAAGGAGCATATAGTAGATGGCATACAGCTCTGCTGAGAAGACCGAAGTTGAGTCCAGAAGTCGAAATTTGTGAGCCTCACCGTTAACGAAGAACGCGCAACCCGTAGCGTTACCTAACTGAGAACCGTCTGTAAAGACCGGAACATAGTTAGGATAACGGCCCAGTAATTCGGCAAAAAGTTGTTGGAACACTGAATGTGGAGTAGCGAGTCTAGAATTGTTTGAAAGAGCGAGATCGAACTGCGCACGATTGAGCTGCCATGCAGGATAGGGGCAGATGGACGACCTCTCCACGCGAGGCATTCGGAGGCCATGCGAATGTAGTAGATCCCGAAATCTTATTCCCACGGGGCGTGTCTGAGAACCAGGGCGCATATAACGGTGGACTAAATCTGGACACAGAACTGGTTTAAAACAAGGATGATTGTGATAACTTGCCAACTTCGAAACGTATGAGCAGAGTAACAGCGAGCGACGAATATGGAGTGGAGGTTCGCCTGAGTCTGCATACAGGCAGTCGACTCGACTGGTGCGGAAAGCTCCTGTGGCAAGGCAGATGCCAGTATGATGCACGGTGTCTAAAAGGCGAAGTTTAGAGGCGGTCGCTGCGCCATAAATAAAACTGCCATAGTCCAGCTTGGACCGAACCAGAGAGCGGTACAGCCTCAACATTACCGTGCGATTGCCCCCCAAGATGCTCCAGATAATACCTTCAGCACCCGAAGAGAACGATCGCAAGAGGCTCGAAGGTGACGAATGTGGTGCTCCCAATTTAGTTGTCGGTCCAAGTAGAGGCCCAAGAACTTCAGGTGCGAGACAAATGGCAGGGGTGTGCCGTTCAAATGAAGATCAGGAGGCGGGTGAATACCTCGTAGGCGGTGAAAGTGGATACACTGGGTCTTCGCAGCTGAAAAGCGGAAACCGTTTTGAAGCGCCCAAGCTGCTAGCTGGGTGATGGTCAGCTGCAGTTGGCGCTCAATGTGATCTATGTTGGCTGACCTATAATAAACTGCGAAGTCGTCAACATAGAGTGATGTTGGAATTCCGCTTCGAACGACACTAGTGATGCCATTGATAGCTACGGCAAAAAGTGCGACGCTTAAAATCGACCCTTGAGGTACGCCGTTCTCCTGTATCCGCTCCGAGGATACCGTGTTTCCTATGCGCACACGAAAACGGCGAAGTTTTAAAAAATTGCATAGGAATTCTGGTAGATGACCACGCATACCGTAACCATGTAGGTTACGGAGTATGCCGTACCGCCAAGTGGTGTCATAGGCCTTCTCCAAGTCGAGGAACACGCCCACGGTGTGCTGTTTCAGCAGAAAGGCATCGGAAATATACCCCTCTAGGCGTGTTAGATTATCGACACTTGTGCGATGGCGACGAAAACCGCATTGTAAGTTGGACAGATGGTTATGTTTTTCTAGCCACCAATTTAACCGAGCGCTTATCATTCGCTCCAACGTCTTACAGATGACACTCGTCAGGCAAATGGGGCGGTAGCTAGATGGTAGCGTGCGGTCCTTTCCGGGTCGAGGGATGGGGATGACAATACCCTCTCGCCAGGAGGAAGGGAAAATCCGCTCATGCCAAATGCGGTTATAGATGTTTAAGAGGAAACTTAGCGCCTCAGATGGAAGATGTAGCAGCATCTGTCGGTGTACGTCATCGGGACCTGGAGAAGAATCCTTTGCTAACGCCAGAGAATGGGTGAGCTCGGCTGCTGTAAAAGGTTGGTTGTACGGCTCGGTGCAGTCACTATTAAAATTAAGTGGTACCCGCTCCGCCTTTTCCTTAATAGGCAGGAAGAGAGCGTCATAGCGGGCAGTTTGGCTAGTAGAAGCAAATGTGGTAGCTAGGGCTTCAGCTATGTCCTGCTCGGTGGTGCACATGGAACCGCTGATGGCAAGGCCGGGAATTACCGTCCGGCGATACTTGCCATACATCCGCCGAACAGCTGACCAAACTTGTTGGGTGGAGCTGCGCCAGGAAAGCGAAGACACATAGGCTTCCCAAGATTTACGCTTTGCGTTGCGCAGTATAAAGCGTGCCCTAGCGCGAGAACGTTTGAAGGCAACGAAGTTCCCTTCCGTCGGGTGCCGCTGAAAAATGCACAAAGCACGTTTGCATTCCTCGGACCACCACGGTACAGGGATACGACGTGGTGTAGTTGAACCTCGAGGAATGCTGGATTCTGCTGCGAGCAGGATCGAGCAAGTAAAATATTCGACCATTGCATCGATGGTGTCGAAACCATCGTCGATCAGGTGTATAAGAGATTGGAATTTTCCCCAGTTAGCTTTGGAAATAATCCAGCGAGGATGTCGAGAAGGTACACATTGGCGACCAGAAAAATGAATGTTAATGGGATAATGATCACTGCCAAAAAGGTCGGAAAGTACTGACCACTCAAGGAGTGGTACTAATGACGGACTGCAGAAAGAAAGGTCTAGTACGGAATGTGTACCATAAGCGGATGATAGGAATGTCAGGTCACCAGTATTTAGCAGAAGCAGGTCAGACTTATCGAAGACGTCTGCGAGGAGGCATCCACGGGCGTCATCCGTGTCTGATCCCCAGAGCGTGTGCTTAGCATTCAAATCTCCCACAAGGAGTAGTGGTGAGGGGAGCTGAGCCAATAGAGCTAGAAGATCCCGCTCTAGAACTATACTGAGCGGCGGCAGGTACATGTTACAGATGGTAAAACTGATGCTCTCCAGCTGTATCCGAACGGCCACAGCTTGCAAAGGTGTGGTGAGAGGAACGTTGGCGGCGGAGATGTTAGGCGCTACTAAGGTAGCAACGCCACCGCTTGCACGCATACCTGCAACAGAATCGCTTCTAAATGCCGAAAAAGAGTGAAGGTGTAACGAGTGATTGGGATGTAAGTGGGTTTCCTGGAGGCAAATAATTGACGGTGACCGTTGAGAAACTAAATGTTGTAGGTCTTGAGCACGAGCTCGAAAACCATTGACATTCCACTGGATTATTTCCATGAAGAGTTCTTAACGGGCCGTTTTAACTTTTTTCTTGACCTTGGCTGACTTGGGCCCTACGATTCGAAAATCGTCGGCCTCCTGTGACTCCGCTGATGTTCGGGAGTCAGAACTCCTACGGCTCGTAGAACGAGACCGGGATCTAATAGTAGGCGAGCGACTTCGTGATCTATGTTGTGGCCGGGATCGGTTTTTCACATTCACTACTGGATTGTTGTTACTCGGTGATGGCTTGGTGGCTGGAGTTTGTACGGTTGAAGCGGAGGTAGTGCTGGTGGATATACTAACAGTCTGAGACGAAGGTTTAACGGCTAGAAAGTCAGTCTGCGTGGATGCGTGGGCGACAGGGACGTGTTGAACAGCAACAGTGGTGTTAGGAGTACGGCGAGCTGCTGATGCATATCCAGTAGTCGCAGGCTTCAGTTGTTCAAAGCGCCGTCGTGCCTCTGGAAAAGTCAGGCGTTCCTTTACACGTAGCTCCTGTATGCTTTTTTCGTCCATGAATCTAGGGCACTGTCGCGAGCTGGAGGGATGACTACCGCCACAGTTCACGCAACAAGGTGTTCGACTGCAGTTAGGATCGTCGGGTTTCGGTAGGCCACATTGCTCACAAAGGGCAGGATTGGTACATGTGACCTTCGTATGTCCGAACCGCTGACATTGGAAACAGCGCATGGGGTTCGGGACATACTGGCGGACGCTAGCACGTTCGTAGCCGCAATATATATATATATATATATATATATATATATATATATATATATATTCGGGTAACTTCGTCCCAGCAAAAGTTAGAAATACCGTACGTAGTGGGTACTCCTTGCCATCTTGTTTCCGTGTTAAGCGGTACGCCTGACAAACAAGTTGATCAGAGAGGCAACTTACTATCTCTTCATTAGCAAGACCATCTAAGCTGGAGGAGGTGACTACTCCTCTGCAGGTGTTAAGAGTTTTGTGTGGGGCTACCCGGATCGGGTAGGAGCCCAACAAAGTCGCCTTTTGCAGTTTTTTAGATTGCTCTGCAGTTGTGGCCTCTAATAGTAAGTTGCCGTCTCGGAGACGCGTAGCGTTTTTGACAGGGCCACTGATCTTATCTATTTCTCGCTTTATATAAAATGGGCTAATATCCTTAAACGTTTTGCCATCACATGCCAAGGTCATCAATAAATAAGGGTCAATGAAGGAGGTTTTGCGCGGAGACATGATGATATAGACCCCATCCGGAACCGTCGGCGTCAGCCTGCCATCCGGGGGTTAAAGAAAGAAAGACACCGAATCTTCACGGTCTGTGCCGTCATGGGGACCCCACCCATGACCGATCTCATTTGTACCTCAGAAAAGCTACCCTTCAATATCCACTGCTTGTCCGTATGGGTAAACCGTTCACCACGCACACCCCGGCTTTATGCCCCTACCACAGGAATAACCGCCTGTGGCTCCCCACTTTAGGCCGCGCTGCGTATAATAGGCACACGCGGATTCAGGGGACTTGTGGTTGATTACACCGGGGTTCCGTCAGCGGTAACACGTCCGGTCCGTGATACTAACCCAACGGCAACACGGCCGTCGGGAGATTAACACAGACCGGGCCCTCAAGGAGCTACGTGGGTGTACTTGATGGTGTGGACGGGCTCCGCACCTAAGGCTACACATAGGGGCAGTGCGAAGGGTCCGCTCAACCTTCACTTTTGAGACCTCCGGAGAGCACACATGTCGGAAGCCGCGCTGAAAACCGTGGGACAGAACCACGGAGATAGGAGAGATCCCTGCTGGTGAGACAGGAGTTATAAACCTAAGACCTTACGTGCTAATAATAATAATAAAAACTAGAAGAGGAAGAACATGATGCTTGCTGACCAGCAGTAGCTAAACGTGGCACAGTTGATGGAGGTGAAGGGGATGAAATGAGGGTGAGTGGCTAGGGACCCCGGGATCGCCAATCCCGTACCTACCGTAGTAGGTCCCTGGGGAAAAATACCAGAGCCTCTTCTGCCAGTTTTCGGGGTTACTGATGGGCCTTCTCAGCAGCCGTAGCGGTCCTGGGGTACACCAAGTCCCCACCGTACATCACCCCATCAGTCAGTCCCCTACTTCCTGTTGCCCACCCCTCGGGACGAGGATTCAGAATAAGAAATTGTTAAGAAAATTGATATTTGGGGGTTAAACTATCAGTAATAGAAAATGGAGCAGATTAAAAAGGAAAGCACTGACACAAGAAAAACTGGTAATAAATGTGATTTGGTCTTGTGTAAATAAATTACCAAACAAGCAAGTAAAATAGTTGGAAAGAACATTCAGTTCACTTGTAGAGCGCAGAATAATTTACGAGTAAAAATTTAGGGGCCTGAAGACGGTTGTAAAATATTAAATGTGATAAATACATTATTTTGTAGATTTGCACTAGGATTACCTAGATCTTTGTCAAATGAAGTTGCTCTAATGGAATTAGGAAGATTAGGCTACAAAAGTAAGGTGGTGGAAAGAGCACTGAAGCCTTTGTAGAGAATATCAAAGCTAGAAGACAGTATTATCAGCAATGCATGTTAATGCAAGCAAGAATTAAGGAGAAAGATTCATGGACATATAACATTCAAAATATTCTAGAGAAAACTGGTTTGGGAGCAATGGGGCTTGATAGAGAAAGAAAGGAAAAGGGATGGTGGAAAGGGGCAATTAATGAAATAGAGGATATAGAAATACTGATCTTTGGAGCTATAAAATTATTGAAAAGGATTGGGGAAGAGAAAAATATATTGAAATTTGTTATAAAGCAGGAAGAGAAGGGTTGACAAGGTAAAGAACACGAGTGATGCATTTAAGTGGGATAAGGAATGGGTATAATAAGGAAAAATGTCCAATGTATGATGGAGAAAACAGTACATGGCATTGTATTCTAAAATGCAAGCAAACCAAAACCTACCCTCTGTGAAATAAGAGGTATAAGAATTTTAAATTTAAGATTAGAGGAAAATGTTAAAACAATTGGAAAATTTTTGGATAAAAGTGGCAAAAATGGCTATGGAAGGTAGACAATACTTATGGGAAAGAATAATGGAGAGAATTTTGACTGAGATATAAAGAAAATTTTAACTTTTTGGACTTTTGTTATAACTTAAAATCATAAATAACCTGGTATTATATAATAATGGGGGAAGAGGGGTAATGAAACTCGTAAAATTAAAGACATTGTAGAGATAATGGGAATTAAATAATATTTAAATGTTATAATTGCACAGAACTATTTTGCATGTGTAATCCAATTATACAAACCACATACTCACCTCTGTGGCATAAGTGGTAGATTGTCTGCCTCACATTCAAGAGGTCCCAAGTTTGAATCTCGGTCAGGGTGAGTTATCTAGATAAGATTTTTTTCCAGCGTTTTCCCTTATTTTGAAAGATAAGGTAACTCTGCACTCTATGTATCCTGGGCTCATTTGAGAATCATTTCACCTATTTCATTCATTGTCTGATATGACTTAACACTGGAGGATGTTAATTTGAAAAAACACACACAGACACAATTTCCTTGACTATCAGTAATCATATCGTTATTACATATTATTCTCATGACTATTAACAAAAAATGTTAAGTTTCTTTAAATGATCCATATACATGGTTATGTATATTCAAAATTTTGATTATTTTAAAATTTTTCTTGTACACGGGCACGTGCACGCACGCACGCACGCACACACACACACACACACACACACGAAGCCCACACCCATGCAGATGCACACACACAGTAGAAATGAAGATTACATTGAGATTGTTTCAGGAAAACAGGTAGGTCTAATTAACCAATGGCAATGTTTACTAGTGGATAAGTAATATATTACATCATACAAAAACAGTTTTCTTAAAAAAGAAGAAATCTTGGGAAATTTGATCGATAGGGAGATAAAATGTCCCACTTATGTACTGTTTTTGCTTTGTGGTACTGGTATGGTCTACTTTTTTTGAAAAAAATTTAGACCTCCCTTTTAGAGAATGCTAAATCTATCTCTGGCTCTGATAAAGTGTACATTGCTGATAAATCAGGTTAAATAAAAGTTAGTCAAAAGAATTAATGGGTTATTCTTTGGAAAACTTTGGACTGATTTTGAAAATTTCTTTTATTTTCCCCAATAAAATATCCATAATCTATAATGGTCAAAAAGCATTATGATGTTCAGATCAGTAAATGAAATGGTGAACTTTAGATAATTCATTATCTGTGTCCCACATTTTGCACTTATTCATGCATATATTGCTTAATGGAAGCTTAAGGTGAGTGGACTGGATTGGACTATGCTATGGAGGGGATTCAGCATGAAGGTCCAAACTTGGTCTATTGTGCCTATGCCCCCAGGCGGAACACTCCAGGGAGGAAGGATGAGACGAGAGGAGAGAGAGGGCAGCCATCCAAAGGAGCCACTACAGTGCAGAGGGCAGGGTCCATGCACTTTACCAATTGGAAACTCCCCGGCAGGCCAGTACAACTGGCATCCCACCCTACTGTGGTCTAGAAATGGCTATACCACATCTGGTTCGGAGACTGGAGAACGTCCTACCAGAGGAGGAAGTTTTACCATGAGTATATCATCCTGCCATGCAATGTTGAGATACCTGCCGACACTTCTACCCTGAAAGAGACCACCAGATGAGAATGATGTGAAATGTTAATGGAGATGCAATGGAGGGACAGGAAATTCAGGGGATATACTTAACCTACACAGCATTCGCCTGGCAACCCAGGAAACCCACCCGAAAAAACCCATGGATCAGGTAGGTCGGCCATGGGAATTGAAACCAGACCTTCAGAATGTGGGCCACAGACTAGTGAAATAAGTCACCGAGCTTAAGGTGACACTGGAAACCTGTTAGAATTAGTTCAGGTTGTAAAACCCCAAACTGGATTTCTCATTAGGCTTGTTACTACCTCTATAAACAATACTATTCTCTTTTTTATTGCATTAGAGCAATTTTCATTTCTGGAATTTTAGGACATATCATTCTGTTTAGAGTGTTGCTGAAAATGAAGATTCAGATACAAGTGCAACCCCACATTATTAAATTATAAACAGCCACAAACAATGTCTTTACATTATGTAGAAAATGAAGCTAGCTACAGTGAAGCAATGAATATTATACAAATATAACAATTTGCAACAAAAGCCTCACTTAACTTAAGAAAATGGTGTTAAAATTCTTCTTTCTAATTGACATCGATTTCACAAACTCTTGCCTGCATCTTCAGTCAAGGAAAACCACAGCAGAAATATTGTGGCTTTTGTTGCACATTGTTATATTTGTATAATGTCATTACATATTGTGTCTACTCAAAAACTTACCAAGAATATCTATAAGACAGCTGTGTAAAGTACCCTTGGCTCTATCACTTATTGGACTTTGTTCACATAACTTTATAATTTTTTTGGGTACTTCTTCATTTTGCTCTTCTCGAGCCTTCACTAGTAATTGCTTAAAAATGATCCTTGGTGAATGACAAAGATACTTCTTCCACAATGTTTCTGCTGCTGCTTCTTTACCTTCAGCAAAATAGTGAATCCATAGTATGTTGACTGGTCCTGGAATTCCTTTTTCAGCGTATTTAATGGCTAGCTGTTCATCTGTAAAGGAAATTATAGATGATATACATTTAATCTTGAGAGTTTGCTATACAACCAAAGCAGATAAAAGAATACATATGAATTACCAAAGCAACTAGTGAGGCAAGAAAAACTAATGGGAGTTAATGATGAGGAGGGTGTCTAATGGTGATGGAAATAGTGCAGTGTCTTCAAATCAGAGCAATACATTAAGGAAATACAGAGAAAAGACAGAAAAACATGAGCAATTTACGAGCATAATTAATTGAAATTAATGGGAATTGAGACTCAGAAAATTTAAATTTTGAAGCTTGTAAAGAATTAGGTACAAACTGATTATTGACACTAACTCAAACATGGTTGAAAGAAAAATAGCAATTAATTCTAATGGAAATTAATTGTTTTTTTCACACTAGCCGTGTGTAGGACGCACTATGAAAGGGTAAAGCCAGACTGAAAAATTCAATGCCATAGCCGGGATATGAACCACAGATCTTCTGGTCTCCGTCCAGCTGCTCTAAACCATTGAGCTACTATGGCCAACGTGCCAACATGACATTAAATTCTCCAACTGACTCGTGTTTTCCTGGCTATGGCATTGAATTTTTCAGTCTGGCTCTACCCTTTCATAGTGCGTGCTACACACGGCTAGTGTGAAAGAACAATTAATTTCCATTAATTGTACCTATTAGTGGTCCGAACTATAAAGCCCGGGCCTTAAAGTACTTACAGCATAGTGAGTTGCCATTAAGGTAGTTGTCTCATGTGTTTATGAGAACTCCTAGTGGTTTACCGGGAAAAACACGAGTCAGTTGGAGAATTTAATGTCATGTTGGCATGTTGGCCATAGTAGCTCAAATGGTTAGAGCGGCTGGACGGAAACCAGAAGATCTGTGGTTCAAATCCCGGCTATGGCATTGAATTTTTCAGTCTGGCTCTACCCTTTCAATTAATTCTAAGTTTCTGGGAGGAACAGAGAGGAGATGTCATATGCATGATTGGCGAGTTTTGTGATTTTGAGAATATTTTATTCAGGACATTTGAGATTTAATTGAAATTCCATTTTACAGTTTCCTAAAGTACAGAAGCTTTATTGCACAAATATAAAGTTTTGCTACTAAGGCTCCACTTATCTTAAGAAATAGATGTTAATACTTCTTTCTTCTTTCTAATGGAAATTGATTTCAAAAGCAAATCGCTTTCGTCCTCAGTCCATCAAATACAAACTCCGTTGTCAAGGTTACCATGTTTTTTCTTATGTTTCTTCAGCACTACCAACAGCTGAAGACGAAATAAACCTAAAAACAGAATCAACTGCTGGTATTTCACAATTCATTGCGCGATGTTTAGTTTTTAAAATAAATATCTTTTCCCAAACTATTAAATCTACGGGACCATTTAATTGTTTTAATAATTTAACCTCAGGATTTATTTCATGGTTAAATGACCAAAAATGATCTGCTATGGCCGATTTATCAGTTTATATTTAATGTTTCGAAAATGTTCTTTCTTTCTGGTTTCCAAACTACGTTTCGTCTTTCCAATATAAACCTGATCACAATCTAAACAATTAAATTGATAAATACCAGATTTTTTATTATTAGGAATTTTATCTTTTTTTAGAGAATTGTAGTAAATTTTTAATATTGTTTTATTTTGAGGAACTAAAGATATACCAACTTCTTTAAAAATGTTTTGAAAATGTTTATTAACCCAAGGATGGTAAAAAAAATTATTAAAATTATAATTGTCTTTTATTTTTTTAAGATTAGAAATATTAACAGTTTTTTGATATTTAAATTTTTCAATTTTCTTTTGTATAAAATCTTTATTAAAACCATTAATTAAAGCATTATTAATAATATGTTTGTATTGTCACCCGAACGTTGGAACTCCCGATAGAACCGGCCGGCAGTAGGGCCAGACGGGAAGCATTCAGACGACGCCTACCCATTTGTCTCGTGTCACTAACTGAAGGGATGATTAGGAGAGCGGCACGAGCCCTGTACCGTCTCTTTCCCCTCCCACCAGACGTCTGGAAATGTCGGGATAATTGTGCGCGCCGCAAACCTTCCAGAAACAGCGATCTTCCCTATATAAGGCCTGCAGTTGGCGAGTCAGCTCAGTTCTTGGCGAGCAGCTGCGAGAAGTGCCGGGTGAGTGAACGGACCGGAAGACTGTGTACGTGCATCGGAGTTGTGCGTAATTGCGAGTGCAGAGTGGACCTGTGACAGACGACCTGGTGAATTGTAATTGTGTGCGCTACGTAATTCTGTGTAATCGGCAAGTGTTCCAACTGTAATTCGGTGGAAATAAAGAACATTTTGAGTTTGTGCAATTGGACTTTTAATTTCACGAACCCACAAAGTCACAATATTCTTTATTAAATTCCTCTTTATTCAGGGGTATATTTATTAATCTATAAATAAAGCTATTAAAAGCAGCAAATTTATGTGAAAAAGGATTAAAACTTATTTTTTATGTAATTATCAATATGACTAGATTTACTATAAATAACAAAAATCTAATTTGTTATTATTTCTTATTATCTTCAAATCTAGAAAAGGAAGAAATCCATTAATTTCAGTTTCTAATGTGTATTTTATAGCTTTATCTTGTAAATAAAGTAATTTTAAAGCACCGTTAATTTGTTTTTCAGGAACAATAGCAAAAATAGCAACATATCTATACCATGTTTTAAAAATCAAAGGAAAAGTTTAGTGACTTGGATTTCGAAAAAAAAACTCATAAAAAGATCAGCAAGAAAAGGTGAAAGAGGGTTACCCATTGGTAAGCCAGAAGTTTGTTGAAAAAAATGTACCATTAAAAGTGAAAAAAATTTTGACCCAAACAAAAGTCAGTAAGTTTAACAAAATCAACCATTAAGTCCTCATGTAAATTTATTGAATTCAACCACTTTTTTAAATAAATTAAAAGTTTTTATCTAGGAATACTAGTAAATAAGGCAGTTACATTAAAAGAAATAAGTTTATCAGTTTTAGGTAATACAACACTGTTAATATTTTTTATTAGTTCTAAAGAATTTTTAATACTTAAACTTTCAAATTTATCAAAATTACTAAATTTTTTGTGTAACCATTTAGCTAAATTGTAAGTTGGTGAGTTTATACAATTAACAATAAGTCTCATTTTATTTCCAGGCTTTTGAATTTTAGGAAGGGCATAAATTGTAGTTAAAAGAGGATTACTAACTTTTACAAAATGTTTTTCTTTGTCCGAAACAACTTTCACTTCATTAAGTATTTTATTAAAATTTGTAATACAAGATTTTAAAGGGTCTTTATTAATTTTTATAAAATCTTCACCTTGAAGTAAAAGGTTTATTCTATAATATACAGGTTTGATTTATAGATTAATAAATATACCCCTGAATAAAGAGGAATTTAATAAAGAATATAAACATATTATTAATACTGCTTTAATTAATGGTTTAAATAAAGATTTTATACATAAGAAGATTGAGAAATTTAAATATAAAAAAACTGTTAATGATATTTCTACTCTTAAAAAAATAAAAGACAATTACAATTTTAATAAATTTTCTTACCATCCTTGGGTTAATAAACATTTTCAAAACATTTTTAAAGAAGTTGGTATATCTTTAATTCCTCAAAATAAATATAGTATTAAAAATTTACTACAATTAAACAAACTGATAAATCGGCCATAGCAGATAATTTTTGGTCATTTAACCATGAAATAAATCCCGAAGTTAAATTATTAAAACAATTAAATGGTCCCATAGATTTAATAGTTTGGGAAAAGATATTTATTTTAAAAAATAAACATCGTGTAATGAATTTTGAAATACCAGCAGTTGATTCTGTTTTTAGGTTTGTTTCATCTTCAGAAGTTGGTGGTGCTGAAGAACATAAGAAAAAACATGGTAACCTTGACAATGGAGTTTGTATTTGATGGACTGAGGACGAAAGCGATTTGCTTTTGAAATCGATTTCCATTAGAAAGAAGAAAGAGGTATTAACATCAATTTCTTAAGATAAGTGGAGCCTTAGTAGCAAATATTTATATTTGTGTAATATTTACTGTTTCACTGTAACTAGCTTCATTTTCTACGTAATACAGAAGCTTTGTTAAATTACATAAATAACGAAAGACTGAAGTCTCTTCTTTTCTATGGCAAACCCCATAGAAATTACAATGACATCAGCTTCCGCTACTGTATGTGCAGAGTTGCACAGAGAAACATGGAGCACTGCTCATATCATATGAGATGTTCTGTAACAATACAAATGTGCACAAAAGTGAATCGAGAAGATATTGACACATTGCTTCACTCACACTGTTTATTCACAGGACATGTTTCAAGAGCTTTTGCTCTTATCATCAGCTGGTACTCGATTAGTGGTTTCCTCTTTCTCCGTATTGTCAATAGATGGCGCGATGTACTTGTCAAAGACGTCCGGTGGTGGAGTTTCAAAATTCATGACTCTATGACGATTTTTGTGTTTACACACGGCCAGTGTGAAAGAATAATTAATTTCCATTAATTGACCTAATAGTGGTTAACTATAAAGCCCGGGTCTTAAAGTACTTACATGTAGTAAGTCGCCATTAAGGTAGTTGTCTCATGTGTTTATGAGAACTCCTAAGTGGTTTACCGGGAAAATACGAGTCAGTTGGAGAATTTAATGCCATATCGGCACGTTGGCCATAGTAGCACAATGGTAGTGCGGCTGGACGGAAACCAGAAGATCCGTGGTTCAAATCCCGGCTATGGCATTGAATTTTTCAGTCTGACTCCACGTTTCCACAATTTAGCCTACACACGGCCAGTGTGAAAGAATAATTAATTTCCATTAATTGACCTAATAGTGGTTAACTATAAAGCCCGGGCCTTAAAGTACTTACATGTAGTAAGTCGCCATTAAGGTAGTTGTCTCATGTGTTTATGAGAACTCCTAAGTGGTTTACCGGGAAAATACGAGTCAGTTGGAGAATTTAATGCCATATCGGCACGTTGGCCATAGTAGCACAATGGTAGTGCGGCTGGACGGAAACCAGAAGATCCGTGGTTCAAATCCCCGCTATGGCGTTGAATTTTTCAGTCTGACTCCACGTTTCCACAATTTAGCCTACACACAGCCAGTGTGAAAGAATAATTAATTTCCATTAATTGACCTAATAGTGGTTAACTATAAAGCCCGGGCCTTAAAGTACTTACATGTAGTAAGTCGCCATTAAGGTAGTTGTCTCATGTGTTTATGAGAACTCCTAAGTGGTTTACCGGGAAAATACGAGTCAGTTGGAGAATTTAATGCCATATCGGCACGTTGGCCATAGTAGCACAATGGTAGTGCGGCTGGACGGAAACCAGAAGATCCGTGGTTCAAATCCCGGCTATGGCATTGAATTTTTCAGTCTGACTCCACGTTTCCACAATTTAGCCTACACACGGCCAGTGTGAAAGAATAATTAATTTCCATTAATTGACCTAATAGTGGTTAACTATAAAGCCCGGGCCTTAAAGTACTTACATGTAGTAAGTCGCCATTAAGGTAGTTGTCTCATGTGTTTATGAGAACTCCTAAGTGGTTTACCGGGAAAATACGAGTCAGTTGGAGAATTTAATGCCATATCGGCACGTTGGCTATAGTAGCACAATGGTAGTGCGGCTGGATGGAAACCAGAAGATCCGTGGTTCAAATCCCGGCTATGGCATTGAATTTTTCAGTCTGACTCCACGTTTCCACAAAAAAAGTATGGTTTGATGTAGAATACAAATCAGCAAACAGAATGGCATTCAGGCATCTAAAAAAGTGGGGAGTACTGAGGACAATTTAGATAGAAAAATCTTGTTGGAAAGTAAAAGAGTTTATAAAGGCTTGTTAGAGGAAAAGAAAAAAAAATGGCAGGAAAATATAAAAAAGAAGTTAAGATATGCAATACAAGAAAAAGATAGTAAAGCAATATGGGAAATAATGGGGGGGGGGGGGGAAGCGAATAAGAAGGAAGGGAAAGAATGCAAAATATTGCCTCAGGAATTGTTACAGTATTTCAGAGACTTGATAGGAGATGACAAAGGAGAAGATAGGGACATCAGATACTGGGGAAGGAAATTGTAAAAAATGGAATACTAGATGGTAAATTTGCATTGTTAGAAGTATATCAACAGTTTAAAAAATCTAAAAAAAGGTAAAACAGTGGAGATAGATGGGATTCCAGAAGACTTCTGGAAAAAATAAAGCAATACTAAGAAAGGCCTAAACATAATGACAAATGTGTTAAATAAAATTAAAGAGAGTGAAAAGTTACCAGAGTGCTGGAAATTAAGTTAAAATATATAAAAGGAAAGGAGGAGAAAATAATCCAGAGGAATTATTATAGAGGAATAAGCCTATTATCTGTATTGGGTAAAGTATACCTACTCAGGAATATTAGCAAACAGATTAAGGGATTGGGCAGAAACAGAAAGAAAGATATCAGAATTTCAGGCAGGATTCAGAAAAGGTTAACGAATAATAGAGAATATATTCTAATAAAGACAATTATTAATAAATATCTCAGTAGGAAAAGAGGTAGAGTTTATATGTTTTTTGCAAATTTTGAAAAAGCATTTGACACTATAAATAGAGATGCACTAATATACAAATTGAGAATAAAAGAAATTAGGTCCCATTTTATTTTATTTGTTTATAGATGATATAGTGAAAGGAAGAAATCAACACTCTGATAATAGGAAATGGAGAGATAACAGGTTTGTTATATGCAGATCTGACGGTAGGAGCAATAACATCAGTAGGATTACAAAGAGGAATAAATGAACTTCAAAAGTTTTGTGATGAGTGGGGAATTGAAGTAAGTGCAAAAAAGTCCAAAGTGATGATCTTTGAAAGAGGAACAATGGTTTTCAGAGAGACAATAATTAGAAGTTATGAAAGAATTTGAGTACTTAGGTGTTAGGATGAATAATAATGGAAAATGGGAAGCACACACAGGTGGTTGCCAAAGGAAAGGCAGCAATGACAGGAATAAGGATATGCAAAGCAAAACTTGGTATAAATATTAAAAGCAGAAGCATTATTAAAAGTGAAGTATTCTTCATTTTTGAGTTTGATTTATGAGTCACTATGTTTACACTCAAACTTCACTTACTTGTTGTATAATTGAAACGTTTTCAAGATCATTCAATCTCATCCTGCAGTGTCACACCATTTTTGGACAGAAAACCACAACATTGGCCATAACATTAAACTGTTAAAATCTTTAACTACACCCATAGAATTGGATATTTGGGAAAAATATTTATAACCAAAAACCGTGATAAAGTTATAAATTTTGAAATCCCGGCATTAAATGAAGTATTAAAACTTAGTGCCCCTAACACCAGATGGCAGAGGGATCGGAGCACCGTAGTAGTGGAAGAAGAGGAATGTTCATTTAGTCACCAAACAGCTGAGGATGAGATCGAATGATCTTGAAAACGTTTCAATTATACAACAAGTAAGTGAAGTTTGAGTGTAAACATGGTGACTCATAAACCAAACTCAGAAACTTGGTATGTCAAGCAAATGATTAGAGAGAATGTATGAAACACTGCTAGAGTCAAGGATGTTGTATACTGCAGAAATATCGGGAACATCAAAAGTAACAAATAAAATAGACCAGCTTTACAAACAATTTGCTAAAGAGGTGTTGGGATTGCCCAGAGGAGCTCCAGATGAAGTAGCCTTAGTAGAATTAGGAAAAACCAAAAGAAAAGACTTAATAATTGAAAGAGTTTTGAAATTTTGGTATACATGTTTGATGAAAGATGATGAAATCCTAAAGATATCTATGAATAATAAAAAAAAAAATTGGAAGTAGAAAAAGCTGGTGGTCTGAGGCAGAAAAAAACTGTGGAAGAAAGGAATGGGAGATTTATGGAGACCAGAAAATAGAAATGTAGAAGGTTTCTCAAAAATAGAAATAGAGTGGAGGATACAGAAAGACAAGAAATATGGTGAGGGTTAGAAAACAGAAAATCACTGAAATTTTATAGGTTAATAAAGAGAGAATGGGGAAGAGAAAGATGTATAGACTAATGTAACAGACAAGAGAGGGAAGGAATGGCTTAGATTAGAACAGGATCAATGTTTTTAAGGGAACTAAGAAGTAACAGTGTTGAAATATGCAAATTATGTTGAAAAATAGAAAGTGCAGTTCATATTTTGATAGACTGTAAAGAACCAGCAGTGTGGAGACAGGAAGTATGGGAGAAGAAATGGGAAAAGATGCATAGCAAGCTGATAGCCATTAAAGAGGTTAAAAGTAGAAACAAAAATATAGGGAACCTGTTTTGGAAAGCTAAAAAGAAATGGATGAGGAAAGTAAAGAGTGGAAAGGAAAATATCCTGGGATAAGGGGAAACAGCAAACTAGAGTAGAGAATAGAAGGATGACTATGCTTCTCAGCAAGGCTGAAAGGTCTGGGAGCCAAGCAGGATGGATAATAAGCTTAAGTGCAGCAAATATGTTGAACATAAAGTAAATAAGGTTCAAAGGAAACTTTGAGCTTGCAATGAGGCTAGTAATCTAAAATAAGGCCAAAGATCTAAAGTGGCCCACTTGCTCCATACTCCATTTTGTGAGATTGGAGGCGTTTGTGTGCCCTCTCCTTTGTTAAAGAACTAGTAAGGATGGTGTACACTGTATCTGGATGCTTGGCAGCTGGTCATTCCTGCATCTGCATAGGATTCATCTGTTAATACTATCCAGGTTCCAAGATTGGAGACCTGATGAAGTCTTGCTTCAATGTAAGGAGCTTACATATTATGCATTTCAAATGGGATGTTTGTCCTTGAATGTTACTAGGTGAATAACAAATTGAAGTCCTAAGGTGTTGTCATATTGCATTCCCCGTAAGTGGTGTGTGAGATGAGTGTCAGCTGAATCCATCTCTGATAAATACTATTGGCGCTAAGACAAAAATTCAAATTTTGCAGAAAGTGAACCATGAGGAAGGTAAGGAGTAATGCATCTTACATAAATGTAAAACCTCATATTTTTAGTGCAAATAGTTTTCCTAATACAAATAAATAAAGTACCAATATATTATAACAAAGCATTAAAATATAAGCACTGTAATGATCATTATTGTTTGGCAACTATGCATGTATGTATATTTGTAATTGCACTGAAATGTAAATGTTTGACATGGCTTGATGAATTACTTTGAATAAGCCAAGGTGCTCAATTCGAGAGAGAGCAAACGGCAAACTTCCTGCTGGCCTGGTAGAACGTGAGTCGTCACACTATATGTTTGTTTATGAGTGCTCCATAATCTCTGTTTACTCTACAGAGTTCAAAGAAGTATTATTCAGTTGTTCTTCCATTTAAAAACTAGGGAAAAGTGTATCAGCTGGATTAACTTGCAATTGAAATGAATCACTAGGTAATCTGCCTTTCCCCTTTACACTGTCAGCACAATACAATTGAGTTATTGTGGGTTCAAATTATGTTGCAAATAGAAGTAATACTTTTAAACTGACTGATGTTGAATGACTTATTTACGAAGAAATTGACAAAGTAACATAAGACTGGAAAAAATACTAAGTGAGACATGCGGATAAAACTACAAGACGACTTTTGGAAAGAAATAGCACATGACAAGATTTTGGAGCCTATCATCATAAATTTGCAATACTCGGATGATGAAGAGAATGACAATGAAGAATTGTCTCTTGACATAAGTAACATTCACAGCTTTATGGATGCCCTACTGGCAGTTCTGTTGGATTAGAATAATAGGAAATTCATAAACACTATTACAATTATAGCACTTAAAAGATGTACATAATATGCAAATATCCACGTTGCAATTGTAATTTAACAACAGCATTATTATAAAAGTTTGGAAAATTCCATTTAGGTTTCCTTACATTTAGCGCCATTGTCTAGGATAATGGAAAAAATACAGAATGCGAGTGCATTCTGTGTCCAAAGCAGCATCTTTATTGTAGAAAAGACTGTGAATGAAGGCCAATGTTAGATTATCTCTGCCAGTGTGCAAGTAATTTTTCATTTAAGTTCAGCTGAAAATATTTTTGATTGACAGTGCATGTGAAGAATTTTTTCAAAGAAGGTGATAAACAAAAATTTACAGAGTTTTCCAAAATTCCATTTTGAGATGCTATCTATGATTATATATAAAGTTTCAGAGACTGGTTCTGAGCATGATCTGCAAGAAGTAATAGACATTTATTTTGGGATGCTGCGAAATGAAAGATAATCTGAAAACTATACATGAAATGAAATTGGCAATGACATATTACACTTATTCAGTAACAAAAGAAATAAAGTGTTAAACAATCAATTAAATGCATAAATATACACTTTCAATAGACAGCAGCCTTTTTAAAATATTTTATGAATGGGTAAATTAATTATGATTTTATTTATTTTATTTTCTTACCGATTTATTCAAATTCATTCCAACTAGTCCACTGCTGTAGTATTACAAAAGCACGGAGTTAGTCTCCATCATAAGTAAGATATTCTCATATCTTACTTATTCCAGCACTGTGGAGGGACTTGATGATCATATTATATTTTACATTAAATGTTCATCTTGAGGAAGAAAATGTCAAACAGCTTAAAAACAAATGTTTCAGAACGATTCTCAATTTCTAATAGTAATTAAGCTCTATCTAAGATGTATCTGAGGTGATGAAGTCATCTAGAATTATCTTGAGGCTCTTTTGCATTAAAAGTTTTAATATTAAAAAAAAATCCATAAAAATCTATACTATAATTTTAAGTTGTTAAATTATCACAGACTTACAATGTGAAACAAGTTCAGGATTTTTATTTAGCAGCCCTAGGACTCCCCCTCTAGGAAATTTCTCTGAGAGAGGTTCCAAATTTTCACCTCCTGCTTTATCTATTTCTTGCTCAAGCATCTGCAAATACTCTTGACCTTTACCAGCTGCACTGTATGCATTACAGAGACGGTTGTCAAACATTATCTTTTTCTTTTGCTCCTGAAACAAAGAATATTGAATAAGTACTACAAATTATTCATTTTATAATAAAAAGCTTGCTAACTGAAACTTAAAACTGTTTTTTTCAAATAAATCTTTGTGGAAAGGGAAAGGGGAGAAACTACAAGATGAAATAGAAAAACCAGGGGAATTGAGAGCTCAGGTGGCTAAATGCAAATGGAATCATAATATAAAAGTGAAATATTCAACAGCAGCCTAGAAAAGGAAGTGATTTACAACTTCCTAAATCTCTCTCTGAGTTCAATGGAACATATAAAACCTAAATGCATGTTAAACATCAATAAACAATTACATAGAAAATGAAGCTAGCTACAGTGAAGCAATAAATATTACACAAATATAATATTTGTTAAAAAAATATATATTTATATAGTATTTTTATAGTATAGTATTTTAATTTAAATATTTATATAGTATTAAAAATTTACTACATTTTTCTAAAAAAAGATAAAATTCCTAATAATAAAAAAATATGGTATTTATTAATTTAATTGTTTACATTGGATAGATGAAACCTAATTTGGAAACCAGAACAAAAGAACATTTTCGTAACATTAAGTATAAACAAAATGATAAATTGGCCATAGCAGATCATTTTTGGTCATTTAACCATGAAATAATCCTGAAGTTAAATTATTAAAACAATAACATGGTCCAATAGATTAAATGGTTTGGGAAAAGATATTTATTTTAAAAAAGAAACATTGCGTAATGAATTTTGAAATACCAGCAGTTGATGGTGTTTTTAGGTTTGTTTCATTTTCAGATTTTGGTAACACTAAAAAAAAAAAAAAAAAAAAAAAAAAAAAAAAAAAAAAAAAAAAAAAAAAAAAAACATGGTGACCGGAATCCTTGACAATGAAGTTTACTTATGGACTGAAGATACAAGCAATCTGTTTGTGAAATCAATCTCCATTAGAAAGAAGAATTAACACCATTTTCTTAAGATAAGTGAAGTCTTTCGTTACAAATATTAATATTTGTGTAAAATCAATAAACAATATTTATGATAAAGTTGAAATAATCCATTTAGGTTTTATGTGACATATCTATTTCATCATGGTTACAAAATTTTGTAACTTTCTTCACATTTTACTCTGACAGTAAAACAGTAAATATTTTAGGCCATTTCTTTCACACTAGCACGTATTTTGTTTGTTAATGATGCTGCCAATTGCCCAGATCATATCAGCACTGCCAATTGCCAAAATTTTATCCTGCAGGAGTTCTTTTATATGACAATAAATCTACTGACATGGGGATGCCACTTTTAAGCACACATAAAAACAATCTGTCACAGCTGGGTTTAAACACACGACCTTAGGATTGATAGGCAAGCTCCTAACCACTGAGCCACCCAGATTGACTTATTCTGACAGCATGATAGATACAGGCCCTCAACCTGTCTTGCCTCAGAATCTACTGACTCATGTTGATATAATTTTCACTATATTAATCCTATAAGCTATAACTCAACTCATCTCAGGTGAGAGTTGAGAGATAAGAACTGAAATCAGATCAAGACAAAGTATTCCCTCTCACTTTGTGCACACTTAAAATTGTACAACCATTTTGTAGGTTGATATGATTAAAAATGTTCTCTTTTATAAGTGGAATAGTGTTAATTTTATAAACAATTCCAACAAATAAGGAAATTTCTTAAAAATAAATAATAGCTACATGCTTAAAAGTAAAAAGAATGTCATTGTAATTGTAGTGTGTGTGTGTGTGTGTGTGTGTGTGTGTGTGTGTGTGTGTGTGTGTGTGCGCGTGTGCGTGTGCATGTGCGTGTGCGTGTGCGTGTGTGTGTTTAATGCTTAGAATTTGATAATAAAATCATTTTTCTTCTTGCTTCCCAATATTTGGAGACTAGATCATCTTGATTTTGGAGTTTCACATACAGTTAGATGAATGATGTTCATTAAATCGTCTTTACCACATAAACAGCACTGTGGAGAAGTTGTTAATCCAACTTTGAATAAATGTCCATTCAAACAATCATTGTAATTGTAATAATGCAATATTAACATAAAGATTTCTGGCACAAGCATTCATCACTTTTTTACTTGGTCAATTATCCAAGCTATTTTTTTTTCAACCTTCAGTGGAGCATAATGGAAAGACAAATGTGAATCACAAAATTTTATTACCAGGAGTCAAGCACAGTTATGATGATAGCAAGGGTATCTACCACGGCATTCACACAGGGTGAATGACCCCCCCCCCCCTCTCAACCAGGGAGGATTACCGAACTGTCCCTGAAGGGCGCCTGGCACCTCTGTGGGGCTTTCCATAGGGCAAGACTTAGGTTACTAACAAGCCCCCCCCCATCTGGTCCGAGGGACTCAAGACGGGATGGAAGTGGATACGCCACTTACGTGCACCAACCCCGAACGGAAGGCTACCGATTACCTTGGTAGAGTCGCCTGGTGATCTAGCACACCTTCTACTAGCTATGCAGGCTAGTACGTGGGAATATATGGTTTCCCTCAACCCCGTTTGGAGACGTACCCGATCTCTCACGGGTATCAGGAACCACTGCCCCCTCGAGTCCAATCCGAACTCCTCTACGGGAGGGGCTCAGCGGTTCAGCCCGAGGTTCCTCTAGTAATGTCAGAGGTACCACGAGTACTAGGGGTCTGCAGCGTCTGCACCACGGCAGCTGAAGGGGACGGATCTCCTCCCCTATGGGAAGTCAAGCACACTTAGTTACTTTTCCACATGTCACCACGAAGATGAAAGAATTTGTCATACTGATAGATGAGCTTCCCAATACCCTTTTCATAAAAGGTTGCGGTCAAAATATGGAGATAAGTTCTTCATAGCATCTTGAAGTTCTCCATTCATGCCAGATCTTTCTTCAGCTGCCAAAAAAGATGAAAGTCCTTGGTACTAATCTGGGCTCTATGTCAGTTGACTGAACATTCCAAATGACAGCATGCCTTTTCTTTTGTTTTGAAGGCTTTTCCACAAGCAACATAATGTCTGATAGTACTATTTGTAGTGATTGTAGTCCCTGGCTCTATACTCCACAAGCAACACATCTTTCCGATCCCAGAAAATAATAGCCATGCTTATGCGTGTTTGGAGGAATTTAGTAACAGTGATGTAACCAATTGATAAAACTGTTATCTGTTGTCAGTTTTCCCACACTCCATTACTTACATTTTTATAATTTGAAGGACCAGTTTCGGGAGCCATTGCTTCCATTTTCATCCTTAAAGGCCAAACTGTTTTCTGTAGTTGCCTGCGATGTTCTCAAAAAATAAAAATGTAAGTGATGGGTTGTGAAAAACCGATTACAAAGTTTTATTTATAGCCATGGTTTTCCTGTGCTGAATCTGTTTTAACTTTTTAAGTTTTTGCAGAGATGTGTGTGCATCAATTGTTTCACTTGTTCTTTGGATTCTGGATTGTCATAAAGAATGCATGTTCCATTTCCTGTCATAATGGAGCTCAAAAACTTGCCATCAACATAACGTGTGAGAAATGACATTCTTCATGGTCCTCAGAGAGCTTTTTGGAAATCCAGCATGCACAAAGTGAACAGAGCTGACCTTGAAATATCCAGACCAGAATATCCATAGCCTACTCACTGAGAGTAAACCTCCATTTCATTCAAACAGTTTCATAAACTTGCTGAGCAAGGTTTTTGTTACTGCAACAGACTTGCATCCTTGTCCACCTTCATCATGAACAGCAATCCTGCCTTCTTCAAACTTCTTACAGCATCCACATACAATGCCCTCATTCATGCAGTATGTACCATAAACATGGCTCATTTTGCAATGAATTTCTGCTGCATTATTTCCTTCTGCGTAGAAACCAAATTATGTTTTGTAACTTACATTTGGTAGGTGGCACCATGTTTAAGTGCCTGTAGCTATATTACAAGTAATGTAATGAACTTGGCCTTGTAGGACATTATGGTAAGGTAGTTGTGTGGAGCTCAGTACACTGAATTGTGCAGAGCTATGTTTGGTTATGCAGCAGAGCAACCAAAAGTTGATAAAAAATAGCCCTTATACTTTTGTGATAAATCTAATATTTTTTGACATATTTTTGTTTTGTTTCAATTAACGTCCTCCAATGTTAAGTCATATCGGATGATATATGAAATAGGTGAAATGATACTCAAATGAGCTCAGGATTCATAGAGCTTAAAGTTATCTGACATTCACTTTTCAGGATAAGGAAAAACCTGGAAAGAATCTTATCCAGATAACTCACCCTGACCAAGATTTTAACTCTGGGACCTCTTGAATGTGAGGCAGACATGCTACCACATATGCTAAAGATATGGGGATATGAAGTAGAAGTCAACAGGTACACTTCAATAGGTATCTGCTTTAAAGCTAAACAGACTTTTTATTAACATTTCTGGAGATGTAACCTTTTTATCCGAATTAAATGGATTTGGAAAAAAATCCACCATTCTCTAGGTGAAAACACTCTAGCAGCACGTGTCGTACAGATAATGCTTCATTGTAAAACGGACACAGTGGAGCATGCACCTTTTTAAAAATAAATCTATGAATGAAAAGCAGTGCCCAATACGCAACTGAGCCAAACTCACCTCCTCGCGACGAGATGACCGACAGGAAGTAACCCAGGGAATCGGAAGTTCTTTCACAGATCTAAGTTTATTATTGTGGAGAGCGGACCACTGTAGCCGTGTTGGCTGTCAAATCCGCCATTTCATTCCCCCGCAAGCCTACGTGTCCAGGGATCCATGCACACACCACGCTAACGCCAGAAGCGTGTAAAACGTGGAGGGCATCCTGGATATGCTGCACAATAGGGTGGTGGTTGTACAGCTGCCGTAGGCTTTGAAGTGCACTGAGGGAATCACTCAGGATTAAGCAGTTCCCCAACTTTCGTTGACGTACGTATAAAATGGCCCGATATATTGCATAAAGCTCTGCAGTAAAAATGGAAGTGCTAGTGTGGAATCCGAATGTATACGGTTCGGTTCCACACTGTATGCACAACCAACACCATTTGAGTTCTTTGAGCCATCAGTATAAATTATAAGATGGTCCTCATATCGCGATAAAAATTCTAAAAAACATGTGCAGATACTAGACATAGACATGGTAGATTTATCATATTTAGTCATGCCCCGATCAATGTGGGACGCTCTGCACAACCAAGGAGGGTATGTCCTCTCCCCCCTAGGATACATCTTGGGCATTTCAGTATCAAGATGTCTAAGGAGCTCCCGGAAACGAAAACCAGGTGGCTTTGCTTTAACCCTTTCACCGATATGGACGTCATATGACGTCCAAGTTAAAATGCCCCAAACCGATATGGACGTGTATAGACGTCCTGCGCATACATGCATTTAATGCTCATGTAACGCCAATTATTTTAATCTTGCTGTTTTACAATAAATTTAAATTAGTTCTATAAGGAATGTAAACGTATCCTTAAAGGTTTCTTTTTGAATTGTACACCTCCAAACCTGGATAAACACCCAAGGGCACATCTGCAGATTCACACCCAATAATATTGGTTTCCTTGCGAACTTCTTTTTCGCAACACACTACACATTTTCGAAATGGTTACAAGTTTTTTGGGTGTGGGTGGTATACTTTTAGGAAAGTGTTTTCTCTCAAGTATGAGGGATGATGTGGTGAATTTTGCTACCCCCTAGTATAAAGAGGCCTCTGAGTATTATAATACTCAATTAGGTTACGAGATCTTTATACGCGCAAGTACAGGTAGATGAATGTCTTTTACAGCTCTGAAAATTACTAAACAGCTGTGCATAGTTACATCCAGTGGTATAAAAATACTTTTTTTTACCATTTAACTCTTTTCCGTAAAGAGGGATAGCTGGTAATAGCTGATCCGTATCACGCATATTTGACCCGCCATTTCCCCAAACAATGGAGTAGCTAACATGCCAGCTGTAGACCAGTACACGTCACTGCTACGTATGTCCTAAAGATCTCCTTCATAATCGTACAACAAATCTTCCAGATTTTCTGCAGTAATATCAGAAGCCTGTACACATCATACCCAAGCTAATTTATTTGCTACATTACCGGGATAAGCCATGGTTAACATTGAAATTTAACAATTTCAAATGTGCCATACATTTAGCTCTTGATAGCTACAAGAAATCACTATGAACAAAGAGAGAGTATAAATAACTGAAATAGAGAGCGAAAACTGCTGCATAAGGGTACTAGAAACCTTGGTTGAGAAACACTGTAATAACAGATGCTGACAGAGTTTTCATTCCAGTGTGTGAGTGTGTGACGCAACATATTCTCGTCATATTATCGCTTGGCATAGCATAAATAAACTAAACTTGAACCTGAGAAGTCGCTTACGTAGCTATACATACATACTATGGCTCGTATACACACAAAACAAAATGATTCACATATTAGGCGCGTTCGGCACAAAGAATGGCTTTTGCTACAGTGAAACAAAGTAGTGAAATTTCAACAATTTATTAATGTAGTCTCTACTTTATTGTTACTGTAGATTTATACTGCCTTTAATGAGTTTTAAACCAGTTTTTGTTTCGTTTAAATAACTTAATAAATACGGAAGATACGGAATTGTATTTATGATGCATTTTTACAGCATTTAACAATTTAAATGTCCTGTTCTGTTTATTGGGTATCTGTTGCCGGCCCCTGAAGGATTTAAATGGCCATCGGCGAAGCGGTTAATAGAAGTGTTCCTATAACGCACGTCCATGAAGGTGTTAAAGAACGGCGTAAACGATGGATGTGTGGGCATGCAATTAAGTCCACAGCCATAATTTGCTAATAACATGTTGCGCCTGTACTGCAGAGGAGGTTCTGCAGACTCAGCATACAGGCTTATAACTCAGCTCGTTGGAAATGCCCCAACTGCTATACGTATGCCACAATTATGGACTGTGTCTAATCTCTTCAGCACAGATGGTCGTGCTGAGCCATAAACGATACTACCATAATCTAATTTGGAATGGATGAGTGCGCAATAAAGTCACAATAACACTGAACGATCCGCTCCCCACGATTTTCCACTTAGTACCCGCAAGATATTTAAAGATCGGTCACATTGTGCTTTCAGTTGTGCTATGTGCGACGACCAACTAAGTTTTTTATCAAATATCAATCCAAGGAACCTCGTCTCATCTGCAAAAGGTAGTAGATCAGCGCCTAGCCGGAGTCTTGGAGGTAGTCGACTCTGCTGACGCCAGAAGTTAACGCAGATGGTTTTGTCAGCGAAGAATCGGAAGCCGTTCTTTAAACTCCAACTCTTTAGATTGTCCAAGGTGGTCTGTAGACGGCGCTTTAAAAACGGTGTGTGCTGAGATGTACAGTAGATGGCAAAGTCGTCTACAAATAGGCATGAGACACCCGGAGGTACACATTTCGAGATAGAATTAATCGCAATAGTAAACAACGAAACACTTAGTACCGATCCCTGTGGTACACCGTTCTCTTGAACAAAAAGATTAAAAAAACCGAGCCAACCCTTACTCGGAATACGCGGTCTTTCAAGAATTCCTGAAGGAAGAGTGGTAGGCGTCCACGTATATTCCAGGTGCGCAGAATATGTAGCAACCCTGCCCGCCAACACGTATCATAAGCCTTTTCGAGGTCAAAAAATATTCTGACTGTTTGACAGTTTTTAAGAAATCCGTTCATAATCTGTGTCGACATAGACACAAGATGATCCACTGTTGAACGGCGTCGTCGAAAACCGCACTGGATGTTATTCAGTAGGTTGTGCGTTTCCAGCCACCATACCAACCGCCCATTTATCATGTGTTCCATTACCTTGCAGGCGCAACTGGTGAGGGAAATAGGACAATAGCTAGAAGGGAGGTGACGGTCCTTGCCAACTTTCAAGATAGGTATAATGGTGGCTTCTCGCCACTTGTCTGGAAACGAGGCATCAACCCAAATACGGTTATAGACTTCAAGCAGGAATGCCTTACCTTCAGGTGAGAGATGTTGTAGCATTTGAACGTGGATTCCGTCTGGTCCTGGTGCTGTCAGTCGTGATGATGAAAGAGCATGTTCTAGCTCTGCCAAGGTGAAGAGGCGGTTCTAATCTTCCAGGTTTCTGGAACTAAACACGAAACCTTGAGATTCTACCTGAGTCTTAATTGAGATAAACTCAGGAGAATAATTACTTGAGCTAGACACCTGAGCGAAAGCACAGCCGAAGGTGTTAGCCACGACAAACGGATCAACAACAACTCCTGCAGTTGTTTTCAGACCAGCGATTGGCAAGTGGGTTGATTTTCCGGCCACACGCCTTAACCTATCCCATACAACAGAGGAAGGTGTACATCTGTTAAAAGATGATACAAAGTTGTTCCAAAGTTGTTGCTATCCTTAATTATTTGCCTAGACTTTGCACGCGCTTTCTTGTACTCAATTAGATTACTTAGGGTAGGGTGTCGTTGGAACACCCTCAGAGCACGTCTACGAGCATGAATAGCATTCCGGCAGTCGTTGGTCCACCATGGGACAGGAAATCGACCGAGGTGGGTAGCCGAATGTGGAATAGACTGTTCTGCAGCGGAAAGAATTTTCTCTGTGAGATGATCAACTAAATCATTCACAGAATCGTGCTCGTTGTAATCAAAGACACCCAACTGGGTGTAAAGGTTCCAGTTGGCACGATCAAAGCGCCAGCTAGGGATACGCGAGGGAGACACATCTTGTGCTAAGAGACTAAGAAGACATGGGAAGTGGTTGCTGGAATGTAAATCAGAGATGACATTCCACTGTAATGAAACTGCTAACTGGGATGAACACACTGCCAAATCGATGTATGAATAGGTGTTAAAGGCGTCTGAAAGGAACGTTGGCTCTCCGGTGTTCAGGAGAACCAAGTTATTGCTCTCCAGGAATTTTGCAATGAGGTTGCCTCTTGAATATTCCCGATTTGAGCCCCAAAGTGGGTGATGGGCATTTAAGTCTCCCACTATTAGAAATGGTGTTGAAAGTTGGGAAACCAGGCCTTCAAGGTCAGTTAACGAGAGGTCATCTGATGGCAGTACGTATACATTGCAAATGCAAAATTCGATTGAAGGCAGCTTAATCCTTACAGCTGCAGATTGTATGTCAGATTGTAGCTGTAACAGATCTACAAATATGTCATCCCTGAGGAGCATCATAGCACCCCCATGAGCAAGAATGCCCTCTTCTGTTTCAATATCACACCTCAGTGGTGTGTAGCGTCTGATTTTAAAGTTGTCTGGTGGTCGTAGCTTAGTCTCTTGTAAGCATACCAACAGGGGGTTATGCTTACTGAGCAAAAGTTCCAGTTCTGGTTGATGTGCTCTTAAACCTCATATGTTCCATTGAAGGATAGCCATGGCGATAGTAATGGGATATGTCAAATAAGTACGCACATTATGTAGGTTTCAGCGGTGGTCGGATCAATTTGCCCTTTTTCTTAGGTGTAGGGCTAGTTTTTGCAGGTTTATCCTGCCTCTTCTTTGCTGCAGATGCAGCAGTATGGTCAGGTACATCCTGCTCCATATCTTCTATGGAAGAGGACTGTTTCACTTCTTTAACTTTCGGTTCGAGAAGCTCGAAACGATCAGAAATTTCGACCGACATAGATGACTGTCGCCGGTCGGAGTCCTCCCCAGATGATGACTCCGAAGATGATCTCGGAGATGCTCTTGGACTTTTCTTGTTCTTAGTCTTTTCGGGAGCAGGCTTTCCGCTTTGCTTCAGGAAGGCAGTTCTATTATACTGAGTCTTGAATTTTATCTCTGGTGCTGGGAACATTATGGGCAATTTGGTCCTGTTGCTAGACATCGATGCTTTGTCAGGCGACCTTACTGACTTGTTCTTATTTGCATTAGTCTTAAGAGGTGTGCTTGGAGCTTTAGGTGGTGTTACTGATGCTTTTGGTTGCAATATAGACACTAGAACTTTCTCAGAAATAGTTGCCCCGATGATATCACTTGTTTGCATACCAGCTTCCCGTTTTAGTGACGGGATAGCCGCCACAGAGCTATAGGTACTGGAGCTAGTTATAGAGGGCCTGTGCATATGAAGAAGTTTCCGGGCTTCCAAAAAGGATACCTTCTCTTTAACGTGGTGAATGGCTCGCTCTTCAATATAACGGGGGCATTCTCGTGAACTTGATGGATGTTCACTGCTACAGTTAACACATGCTGGAGGTGATGCACATGCATTTTCATGCATGCCCTCTCCGCAGCTGACACATGTAGGTACACCTTTACAGAAATCACTAGTGTGATCGAACCGCTGACATTTGTAGAATCTCAGAGGGTTAGGTATATATGGTCTAACCTCTATCACTTCATACCCTGCCTTGATCCTTTGAGGGAGATCTACCTGATCAAAGGTCAAGAACAGGGTACGAGTAGGAACCATTTCCCCTCGCTCTCTCCTTTGCACACGATAGACTGCTGTAACCCCTTGTTCTTGAAGGTTCTCCTGAATATCCTCGTTGGACATTCCATCCAACGCGCTAGTGTTCACGACACCGTGTGAGGAATTCAGGGTCCTATGCAACTCTACTTTCACTGGATAACTGCCCAGCATGTTGGCTTTCAGTATCTTAGCTGCCTGGGAAGCTGAAATTGCTTCCACCAGCAGCGTGCCATTCCTAGATTTTGTACAGGATTTTACCTTACCAGCTATTTTATCAAGACCTTTCTGTACTAAAAACGGATTAACCGTTGCAAAAGATCTGCTTTCCTCTGTTCTTTTAATTACTAAGTAGCGAGGACCACACTCAACTACTTCTTTTACACGGTTAAAACTTTGTTTTGGTTTCTTATTTAAAGGAGGGTGCACCAAAGTTTCATCCCCCAGTGCTCCCCACCCACCACGGAGCCCAACAAGGGGTCATCCACTGGGATGACAGGGCTACACAGGGGATATAGTGAGCTCGCCGTCCCACTCACCCGGGAGTTCGGTACAATACCTAGTCCTGCCCGATTGATTAGGGGTGGGTTAGTCCCTAACCTCCCGTTTAGGCGAAGCAGAAGCCAAAATAGTGTATTAGAAATGCGCACCCTCCCCGAATTCAGAAGAACACTGTTACGAGCTCAGATACGCATCCCTCAACCACCAGAACAAACCTTTCCAACGACACGGGTCTCCACGCACGGCCTACACGTGGGTGGGCCTGCTGACCATCTCCCTCAACCACGAAGAGGAGCCCACACGAGGGAGACTGTTGGCTTGGGACCCCGGGTGCGCCAAACCCGTACCTACCGAAGTAGGCCCCTGGGGGGAAAAGCACTTTCAAAATCTATCATAACAGCTATAGTAGTTTTTCCTTTAATGAATCCTGAATATATATCTTGAGTCATATATATGAGTCAGTTGTGCCACTTCATGGTCTAAAACCAAAATGAAATTGACTAAGCAGTTTGTAGTTTTCAATTCTCTAAATTATTCTTTTTTGTGTACTATGTTCTAATACAAATATAAGATCTTATAGAGATTGGTTGATATGCTTTGGGGTCTAATTTATCTTTGTATGAAAATTAATTGTTCTTTCACACTAGCCGTGTGTAGGAGGCAGTATGGAAAGGTCGAGTCAGACTGAAAAATTCAATGTCATAGTCAGGATTTTTCAGTCTGACTCTACCTTTCCATATCTTTGTATGGTTTAAGGATTGGAATTATTATTACATTTTTCCAATTTTTTGGATAAAATCCTGTTTTCCAAATGTCATTAAATAATTTAAGGATTTCTACTCTGAAGTCAAGTGAAATATTTATTAGAATACTATTATGGATTTCATCTTGGCCTGTAGCAGAATTGTGTAAATTGAGAGGGTCAGATGATCAAATATTAATAGCAAAACGCGAAAATTTTCTTTAAAGAATGTCATAAGGTTTATATCAAATAGCAAAAACATATAAATTAGAAATATCTTTAAGCAAAATAAAAACTATGGCATTTAGAGGTATTCACCTAGTATGATCTAAAGTAGTTCTAGAAAATAAAACTGTCGAACAAGTGTCAAAATTTAATTTCCTTGGGTGTGAAGTAACATACATATTGGAAACAGACATCCATAAAAGATTAAATAATAAAATTGTATAAAGCAATGGCATCCCAACTGTAGGCTATGATTCAGAAACATGGACAATGACGGCACAACATAAAAAGAAGTATACAACAGCAGAAATAAGGTTCCTTAGAAGCATAGCTGGATATGAAAGACTAGACAATAAACAAAATGATGAAATACGACAACAATTAAAAAGTATCGGAATTAAATAAAACAATAATAGAATACAGAACCAAATGGAAGAACCATCTCAACAGAATGGATGAAAATATAATTCCTAAAATAGTATACAATTACCAACCGCAAGGACGAAGAAATCTAGGAAGACTGAGGAAAAGATGGAAGGAGCAAAACTTTGGAGCCAGAACAGGCTAAATGGCCTAAACCGTGTTGAAGAAGAATTAGAAGAAGAGGAAGAAGAGGAAGAAGAAGAAGAAGAAGAAGAAGAAGAGGAAGAAGAAGTAGAGGAAGAGGAAGAAGAAGAGGAAGAGGAAGAGGAAGAAGAAGAGGAAGAAGAGGAGGAAGAGGAAGAGGAAGAAGAAGAGGAAGAAGAGGAGGAAGAACAGGAGGAGGAAGAAGAAGAAGAAGAAGAAGAAGAAGAAGAAGAAGAAGAAGAAGAAGAAGAAGAAGAAGAAGAAGAAGAAGAAGAAGAAGAAGAGGAGGAAGACGAGGAAGAAAATGAAGTACAGGAAGAAGAGGAAGAGGAAAAAGATGAAGTAGAGGAAGAAGAACAAGAACAAGAAGAAAAGGTAAGAAGAAGTTGAAGTACAGGAAAAAGAAGAAGTACAGGAAGAAGAAGAAGAGGAAGAGGAAGAAGAAAAGAAGAGGAAGAAGAAAAGAAGAAGAAAAAGAGGAAGAAGCAGAAGAAGAAGAAGAAGGAGGAGGAGAAGAAGGAGAAGGAGAAGAAGGAGAAGGCTAAGGAGAAGGAGGAGAAGGAGGAGCAGAAGCAGAAGGAGAAGGAGAAGAAGGAGAAGGAGAAGAAGAAGAGTGAGTGAGTGTGTGGTGTTTAAGGGCCCGTCGACAACAAGGTCATTTGGGCCCCGAGAAGAAGAAGAAGAAGAAGAAGAAGAAGAAGAAGAAGGAGAAGGAGAAGGAGAAGGAGAAGGAGAAGGAGAAGGAGAAGGAGAAGGAGAAGGAGAAGGAGAAGGAGAAGGAGAAGGAGAAGGAGAAGGAGAAGGAGAAGGAGAAGGAGAAGGAGAAGGAGAAGGAGAAGGAGAAGGAGAAGGAGAAGGAGAAGGAGAAGGAGAAGGAGAAGGAGAAGGAGAAGGAGAAGGAGAAGAAGAAGAAGAAGAAGAAGAAGAAGAAGAAGAAGAAGAAGAAGAAGAAGAAGAAGAAGAAGAAGAAGAAGAAGAAGAAGAAGAAGAAGAAGAAGAAGAAGAAGAAAAGAAGAAGAAGAGGGCCAACTGTAGCTCATAAATAGTGATTGGAGAATCAGCAATATCTTTATGATAGAAAATAAGTTCATAGTTAACTTAGGAGTAGGTTCACCTGTTGAAACAGCACATCTAACTCAAAATATAAATGGAATATATGATTAGCATTGGCTTCTATTTTTTTACCTAACAGCTTACATGAAATGATTAAATTAAATCAATTTAAACACATTCCAATGAATTACTTTATTAAATTGAATAATTTTATTCCATATTTTAATTATGAAAATAATAAAGACTTTAATTTAAAAAAAAAAACTATATCCTTCAAAGTTATAAATAGGGAATATTATTTTTAAGTCTTAGTATTTACATACCCTAATTGTTCTGAAACAGTTATTTTATGTTGTCCCCAAAGAGTTTCAAATATTGTATTATGTGAGGTTATGTAGAGTGAGTCACGCACAGAGAAGCTATGTAAGTGGAAATGACGTCACAAAAGTGTGGAATAACAAACTTATTTGTGATTGGTGTGACGCGTATATCGTAAAACGTGGACCAATCAGATATAGAAGATTTTACGTTGCCATGGAGGATATTCAATATTCCTCTAGAGGGATTGAACTATTAGCGAAATGCTAATGTGTAGAAGAAGCGGAACCGGTGATTCTTCTCCTAACAGTCGCCGAGAACGGATGTAAGGTTCTCTTCTTAAACGCCGTTGTGTGCGGAAGAGTATAAGTTTATTCTCGTAACCATCATCGAGTATAACTAGATAATCTTTACATTAAATATCATCGAGAGAAGACACACAATTTAATTATTATACACGGTAGTGAACAAACGTATAAAACTTCTGATTCTTGCACGCGTCCAGATAAACGCGTCACATCAAGTGAATCTTGTGTAAGAATAGTGTTATAAATGTTGTATCATACATTTTGTTCGAACTGGTGTTAATCGAAGTAAGGAAATAAAAGTTTCTACATTATTTAATACAGAGGAAAATGATTACTCATTTTACGTAAAATTTCCTTCCGCCGTACCACCCCTGTAAAAGAAGATATCTTGCTCAACCGACTGAAGCCACGCCGAGGTAAGCTGGGACTTCAAGAACCATCAATTTCGACCCTGTTCCAAATGGTCACCTCAACGAGGGGCATAATTCACCATCCTTCTATACGATTCGACATAAACCCTGTAACAGTTCTAAACCAAAGTTGATTTGTTTATAAGAAAATTCATGTACTTACCGGATTTATAAGGTTTCCAATTTTCTGTAAAGTGTCAATATCAGCTCCTGCTGCTAAGCGATTTGTTAAAAAGCGAAATATCCTTGGAAAAGGATATACACCCCTTTCTAGCATTTCTATGGTTAGTTTTGAGGCTTTTTTCAATTCCTCTTGTTTCACTAAGTTTTCAAGTAGGGCTGAGAGTTCATTGACTGTTAAGGTTGAATTTTTTGAATCTTCAATCCTGAAAAACAGATATAGTTAACAAAAAGAACTAAAGGCAGTGAACCTTTAAACATCAATTTTGGCAAGACAAATCTACATACTCTTTCTACTTTACTAATCTACTATTGTGAGGATATGTTTTGCAGACTATGTCTACAATCAAGGTTCTAAGGCTTTCACGGCCAGTGTCAATACTAGTTGAAGTATATTCCGGGCTTGTAGGTCGTGGTCTACTGGGCTCTTTCCTCTTCTTCCCAGACGTTTCGTCTGCAACTACGGCAGACATCCTCAGTGGCAGTGGCGAGGTCGAAGTACTCTAGTGGGTATTTCAACAGCGACTGTGCTGTTTGCACCGTGGGCCGCGGTATTTATACAAGTGGCTGGAGGGGGGGTCTGCTGTGATTGGTCCGGGTGGACGGTGGGCTGGATTGGTGTGGGCGGAGTGTTGCGTTCTGTTGGCGTCTGATTGGTTCGAGTGAGGTTCTTTGTTTTCACTTTTGCTAGAGCTGTTTGCCATATTCTGTTCAGTTTAAGGCCTTCTTCTTTGCAGTTTATGTTGTTATTGTGTTTATGTATTTCGATGGCTTTGCGGAATAAGCATGAATAGTAATGTGATGTTGATGCCAGAATATCTGTATTTTCATACTGGATGATATGTTCTCCGTGTATTGCAGATCTGTTTGGTGGGCTTGAAAATGGTATCAATGTTGTGACGTTTGAAAAGTTTACTGATGCGGTCTGTGACTGTTCCAATGTAAGGTAGAAAAACCTTGCCTTTCCTACTATTTGCAGCTGTTTGTGTAATGGTGGAACCTCTCTTGGGGTGTAATGCTCTATTGATTTCGCGTTTTGTGTAGCCATTTGATTGTAGTACCTTGTCTAAGTGTTGAAATTCTTGATGTAGGTATTGTGGTTCACAGATGCATGTAGCTCGGTCTGCCAGAGTTTTGATCACAGAGCGCTTTTGTCTCGGATGGTGATTGGAGTTCTTGTGAAGGTATTGGTCTGTGTGAGTCGGTTTACGGTATACTCTGTGGCCTAATGTGCCATTCTCCTTTCTGTTTACCATTACGTCCAAAAAGGGCAATTTTCCGTCCTGTTCTATTTCCATGGTAAACTGAATATGATTACTGATGCTGTTGAGGTGGTGTAGAAATTCTGTCAGAGATGATTCTCCGTGGCTCCAAATGACGAACGTGTCGTCCACGTAGCGCCACCAGCAAGAAGGTTTATGTGGTGCTGAATCTAAGGCAGTAGCTTCGAAGAATTCCATGTAGAAATTAGCGATAACCAGGCTGAGAGGACTTCCCATTGCAACACCGTCTGTCTGTTCATAGAAGTCATGATTCCACTGGAAGTAGATAGTTGTGAGAACCTGGTGGAAGAGTGCCACGATGTCTTCAGGAAAAAGCTATTGGCTCACCAACCTACACGGTTGCAAAATACCTCACAAATATACTACAACCTCACATCGGCAACACAGACACATATATCAAGGACTCTTACCATTTCATTCAAAAACTCAAGACCATCAGCCTACAACCCAACGACATACTCGCCAGTTTTGACACCACATCTCTATTCCCCATGGTCCCAGTCAGTGAAGCCATAACACAACTTAAACAGCTTTTTGCTGAAGACATCGTGGCACTCTTTCACCAGGTTCTCACAACTACGTACTTCCAGTGGAATCATGACTTCTATGAACAGACAGACGGTGTTGCAATGAGAAGTCCTCTCAGCCCGGTTATCGCTAATTTCTACATGGAATTCTTCGAAGCTACTGCCTTAGATTCAGCACCACTTAAACCTTCGTGCTGGTGGCGCTACGTGGACGACACGTTCGTCATTTGGAGACACGGAGAATCATCTCTGACAGAATTTCTACACCACCTCAACAGCATCAATCATCATATTCAGTTCACCATGGAAATAGAGCAGGATGGAAAATTGCCCTTTTTGGACGTAATGGTAAACAGAAAGGAGAATGGCACATCAGGCCACAGAGTATACCGTAAACCGACTCACACAGACCAATACCTTCACAAGAACTCCAGTCACCATCCGAGACAAAAGCGCTCTATGATCAAAACTCTGGCAGACCGAGCTACACGCATCTGTGAACCACAATACCTACATCAAGAATTTCAACACTTAGACAAGGTACTACAATCAAATGGCTACACAAAACGCGAAATCAATAGAGCACTACACCCCAAGAGAGGTTCCACCATTACACAAACAGCTGCAAATAGTAGGAAAGGCAAGGTTTTTCTACCTTACATTGGGACAGTCACAGACCCCATCAGTAAACGTTTCAAACGTCACAACATTGATACCATCTTCAAGCCCACCAAACAATTCTGCAATACACTCTGTTCAGTCAAAGACCCCAGAGATCCTCTGTCCAAAGCGGGAGTATATAGAATACCATGTTCTTGTGGCAAGGTATACCTTGGAACCACCCAACGCAGCATAAAAACTTGTATTGACGAACACAAAAGAAACTGCCGTCTGGGTCAAACGGAAAAATCAACAATTGCGGAACATGCCATACTCGAAGAGGGAGAACATATCATCCAGTTTGAAAATACAGATATTCTGGCATCAACATCGCATTACTATTCACGCTTATTCCGCGAAGTCATCAAAATACATAAACACAATAACAACATAAACCGCAAAGAAGAAGGCCTCAAACTGAACAGAATATGGCAAACAGCTCTAGCAAAAGTGAAAACGAAGAACCTCACTTGAACCAATCAGACACCAACAGAATGCAACACTCTGCCCACACCAATCCAGCCCACCGTCCACCCGGACCAATCACAGCAGACCCCCCTCCAGCCATTTGTATAAATACTGTGGCCCACGGTGCAAACAGCACAGTCGCTGTTGAAATACCCACTAGAGTACTTCGACCTCGCCACTGCCACTGAGGATGTCTGCCGTAGTCGCAGACGAAACGTCTGGGAAGAAGAAGAAAGAGCCCAGTAGACCACGACCTACAAGCCCGGAATATACTTCAACTAGTATGCCTACAATGTCTGCTATTTGTCATTTGCTGACTTTGGATGAATCTTCAGCATGGGAACTCAAATGTACTACTAGTCGAAGCCTGATTAAACTGTAGTTTATGTTGTCTTCTGGGATATTGAAATTCAATAAATATTGTCATGAAGCCATTATCTATGATAGTGCGGCTAGTGTACACAAAGAGCCGGCAAATAACAATAGCACTGATAAATAACAGATGGATAGTGTATCACAAACTTGCCGGCACAGATAGGATTTCACGTTTGGAAGGTTCTAGTGATATCTTGATTGACAGAGAAAGGTTGTTTTCTTACTTGTTCCCGAAACCCCTCGAATTTATCAATGAGGTATTTAAGAAGGCCATGACCCGCCAAGATACAATCGCAAACAGTCGTAAGTAGTAAACAGCTGAGCTGATGTTGTAAACTGATCGCTGTTGTTATTGTCATCGACCTTGGTAGACTGTGTGTATGTGACGTAATGTTGTTACATGAGAATTGAACAGTGTATTTATACGGAAATAAAGAACATTTGGAATATCTGCAACTCGGACTTTTAATTCTATGAACCCACAAAGTCACAATATGCTGAATTTTAGATTAATTGATGGAAATTAATCATTTCTTCACACTATCCGTATATAAGCTCAGCTTTTTTTTTTTTTTTTTTTTTTTTTTTTTTTTTGATAGAGTTAAGGCTGGGATTTGAACCACGGATCTCCTGGTTCCCCATTGAGCTACCATGGCCAACTTGCTGTCATGACATTAAATTCTCCATTTGACTTGAATATTTCCCCGGTAAACCACTAGGGGCTCTCACATACGAGATACACCGTTTGTGGTGACTTATTATTGTAAGTACAATAGTCCCAGGCTTCATCATTAAACTCTATTTTAACTCATCATTTACGATAGTAAGTCGCCACAAACGGTGTATCTCAAATGCGAGAGTCCCTGGTGGTTTGCCAGGGAAATATACGAGTCAAATGGAGAATTTAAAGTCATGAAGGCAAGTTGGCCATGGTGACTCATGGGTTAGAGCGACTGGATGGAAACCAGGAGATCCGTGGTTCAAATCCCGGCCATGGCATTGAATTTTTCCTGTTGACTCTATCAAAATCCTTAGCCTATATATGGCTTGTGTGAAGAAATGATTAATTTCCATCAATTAACTAAAATAATAAGAGTTAAATGATGAAGCCTGGGACTCAAATACTTACGATAGTAAGTCGCCACAAATGGTGTATCTTGTATGTGAGAAGCCCTAGTGGTTTACCGGGGAAATATTCAAGTCAAATGGAGAATTTAATGTTATGACGGCAAGTTGGCCATGGTAGCTCAATGGGTTAGAGTGACTGGAGGAAAACCAGGAGATCCGTGGTTCAAATCCCAGCCATGGCAATGAATTTTTCATGTTGATTCTATCTAACAATGAACACTACTTAAGCAATTGAAATACTTATCGATTTAAATGCTGTTTAGCTAAACTTCAAAAGATTAAAACAAGTAATTATTTTTTCAATTCATCCAAAAATTACATTGAATGGTTTAAAAATATAACTTATATTCCAGCTAGAGTAATGTAGTATATGAACAGTTTCAGAGATTTGAAATGTACAATAAATTGTCAAAATGGGAACAAAAGATAGCAACGGCAAAAAAAGTAACTAATAGAAAAAAATTCTGTGTGTTATTAAAGAAATATGAAACACATTAGACAAGAACTTTGTACAGAGGGTAATGTAGTATGGGGTGAATAATGAGAACAGATTTAAGAAAAGTAACTGGAAATATTTTAAATATCTAAATAGACATGAATGGTGCATTTAAAATAGACAAAATATACAACAGAACTATTTAGGAAGAATGGAAGAAGAGGAAAATAAATTCTCTGATATGCTGTACGAGAACAAACAGCTTGTTGAGAATGGGAATTCAACGAAAAGAATGCTGAATAGGAAGTAGTTTCACGTAAAAAAATATCAGGTAACAGAAAATATTATGAAGAGGAAACCACAAAAGTAAAAATGGAGGGGAGTTTGTTTATGGTGAAGAAACCTGGTTTTGGAAGAAAATGATGATTAACTGAACATCAGTACAAATTATGAAAATGAAAAGAACTGCATTGAAAATATGTTCAGATTTACTCACCTTTTCAAAATAAATTATGAGTTAGATAAATAAAAATAATGAAAAGTGCAGAATGATAATAAAATACTAAATTAACTAAGGCTACAAAGGCTCATTGTTCACTCACCTTCTCTTCAGTTTCAAACATTCATCTGTATTTCCACTTTGAAGTGCTCGTCTAAATGCTCTCATGAGCTGATCTGAAGGAGCATAAGTTTCTTTAATACTTTGTTCCTGTTCAGGATTTGTAGGAACAATATCTGGAATTTTAAATGGTATGTCCCTTCCTTCATTTTTAAGAAAAGTGCCAAGTGTAGCAAGAAATTCTTCTGATGGCTGCACATCTTCTTCTTGCATTCTTGTCCAGAGACCAAGAGCTTTATCTGCATCCTTCAATTTACCTAAAAACATATATTTGAACTATGTAGAAAATGAAGCTAGCTACAGTTAGTAATAAGTGGCAAATATTTTTATTTGTGTAATATATTTGAAAAGTTACCTTAGTATTAGAATTACAATAACTACTTTAATCAATGTCAATGAGCATTTTCAAGGGCTAATGCATGAGTTAATAGTTAATGACCTGCTCTCAATCCTGGATCCATTTTTATATGGTTCAACATTTAAATTTTTATTCTTAATTTGCAAAATATTTTCTGTAATTACCCTAGACATAATCAGATAGCCATGAGTAAAAGCATTTCCAAATTAGTGTTGCAAACAAAATTGTCATCACAATGTTGGAAAACATTTGCCAACTATCAATTTGTTCATAATTGTATTTCCAGCCATGTTCTTAAATTTCATCCTGTTTCTTGCTTATAATTGGTTTTTATAATAATCACAATAACGTCAGTGCAGACTGTGACTGATTCGTAAAGTGGTTATTCCCTGCCTATTCCTGTCATGTTGAGGCTGCATGTGCGATTACATGTATCCTGCATTTCTTTGCAAGTTAACTATAAGGTTAAGCTATGATGAATAGCAACAATTTTACTTGTTCTCTTGCATCTAAAAAGTTAAAACTGAAAATAATTTCTGCATACAGTGAAAAGTCACAACATCAACACTGTTTGTGAATAACAAAAGTAAAAACTGAACAATGAATACATGACATTAAATTCTCCAACTGACTCGTATTTTCCCGGTAAACCACTTAGGAGTTCTCATAAACACATGAGACAACTACCTTAATGGCGACTTACAACATGTAAGTACTTCAAGGCCCGGGCTTTATAGTTAACCACTATTAGGTCAATTAATGGAAATTAATTGTTCTTTCACACTGGCCGTGTGTAGCCTAAATTGTGGAAACGTAGAGTCAGAATGAAAAATTCAATGCCATAGCCGGGATTTGAACCACGGATCTTCTGGTTTCCGTCCAGCCGCTCTACCGTTGAGCTACTGTGGCCAACGTGTCAACATGACATTAATTTCTCCAACTGACTCGTATTTTTCCGATAAACCACTTAGGAGTTCTCATAAACACATGAGACAACTACCTTAATGGCGACTTACAACATGTAAGTACTTCAAGGCCCGGGCTTTATAGTTAACCACTATTAGGTCAATTAATGGAAATTAATTGTTCTTTCACACTGGCCGTGTGTAGCCTAAATTGTGGAAACGTAGAGTCAGAATGAAAAATACAATGCCACAGCCGGGATTTGAACCACGGATCTTCTGGTTTTCGTCCAGCCGCTCCACCATTGAGCTACTATAACCAATGTGCCGACATGACATTAAATTCTCCAACTAAGTCGTATTTTCCCGGTAAACCAGTTAAGAGTTCTCATAAACACATGAGACAACTATCTTAATGGCGACTTACAACATGTAAGTACTTTAAGGCCCGGGCTTTACAGTTAACCACTATTAGGTCAATTAATGGAAATTAATTTTTCTTTCACACTGGCCGTGTGTAGGCTAAATTGTGGAAACGTAGAGTCAGAATGAAAAATTCAATGCCATAGCCAGGATTTGAACCACGGATCTTCTGGTTTCCGTCCAGCAGCTCTACCATTAAGCTACTATTGCCAACGTGCCAACATGACATTAAATTCTCCAACTAACTCGTATTTTCCTGGTAAACCACTTAGGAGTTCTCATAAACACATGAGACAACTACCTTAATGGCGACTTACAACATGTAAGTACTTTAAGGCACGGGAAAATACGAGTCAGTTGGAGAATTTAATGTCAGGTCGGCACGTTGGCCATAGTAGCTCAATGGTAGAGCGGCTGGACGGAAACCAGAAGATCCGTGGTTCAAATCCCGGTTATGGCATTGAATTTTTCATTCTGACTCTACGTTTCCACAATTTAGCCTACACACGGCCAGTGTGAAAGAACAATTAATTTCCATTAATTGACCTAATAGTGGTTAACTATAAAGCCCGGGCCTTAAAGTACTTACATGTTGTAAGTCGCCATTAAGGTAGTTGTCTCATGTGTTTATGAAAACTCCTAAGTGGTTTACTGGGAAAATACGAGTCAGTTGGAGAATTTAATGTCATGTCGACACGTTGGCCATAGTAGCTCAATGGTAGAGCGGCTGGACGGAAACCAGAAGATCCGTGGTTCAAATCCCGGCTATGGCATTGAATTTTTCATTCTGACTCTACGTTTCCACAATTTAGCCTACACATGGCAAGTGTGAAAGAACAATTAATTTCCAATGAATACATGTTTGAAAATTAAGTGAATCAACATTATGATAGTAATTAAATGAATTTCCAGAATTTGGACCTGTATAAAAAAAGTAAAATTTGTAATAAAATGACTATCCTTGCAAGCAACGTTTTTGTTTGTGAAAGCTATTATGCAAGTGCTACTTTGTTCTAAAGAGAAAATTTGGAAAATGCTTGCACTGTTTGAAAATGAGCAAGAGATAACAGCAAATATAATATTTCACATTACTTATGAACCAATAAACCTTTTAATGATATTAAAATCAAATTTCATTTTCAAGAACTTAAAAATATAGGATTAAAACAATTTCTGAAACAAGATGAAAATATCAAGATTATTGTCACCCAATTAGCGGAAAGCAAAACCAACGACAGCTGAGAAGGGACCAGGGGCAGCCGAGCCACTCCTTCCCATTAATCTCAGTCACTAACTGAGGGGTGATTAGGGAAATGTCACTTGTCGCTGGCCGCTTCTCTCCCTTTCCCCTGTCCTCTGGAACTTTCGCGGTGATTCACGGAAACCAGAGACTTCTAGAAAATCAGTGATATTCCTATAAAAAGGGCTTCAATGAGTGAGTGCTAGTGTAAGGACGAGAAGACTGTGTACGTGCATCGGAGGATAGTATGTAATCACAAGAGCAAAGTGGAATTGTAACGGACGAACTGGTGAATCGTACTTGTGTGCATTATGTAATTCTGTGTAATTGGCAAGTGTTTAACTGTAAGTCGGTGGAAATAAAGAACATTTCAGTATAGCTGCTTATTTTAAATATAATTAATATTTACTTTTCATAAACCAAACATTTTTGAGTGGTGTAATTGGACTTTTCATTTCACGAACCCACAACATTTAACAATTGAACTGGAGGTTCAGCCAACTTCAGGAACATCAGTTTGCTGATGATAAGTGCTCTTGCCAAGAACTCCCTGACTCACTCATTGAAGCCCTTTTTATAGGAATATCACTGTTTTTCTAGAAGTCTCTGGTTTCCGTGAATCACCGACTGTAAGTCGGTGGAAAATTTCTGTAACTTTCCATTTATAATGGCAATCAGCAAGAGGCGATTGTTCTAACACACTATATATGCATAGGTAAACTTAAAAAGGTTAGAGTCAGAATTGAAACATTCAATGCCATAGTTGGTATTTGAACTACAGATCTTCTATTTCATGCATGGTTGCTTTGCCACTGAGCTACCATGGCAACATGCTGACATGACAGTGCATATGATACACTCTCTACTCATAAGTTTAATTCTTTCCCCCAAAAAGTACACTGATATATGATACATTCTCATTTGTTTATTTTACTCTCTGATTTAGTGCATCCTGCTAAAGTTAACAGATCCTGAAGAATTACATAAGGAGAGCTTACTCAATTTGCAAGTATTTTACAAAAGCTTGAATGTTTGGACTAGCATTTTTTTATTGTTGCCTTGCAAGATAAAATGCATCAATATGTGCTTAAAATTGCATATAATCTTTATACTCATTTATGTGCCTTTATACCAAATAGAAATGGTTAGGTTGCGGACTACAGGGATCAACTCATGCAATACAAAATAAAGTTTGGCACAAACTTACAGTAAGTCAATAAAAGATGGTAAAAGATATCTCCTCTATCAATATGTGAAATATCACGTGTGGCTTCAACCAAGCCTTCCAAAGGAGCTACCATTCCTTCTTGATGATAGCGAGCACAGGCAAAGTTAAGCCGCTGTGGTCGGCTACGCAATCCTGGAGTCTGTAAGTGAAAGTAAACACAAGAATAACATTCTGAATAATTTAAAAATAAAATCATAATACACTCTTTTTTTTCTCCCCAAGATGGCTGATATTATATACATGCATGAACACTTTCTTTTGTGTTGTGTAATATAACAAAAATATTTTCTTTGCTCAAATGTTTAAAATAAACAATAGAATTTCCAGACTGTACAGCAGTAACTATGTGATATGTACAATCTGCACTATGCAACACAGAGTATTATTTTTTAAGAGGATTAACTTTATTAATGTCATTCTATCACAAAAACATTTAAAATTGGCAACCTTCGTTGAAGTTATTTATTTCCCCAACTATACAAGTTTCAAACATTATTATCTGTCATGAAAGTGCTTTAATTGCTGCATTGCAAACAACAGTCCAAAATGAAGTTCTTCTATGATTTGATAATAAAATATAGTTTAATCTTTATGAATTTTGACATACTTTGCAATTAAAAAAGAATAAATCTCTCACTGCAAGGTATACACATGTTTGTGTTAAAGACTGCAACTTACACACAATTAAATTTAGAATCCAAGTACAGTCAAGTTTGCCAACATGGAATAAGCTTCATCTAAAAAATTATGAAATGGAAAATGTAACCACCATTTTTAACGTATTAATACAAAGAGCAGTAGACAGGGTGAAAAAGAGAAATTTAATTGTCTAATCACAATAAAGCACCATTCAGCATAAAATTCTGTAGGGTTTCATCATTCATTTAGGTTTCATCTGTCATTTCAATTCCTCTCTTATATGCACTTTTAAGAAGTTTAGTTACTGAGCCATTAATAGTGCAATTGTAAAGTTAAGTCCTCCTGGAGTAACTGCAACATCTGAGACAAAGATAACATTGTTGTGAACCCTGTACCATTATATCAGTGTGATACTGGTGCCAAACGAAATCAATCTTGCTAGACAGAGATAGTCTATTTTTAAAACTGGCAGGAATTTAAAATCAAACACGGGGCATTTTAATATCAGTTAAGATACTGAATTTTGGAAGCAAAGGAAAAAGGACATCTTATAGTTCATAAAATACAGTAACAATATTTTCCTGTTTCATATTTCCTCTCCTTTTAGTTCCTTTCAGGCGCTGTAGGACCTAACATGATAGTAATACGTGGTGCATGCAGTCAATGTGCTTTAAGGAGAGAACGGTTTCTTCCCCAACATGAAAAATTCTGCCAAACCAGTCAGGAAACAAGAGGGACCTCACAAATCTGTCCTTTGTACTCATTTCTTCCTGTTGGAGGTTTCACCTTCTTAACATTTTCCACTACTTCTAATGAAGTGATCAGACTACAAATATTATCTCCTTACCCTAACTGAAAATAAATGGGAATCCTTCAAAACCTACTATTACAGCTTTTATTTTTCTTTCACATAAGCTGAAATTCTACCTAATCCCACAGATAAACATGTAGCAACGACAAATACTTTCTAGGCCATGCACAGGTTTCTAGTCCATATTTTACACCTCTTAACATGAACTGTATATAAAGATTATAACAAAAATGGAAAATTTATATCCAGTTACTATACAATGTAAATAAGAAACATAAATTATGTGGAAATGTGGACTTTCAATTCATGTCATCCATTGAATATTTGTACCCATTTACTATCAGTTACTACTGTTATCATGGTTAGTAATAGTGCAATCAAATTTTAAATTCCATAAAGCAAGTTTGCACACTAGTGTATTTTGCTGCCAGTGAAAGAGGATAATGATGATGATGGATATATGTCCAGATAAAATCTGGTTATTACAAAACTATTTACAAACCACTGTTGTAAATTAATGCTGTAATCTAAGTTAAAAGGCTTACATATTATCATCAATAAATTACAATATAATGCAACAAATTTAATATTGTCACTTATATGGTGAAAATTTTTAACAAATACACATCATAAAACACTTCCATTGCCGTAAGTTATAAATAGGCCTCCATCCCTTATATTTTACAGGCAAACTGTAAAAGTAAATATGTTTATTAATAAAAATTCTTATACATACTAAACAATTCTGTAATATACGATCTGAAGCATTCCTGGCGACGTATATGTTCTAGACGTTCTCAGGCTTCGAGCCAGGTATAGTGATGTAGAGCCATCGACATTTCGGGAGTGTGCATCACTCCCATCATCAGGATGATGAATGATTAGCAAATTAGAAGGGCCAGTATATATAGTAACCGCTGGATGGTGGAGTGCCAATCTTGTGGAAAACACTTCTATGCTGGCGGCTCAACGTAGCGGCAGAATCTGTGTTTTCTGAACCGGTCGATTTCAAGGCAGGCTTCCAAGCAGAACTGAACTGCAAACTGGCATCCTGGTTCAGCGTTCTCCTCTCAGAAGAGATGGCCAGAGCTTCCTTGACCTTTCGATTCCAGAGGGATCTGCATTTGGCACGATGGTCCTTTCCTTGAAGTTGGCTCTGTGGTCTTTTTCAAAACAGTGTTTGGACAGTCCAGACTTTTCTGGCTGCAGTAGATGTATTGATTGTTCATGTTCTTTGATTCTAATAGTGATGGTCCTGCCAGTTTGTCCTATATACGGGGACTCACACTCACAGGGGATGCGGTATACACCCAGTACATTGAGGTTCAGTTTGTCTTTCACCGGTCTCACCATATGTCTGATTTTCAGAGGCGGCTTGTGGATAGTCAGACAAGAAAGTTTGACGCATTGGGTCATCCCAAGGAAGCCGTACCTCCACTGCCGTCCAACCGGGTTATAGTTAACCTCTCCAACCTGAATTTAGACGAAGCCACTACCTCCGTGCTGTCCAAAGGCCTGAACTTTGCACCTACACCGAGGTTTGTTCCAGTGGCCGAGATCGTCAGCAGGGTGGAATCTGCTATACAGGAGCTCATGGTAGACAGTGTAGAAGAAATACGCACTGCCGTGACCGCTGCAATCAGACGTACCTCACTTTCCAGGCCCAACATCAACCGAGAGGAAAGCCTGGCGCTAAGGAGACTGCAGAGCGATGAGAACTTGGTCGTCTTGCCTGCGGACAAGGGGAATGCAACAGTAATCCTGCTCACACCCCAGTACTTAGAGAAAATGGCGCAGCTCTTAGGCGATCCAGCCTACAAAGTCCTCGACAAGGACCCCACTACCTCCATTGAACGATGGACCACTCAACTTATACGAAGGTCCAGTCTTGCTTCAGAAACTAAACGGCTGCTATCACCGTCTGGTCCCAGGCCTCCCAGAATGTATGGCCTCCCCAAGATCCACAAACAAGACATCCCATTATGCCCCATGTCGATGCCACGGGCAGCCCTACATCCGGTTGGCACGCCACCTTGCCAATCTGCTACAACCTCTGATTGGGAATTGCCCACACCATGTGAGGAACTCCACTCAGTTCGTACGTACGTTGGAGAACATCACCATCGGCCCCTCTGATCTTCTTGTCAGCTTCGATGTGGTGTCTCTTTTTACAAGTGTACCTCTACAAGAGACAATTCAATTTCTGATGGAACACTTTACACCTGACATCACTGAGCTCTTCCGACACACCCTGACGTCCACTTTCTTCCAGTTTGGTGGTAGTTTCTATGAGCAAGTAGATGGTGTGGCTATAGCAAACTTCTACATGGAACACCTAGAACATGAAATACTTGCCACACCGCCTGCGGTGTCGTATGTAGTAAAAGCGGGCGTTAAACACTACACATTTCATATAAAAATTATTTGTGGTTGGTTTATTGACACTCGTCACTTACTTTTTCATATATTTATGAGAGACTAGTTTCAAAGGCCCTGGCCTCCATTTTCAATCTCTTCCCAACTGGCATCTGTTGTTATCTGCTCTCTCTGGTGGTGGAACTATGAACTTTTTTGTCAAATTATCTGCTGGCGGGATTTCAAAGTTCATTACGCGATCCTTATTTTTCCAGATGAATATGTTCTCCCATGTTGTCAATCTATTTTGGTTTATCACTCCTTTTAATAATTTTGGATTTGGATCAATGTCATGGTTTTCATTCCAAAAATGAAATGCTACTGCTGACTTGTCTTCTTGTTTCAATCTGATGTTTCTAAAGTGTTCTTTGACTCTGGTTTTTAAATTTCTTTTTGTTTGACCTATGTAGCATTTTTCACATTTCATTTACTTGCCACAGCTCCGCTTAAGCCATCTCACTTCTACAGATACGTTGACAACACGTTTGTTGTATGACCTCATGGTCTAGACACTTTACCAGGTTTCCTCACACACATCAACAGCCTTCGAACCCAAATTCAATTCACCATGGAAGTAGAGAAGGATGATACTCTGCCATTTTTGGACAAAAACAACAACGGCACTCTGGGGCATGTGGTATACTGCAAACCAACACACACTGACCTCTACTTGAATGCTCGAAGTTTCCATCATAAATTGCAACGTATCAGAGTTCTCAACACTCTGGCCCACAGAGCTGTATCGATCTCCAATCCCAGCCACCTCACCCAAGAACTACAACACCTAAGGCACACTTTCCGCCAGAACGGTTACACTGTGACCAACATTAAAGCCACAATTACCAGGGCTACGAAAAGAAAACCTATAGCATGGCTATCACCAGATGAGCCAACTGCAACTGCCTGCATTCCTTACATTGACAATCTCTGTGGCAGAATTAGTAAAATTCTAGCCAAACACAACATCAGGACTATCCACAAACCCCCTCTGAAAATCAGATATATGGTGTGACCGATGAAAGACAAACTGAACCTCAATGTACCGGGTGTATACCGCATCCCCTGTGAGTGTGGGACCCTGTATATACGACAAACTGGCAGGACCATCACAACCAGAATCAAAGAACATGAACAATCAATACGTCTACTGCAGCCGGAAAAGTCTGGACTGTCCGAACACTGTTTTGAGAAAGACCACAGAGCCAACTTCAAGAAGACGACCATCGTGGCCAAATGCAGCACCCTCTGGGATCGAAAGGTCAAGGAAGCTCTGGCCATCTCTTCTGAGAGGAGAACACTGAACCGGGATGCCGGTTTGCAGTTCAGTTCTGCTTGGAAGCCTGCCTTGAAGATGGAAATTGACCGGCTCAGAAAACACAGATTCTGCCGCTACGTTGAGCCCCCAGCATAGCAAGTGTTTTCCACAAGGTTGGCCCTCCACCGTCCGGCGGTCGCTATATATACTGGCCCTTCTAATTTGCTAATCATTCATCATCCTGATGATGGGAGCAATGCATACACCTGAAACGTTGATGGCTCTACATCACTATACCTGGCTCGAAGCCCGAGAACATCTAGAACAAATTCTGTAATATTCTTTTTTAAGTATATTTGATATAAGCATATAATTACCTCCAAGATTTTTCTTGCTTGACGTATCTTGCCACATTCAACAAATGACAGTACTAAATCATACAGACTGTTAACTTCTCCATGTATCTGAGTGCCAAGATCTGTTAATTTCTGCAATAACACTGCATCTTCAGCCTGGATCATTTTCTGTGCAAGCTCATTTTTTAAAGGTGTTGAACGATAAGTCTCGCAACACCATTCGAATGCCTTCATAGCTTCTGGTAAGTCATCTCTATAATCAAAGCGATAAATGTTTAAGCAAATTAGCTTCGATCTACCTATTTTTATTTCTATGCAAACTACAATTTAGTTAAAAAAAATTCATTAGTACATATTTCTAACTGTACACTTGGAGAACAGAGATGGTAGGCAAGATTTTATACATATTATACCTATAAAACACATTAGCATGAATCAATATTAAATCAACAATTTATATCTGATACCAGCAGTAAGCTGTCTCCAAAAGCTATGCTGCTCACTTGGAATATGGGTATACATAGTAAAAATCAGCATGGCAAAACAACTGTTCTTGCATGTTGGAAGCTTAATTCCATATAACATGCACAGTATCTAGAGAAGGTAATTGCATTCCAATAAAAAATTTGATACCAAAATTTCACTGAAACTACACATTTTCAGATTCCCTGAATGAAAATCAATTTTAGAAAAAAGTCCACATGTATGTCTGTCTGTGAGCAGAACAACTCAAAACGAAAAGTAGGGAGGGAGGTAGGAAGGAAGGAAGGAAGGAAGGGAAGGAAGGAAGGAAGGAAGGAAGGAAGGAAGGGAAGGAGGGTGGGAGGGAGGGAGGGAGGGAGAAAGGTGGGAAGGAAGGTTATTGCTGATAAGAAGAAATCTTGAAGATTTCAATAATTTTTTATTCTTCACTTCACTATTCTTCACTGCTTACTTTAAACATGCATTCTTTTTTTCAAAAGTTTATTCAATTTCTGTGCATATGTCTGCTTATTTCTTAAAATAGTTCACAATATTGAACCGCTTCTGAGAAGAGATGACATTTTTTGCGCGGCACTTCAATGCTTCTTGCAGCAATAATGTCACTGTACTGAAACCCCCTCTATCCCATATACTCAACACATTGAGTACAATTACCAACCAGGCAACACATGTACTGAGTTCACATGAGTCGATCATCAGCTTTCTTAATCAACAGCTTCAAAGCCATTTAAAGGTGTTGCCAGTTTCATTAATTGTGCAGTTGCTTATTTTCATCACTGAAGCATTGAAAATCATTTTCTTCTCTATCTGGAAAAATTTTCCTCCATGACCAAAGTGGTGTGTGTCACTTGACATCCTGCTAGACATCAGAAATCCTGTGTATATCTGGAACCGATAACTTTTTCCAGAATATCACCAAATCAACTAGCATTCTCAGTAGACCAGCCCAATAGCACTGTTTTGCCAGTGCAATTACACCTGGCCCATTGACTGTATACTGATAGTCATATTAGGGGATAAACACTTAAGTTATGAGGAGTCCATCATAAGGTATGAGAATGTTCTCATTGGGATGGAAGGAGCATTATCAAGAAATATAACAGCTTCTAGTGGCAATCTTTTTTTTCTCTTTTAGAAATTGCCAAACTTGGGGCACAAAATTTCTGTGGCACTAATTTTTGAAAATTTTAGTATCCATCCATAGTTATGTTTGGTTGTAATAATGCACAGGGAGATCCTTAGCTCTGACATCTTTGAAAGCCTGGGATCATTTTGCTTTTCCAATCACTAGTATTTTAACTTTATGGTTCTAGGGAGCATTAGCAGTGTACAAAATTGTAATGCATTATTTGGATAACTTACATATATCCAGGATGTGAACTTTGCTCTTAAAAGCAGAGGTTTTGGTTGGTAGATATTTCCAATAAATATCATTGTTATGAATAGTTGTAAGCTTCCACAGCCGGAGTATAATTTGTAGATAGAAGAATTTTCCGGGCTCAGGAGCCATGGTTTGCTGGAAGATCCAGACATTGTTTCAGTTGTGACTGAAACTTCACCAGAAGACTCAGACCATGCCACCACTGATGATGTTCACCGCAGACATGAACAAAACATCTGGATCTTCCAACTCCAGCAGCCCACGACTCCTGAGCCCGGAAAATTCTTCTATCTACAAAGATCATTTTTGTCTGTACTAATGATTTGATATGGTATGAGATCCTTCTTTTACAAATTTCTGGAGCTCTTCCCGGTAGGAATCAGCTGCTGCAACATTTGAACTAAGCTGGTTAGCTAAATAGATGAGGCTTTGAATTCTCCCTGTAATTGTAGAGCTTAATGAGCCTTCTTAGCATACACTGTGCCTGAAACAATGACACCTTCTGCATGTTTTTGGTTAAACCACTGTAAAAGAGAGGCATCTAAATCATTGAATGATGACCTATCTCTTCATGCTTTTTCATGTAGGTGCTCCAGATTTAGAAACAATCACAATTTCTGATAAAATCCTATATTTTCCGTTTATTTTTTCAAGTGCCAAACAGTCTGCATTCTAACCCCATCATTAGCTCTTAGTTTTGCATCAGTTTTTTCATTATCAAATCTTTCAATTAATTCTAATTTCGGCTTTAATCTCAATACCTTTTTTTTTTGTTTCACCATCACATTTACAAATTTCTTTCTTTGTTTCATTGACACTTACACCCTGATTAACATCAGAAGAACTGAACTTGTTTTCCATTTACCCGGATCAGGATAGCCGATAACAATCAAAACAATAATCTGCTGCCAGATGGTAGCGGTTTAAACAATGGAAATGACAATGTCACAGGGTAGGTTGTTTATTGCCGTTTACCAGAGAAAATAATGTACATCTTTTCTTGGGGGGATGCACAGATAATCTGCAAACTAGATAATCAAAAGTATACTATACAATTAATAACATGAAGAATAAAGGTAAAACAAAATGCAAATTCTTGAATGAAGCTGAGTTAATGTTCAAGAGATCTGCAAAAGAGAAACATATATCACTGCATAAAATTTTATTAAGCTCAACTTATACTATGTGAAGATTAATAATATCAGTAAAGATACATAATTCTGGTTCAGGCAATCTAAAATAACAGTGTGTTGAGTTCCAGTGGTTGGTTTATCTGTTGTTAATTATTTAAATATGCCAGCTATTAATGAAAAATTATACAAGAGAGTCAACTGAGAAATTCAATAGCTTTTTAAAAAATGTCAGCTATTGTTATAATCTGCATACTTAGAATACTGACTTAAGTATAATTGTAAACTTACCTACTCATATGGAACTTTCATGCAGCAGTTGCTGTAGATGCTTCCTCCTTTTCATTACCTCCAGCATATCTCAAAGTTCATACACTATACCATATATATGAGAATCATCCAATAAATAGGTTTTCCTATTTTATAAAAAATTCAAGCAGGTTATTTACACTTGTGAAATATTTTATTTTCATTCTACAAACTCCTACACTACTTCCCCACATAGTCACCATTTCTGTTCAAATATTTTTAGTGTCTTGGCAACTGTTTTTTCATAACTCTGTCATATCAGGTTGGGTCCTGTATCCCTAGCCAGCAGTACACCTCCGTTTCCATCTCTCCATCAGTCACAAATTGTTTGCCTCCAAGGTGCAACTTGAGTTGGGGAAAGAGGTACAAGTAACTTGGAGCAAGATCCTGAGAATACGATGGGTGGGGAAAAAAGTCCCATTTGAAGTTCTGCCTCGATCTGTTGTTTATGAGCATCAGTAAGCAAACATACGACTTTTAGATAATGCATGACATCTACAAGATCATCACATCAGAAGAGCGTCCAAATTCCATATCAGGAGTCAATTCATTGTTTTATCAATGCTGATGCATTCACCTTCGTCCACCACATTCTGAATTGCAAAAAGGGCTGCTTTGTCTGTAGTGGTAATGGGTCTGCTGCTCTGTTTTTCAATCATGCACATTTTGTCATCTTTCCAGGATCCATGAATGACAGAGGTGAACCATTTGGAAGCTCATGCATCCTTCACCATAAACACACACTAAATTATGATGAATATCGATAGCCATTTCATTTTTCACTGTAAAAAAGTGAGTAGCAGAATGGAGTCAAATGTGGACACACTTTCAAGTGATAGCACCATGGTAGCTGCTGCCATATTGGCAAACGCAGAGCAAGCTTGTGCTGTTGAAGTTAGAGCACAACCACCATACACTGTTGAAAGTTTCTACAGTACCAGCTTAATGTTAAAACATGTGGTTTGCACAGAAAAAAATATGGAAACTTATTTATTGGATGACCCTTGTACATTTAACAGATAATACTAACTCTCTTTTCGTTTCAGGGTGGGTTTTACTCAGTTTTGGCAATGCTAGTTTGGCAATGATATAGTACAAAATATAAACCATTCTTCCTACCTTACTAGATGCACTTTGACAAGTGGTCCTAGAAGTACATTGTTTACTTCAATGTGACCATTTTGAACTAAAGCATTGAAAAGCGCACTCAGTTCATCCTTTTTTCCTTGTTCTGCCAAGGAATTCAGAAGTCTCCAACAGGCTGAATTGTAACCAAATGGCTGCACTTCCACTTTACTGTCTCTTGGATGGTCACTGAGGAATTTTATTGCTTCTGTAAAAAGTATTTTAAAAGTGGATATGAAAACTCTGTTCATGTTAAAATTTACCTGCCATAATGTTGCTGTAAAAATCAGTTCAGTGAGTAGCAGGATTTCCTAAGAATTATTTTCCTGAAATTGCAAACTATTATAATAGACCACCAACTGGTAAAGCTAGGAAGCTTATTACATGACTTTTTGTAAATTATTACAACTTGATATGCCATAATTCCAAATCTTCGTCCTTTTCATTATTATTTTGAAAGATGGCATACTTAACTACTTATGTCTACAGAAAGGCTCTATGATTATAATCATCATATTTTTGTAATGGTGTATATTACAAAACTTGCATATTTAAAGATAAGGGTAGTGTAAATAGACCAGAGAACTACAAGGGGATAGGCTTACTATCTATGATTGGGAAAACGTAAACAAGTATACTAGCAGACTGACTAATGGATTGGGCAGAAAGAGAAAATAAAATATCAGAATTTCAAGCTGGATTTAGGGAAAAAAGGCAAACTATAGACAATGTGTTTGCAATCAAGACATTAATTGATAAATACTTGAGCAGGCAAAGGGGGAGATTGTATATGTTTTTTTTTTGTGGATTTTGAGAAAGCTTTTGATATAATAAATAGGGAGAAGCTAATAAATTAAATTGATAAAATTTATAGCAGGGTGAAATTCAAAATAAGCTTTTGCAAAGAACTACTAGGGCTGCCAAAATCGGCACCAAGAGAAGTGGCATTACTAGAGTTGGGTAATACAAAAAGGAGGGGAATAATAACAGAAAGAATACTGAAATTCTGGTATAAGTGTATTATAGGGCAGAAAGGGGAATCATTGAATCTGTGTATGAAGCAAAAGAATAGCATGAACACAAATAGTTGATGGTCAGAATTGGAAAGATTGGTATTGAAGATAGACATGTAAGATTTATGGAGAGCAGAGGAGATAAATCATAGCGGTTTTTGGAAGGAAGTGAGAACAAGAGTACAAGATATAGATAGGCAGGAGATTTGGTAAAGTATAGAGGAAAAGAAATCTTTGAAATTTTATAAGCAATTAAAGACAGAATTGGGTAAGGAAAAATATATAGATGAATGTTAAAAAATTTGGAAGAGAAGGCATAGCATGGATGAGAGTAGGAATAATATATCTAAAAGGGTTGAGAAGTAATGAGGTAGGGATGTATGAATTTTGTGGAGATGAAGAGAGCGCTGTTCATTATCTGATAGAATGTAAGGGGTTAACAAATTGCAGGAGAAAAATATGGGATAAGAAATGGGACAGTGTGAGCAAAGATGTAGTGGCATTACACATGTTAACGGGGATGAGTGAAAAAGAAAAATAGATATATAGAAGAATTCTTATATAGGTTAAGAGAAAAGTGGATTAGGGTAAAAGAAGTGAAGGTCAAGAAGAAATGACAACAAGCTACTCAGGAAAACCAAAGACTTATGGCCAGGGGACCTGAGACAGCGAGTAAATCTTGGGTCAGTAATTTCCTGTATTTGTACAGGATGTATAAAAGTGCTTGTTAGATGTTAGAATTATTGTAGTGAAAATGTAATGGAAACTGTACAAATAAATATCAAATACAAAACTTGGACTGATAATATGGTTCAGATAATTTCTCTATTGAATATTACAGAATACACACATGACGGTGAAAACGTAGATAACACTATAAGCAAAGGATGTTAATTTGATGGATAGAGTCAACATGAAAAATTCACTGCCATAGCCGGGATTTGAACCACGGATCTTCTGGTTTCCGTCCAGCCGCACTACCATTGTGCTACTATGGCCAACGTGCCGACATGACATTAAATTCTCCATTTGACTCATATATTTCCCCGGTAGACCACTAGGGGCTCTCGCATCCGAGATACACCGTTCGTGGCGACTTACTATTGTAAGTACTTAAGTCCCAGGCTTCATCATTTAACTCTTATTATTTTAGTTAATTGATGGAAATTAATCATTTCTCCACACTAGCCGTATATAGGCTAAGATATTTGATGGATAGAGTCAACATGAAAAATTCACTGCCATAGCCGGGATTTGAACCACGGATCTTCTGGTTTCCGTCCAGCCGCACTACCATTGTGCTACTATGGCCAACGTGCCGACATGACATTAAATAGTAAGTCGCCACGAACGGTGTATCTCGGATGCGAGAGCCCCTAGTGGTCTACCGGGGAAATATATGAGTCAAATGGAGAATTTAATGTCATGTCGGCACGTTGGCCATAGTAGCACAATGGTAGTGCGGCTGGACGGAAACCAGAAGATCCGTGGTTCAAATCCCGGCTATGGCAGTGAATTTTTCATGTTGACTCTATCCATCAAATATCTTAGCCTATATACGGCTAGTGTGGAGAAATGATTAATTTCCATCAATTAACTAAAATAATAAGAGTTAAATGATGAAGCCTGGGACTTAAGTACTTACAATAGTAAGTCGCCACGAACGGTGTATCTCGGATGCGAGAGCCCCTAGTGGTCTACCGGGGAAATATATGAGTCAAATGGAGAATTTAATGTCATGTCGGCACGTTGGCCATAGTAGCACAATGGTAGTGCGGCTGGACGGAAACCAGAAGATCCGTGGTTCAAATCCCGGCTATGGCAGTGAATTTTTCATGTTGACTCTATCCATCAAATATCTTAGCCTATATACGGCTAGTGTGGAGAAATGATTAATTTCCATCAATTAACTAAAAAAAAAAAAAGGATGTTAATACTGATTTATTGGACTGCATTTATTTTTCTTGCTTTCTACTGTATTGTTGACATAGAACACAAAAAAGCTATGTGAGATACACACATTTGAGTTCTCCTTTTCATCATCACCAGTTTCCTGTAAATATGACATAGAATGCCACTGAACCTGCTTATAATTATGGTGGATATCTAGAAAATTCAGCTAAGTGGCAATATGGATTTAACGAAAATAAATATATTCAGGTCAGGTTTAACTTACAAAAACCTGGAAACAAATAAACATTTTTACATGTAATATTAACATGATTTTCTTAACCCATTATTATTCAAGGCTTGTACTGTATATTTATACAAAATGTTCTGTTCACTTTGAGTTAAACAGGACCAAATTATTTACTAAGAAATTATTTCAAATTATTGAAGATGAACTTTATTACATGCAAAATACCACAAGTTATTTTGAGTTTACTGAAAGCTTATGCAAAATAAAGGGGACCACTCATTTTCAAATGATCACAAGCTAGTATCCTCTGAAATCTTATAAAAGAACTCAGTCTAAAATAATACTGTCCAGCATTTTGAAACCTTTTTCTTGTGGCACGGAATGTGACATGCAATTTAACTAATTTTGGGTCACTGAACATGAATATGTTATTTATTTCTATATATTGTCGCCAGGCCATTGTTGATTGAGGCAGCAAGGCAATCAAAGGGATGTGCAGTGCAGCGTGTAGATAAAAGCTCGCCAAAATGGCGGAAGGGAAGGAGAAGGAGACGGATTTCTCAAGAGTTCGCCTTTGTTCTAGCCGGGTCTCGATTATTTGAGAAATTTCTGGAATGTTAGTAAACTATAAATAGGCAGCATGCCCGCCAAAGAGGAGTGAGTCGGTATAGAATGCGTGCGGGTAAACAGCTGTGTTTTGTTGACCTTGTATGTTGTATTGTGTATGTGTACGAAGCGCATTTCTACGGAAATAAAGTGCAATTTTTTGTGTTTGTAACCTTGACTTTTGATTTTACGAACCCATAAAGTCACAACTGGTGTCAGGAGTGCGACATGGAGGCTGCATTGGAAAAGATTTTGGAGAAGATAATGAAAATGAAGGCCGAAGTGACCTCGGAAATGAAAGCAGCAAATGACAACCTCGCTGCGAAAACAAAAGTGACAAATAACAACCTGGCCGCGGAACTGAAAGCGGCAAACGAGGCCCTCGCCGCAAAGTTTGAAGAGCAGTTGACCGGCGTAAGGGATGACGTCGCGGAGCTGGGCAAGCGGATGGGTCAAATGGACGAGCGCCTTAACGATTTAGAGAAAAAGGCCGACAACAACGCCAAGTCCCAGACGCCATGGTGGCAGACGTCGAAGATCTTGCGAACCGCGTAAATAACCTGGAGGGAAAGGCCAACAGCAACACAAAGTCCCTGAACGCCATGGTGGAGGACGTCGTCGGCAGGAGGTGGAAGGATTTAAAGGTCGACGCGCCGGGACGCGACACATCTGCGCGCGTCAACCCTCCTAAATAAGACGGCGCGACAACTTTCGAAGTCTTCCGCCACCAGTTCGACGCAGTGGCCACGCACAACAAACGGTCACCAGAGGAAGAGGCCACACAGCTAATAGCCAGCCTCCTAGGACGGGGCCGCGCCGTGGTTCAGTGGTTAGACCGCTTGGCTCTCATCAAGGCGGCCCGGGTTCGATCACAGGCGACCGCAAAGTGAGATTTGTAGTGGACAACACGGCGCTGCTGCGGGTTTTCTCCGGGATCTCCGGTTTCCCCCGCCATATCATTCCACCAGTGCTCCATCTTCATCTCATGTATCATCAGTGTCATCGCCTGCGGTGCCGTATGTAGTAAAAGCGGGCGTTAAACACTACACATTTCATTTCATTTCCAAGGAAGGGCCGCGGAAGTCCTGAACGCGGTCCAGACAGCGGCGGCGCCCAAGGACATCTGGGAGGTCCTGGAGAATCGCTTTGGAAACCACCGCTTAGCCGCAGCGTACCGAAGCCAGATGAAGTGAAGGTCACAGCAGCCAGGGTAGACGCTGCAGGAGTTTGCCCTGGCAATTGAGCAGCTGGCCCGTAAGACCCTAGTCCACCTCCCACCAGAGTTCGTATCCCGAGAGGCTGCCTACACATTTGTCGACGGGGTACGAGACACGGAGATTCGTCAGCGCCTAATGCTCGGCGATTACAAAAACCATTCACGAGGCACTAACGGCAGCACTGAGGATGGAGGCGGCCAAGTTGACAGCTATCCCGACGTCGAGAACGAGGAGTGTCCGCTACACCGGAGACAGAAGACAAGCCGAGGGATGCCGGCGAAGACCTAGTGGCCTGTGTTGGGGATGTGGACAGCCGGGACACCTGGAGAGACTGCCCACACCAGGAAGAGCAGCCGGAAAACGAGTAAGAGCCGTCGTGGAGAGGGGCACGTCGGCGCATTCACCACCATCCTCTTGAGTGACACTGCGCGCCGTCAGCCGGCATATGGATGACAGTCTCATCGCGGACGGCTGGGTAAGAGGAAAGCCGTGCCACGTGCTGGTGGACACCGGGGCGGCAGTGACCATCATCAGATCTGACGTGGCTAAGGGTTTGCCGACGAGGAAGCCGAGACGACCATACCAGCTTGTTACATCGGGCGACACCTTGCCTGTGGAGCAGGCCCTACTGAAGTTGACCTTGGGAAGGAGTGCCGTACGTCTGTGAGTGTTCGTTGCGAAGGTGGCTGAGGAGGTGATACTGGGATTGGATGCCCTCAGGAGCCACGAGGCGACGGTCGACGTCGGCAGGAAGGTCCTGCGGCTCAATGGAGAAAATGTGATACTCCGGCAGCCCGAAGAGCGCCATGGAATTTGCAGGGTTGTCCTGAAGGAAGACGTGGTTGTCCCCGCGAGAAGCGAGGTGGTGGTGATGGCGCGACTGGAAGACCAGCGGACGAAGAACATGATGCTGGACCAGAAGACGCCTGTGCACGGACTCTATGCAGCCAGGACATTATTGCCGTGCCGAGAGGAGGTGCCAGTGAGGCTGCTCAACCTGGCAGACACCGATTACGATGTCCTGGCCGGAACGGAGCTGGGGACATGAGAGCCCGTGGTCAGCGTAACCGCAATCGACAAGACGCAGGAGCCGGTGCCGACGCAACACCTGGGGCCCCGGCTGGAATTCTTACTGGAGAGGGCGGCCGAACACCTGACCGAAGAACAGCTGGAGAAAGTTCGACAACTGCTGAGGAGATACCAGCGCGTCTTCAGCCAAGGCGACAGTGACCACGGCCGCACGGACCACGTGCTCCACCGCATCGACACCGGAGACGCCCGGCCTATTCGGCAACCACCTAGACGCGTTCCGCTGGTGAAACAAGCGGCGGTACGGGATATGGTAGATGACATGAAATCCAGGGGAGTGATTGAAGAGTCTGACAGCCCTTGGTGTTCCCCTGTAGTTCTGGTGACAAAGAAGAACGGCGAGCTACGCTTCTGCGTGGACTACAGGAAGCTGAACGCCGTCACCCGGAAGGACTGTTTCCCCTTACCCCGGATTACGACACCCTGGACACGCTAGCTGGTGCACAGTGGTTCTCGACCCTGGACCTGAAGTCGGGTTACTGGCAGGTGGCTCTAGACCTGAGAGACAAGGAAAAGACTGCATTCTCGACAGGCCAAGCGCTTTGGCAGTTCACAGTTATGCCCTTTGGCCTCTGCAACGCACCAGCTGTCTTCCAACGCCTAATGGAATCAGTAATGAAAGGGCTGACTTATGACGCCTGCCTGCTATACCTGGACTTCATCGTCGGCAAGACTTTTGAACACCATCTCAACAACCCAAGCAAGGTGTTACAAAGACTGCAGGCGACCAACCTGAAGCTGAACGCAAAGAAGTGCCAGCTCTTCCGCAAGGAGGTGAACTACTTGGGTCACATAGTCTCACCAACCAGAGTGGCCACAGACCCGGAGAAGACACAGGCTGTGAGAGATTGGCCTCAGCCAAAGGATAAGAGAGAATTGCGCAGTTTCCTAGGGCTGTACAGTTATTACCGTCGCTTTATAAAGGGGTTCTCCAACATCGCCAAACCCCTCACCCGCCTGTACCCCCAGGGGCCTACTGTGGTAGGTATGGGAACTGGCGATCCCGGGGTCCCGAGTCAACAGTCTCCCTCGTGTGGGCTCCTCCTCGTGGTTGAGGGAGAGTCAACACGCCCATCCACGTGTAGACCGTGCGTGGTGACCCGTGTCAGTGGAAAGGTTTGTCCTGGTGGTTGAGGAATGCGCATCTGAGTTCGTTCCAGTGCTCTTCTGAATTCAGGGAGTGTGGGCATTTCTAATACACTACTTTGGTTTCTGCTTCGCCTAAACGGGAGGTTAGGGACTAACCCACCCCCAATCAATCGGCCAGGACTAGGTATTATACCGAACTCCAGGGTGAGTGGGACGGCGAGCCTGCTATTTCCCGTGTGTAGTCCTGTCATTCCAGTGGGATGACCCCTTGTTGGACTCCGTAGTGGGTGGGGAGCACTGCGGGATGAAATTTATTGCTGCGTTTTATGGCTACACCCACAACTAAAAATACTAAAAATGGAAAGACTAATGTAAAGGAAGTAGTTGAGTCCGTTGGTCCTCGCTACTTAGTGATCAGAAGAACTGAAGAAGGCCAAAAGTTCTCTACAGTAAAGCCCTTTCTCACCCAAAAGGGTTTGGATAGAATCGCTGGTCCTGTCAAAAGGTGCACAAGATCGCGCAACGGCACGCTCTTGGTGAAAGCGCATTCCGTCTCCCAGGCCGCTGCTATCTTAAAGGCTAACATGTTGGGCAGTTATCCCGTGACCGTTACCGTTCATAAGAACCTGAACTCCTCAAGTGGAGTGGTCACCAGCCGTGCATTGGACGGAATGTCCAACGAAGACATTCAGGAGAACATTAAAGAACAAGGTGTTACCGATATCTACCGAGTTCAGCGCAGAGAGCGAGGGGAATTGGTGCTTATCCGTACCCTGTTCCTGACCTTCGATCGGGTTATCTCCCGCAGAGGATAAGGGCAGGGTATGAGAGTATTGAAGTTAGGCCGTATATACCAAACCCTTTACGGTGTTATAAGTGTCAGCGGTTTGGTACACGAGCGAACTCTGTAACGGTATGCCCACTTGTGTGAACTGTGGCTTATCAGTGCACGATGGAGCATGCTCCGCACCTCAAAAAAGTGTCAATTGTGCAGGGGAACACCCTTCCAGTTCCAGAGACTGTCCACGCTTTGCGGAAGAAAAGGCCATTCAGGAGATCCGGGTTAAGGAGAAGGTATCTTTCTCTGATGCCCGGAAACTCCTTCGCACTCGCCAGCCCTCTGCCTTTAGGTCCGGTACGTACAGCTCTGTCGTATCTAAACCGATACTGAGAGGGGAAATTGCAACCCAGACCAGCGATTCCAGTGCGCCTACGATCTCTGACAAACTCCTTGTGCCAACACAAGTACGGAAGCCAGCAAAAACAAAACCAACGTCGGCATCTCCACCGCCCAAAAAGAAGACGGAATCCAACACCTCGTCACTGCCACCTGTAACACCATCCACTTCAACCGGCAAGCCTGGCAAGCCCATCATATACGATGCACCGCCCAAAACTTTCAAGACCACATACCAGAGGTCTGATTTTTTCAAGGACACTAGCCATACCACCAGGCAGAAGACAAGTCCTCGGGCATTCCGAAGTTCCTCCTCTGAGATTTCTTCTGGCGAGGACTCTGATCAACGACTGTCATCCTCGTCGATCTCGGTGTCCAACCGGTTTGTGGTGTTTGAACCGAAGTTTTCAATCGGAAAAGGGGCCTCATCCGTAGAAGAAATGGAGCAGGAAGGTCTGGACCATACTGCGAGGACGTCTATTAAAACAACGACAGGAAAAACCTGCTGAAAGTGCTAGCCCTGCCCCAAAGAAAAGGAACAAATTGGTTCGACCACCACTGGGCAGGTAGCTCTTGTCATGGCAAGGTTTTATTGAAAGTAGTATTTATGCCTTTTGGTATTTTATGGGAAATTATAGCTTTTTATTACTTTTTTACCCCATTTGGGCTTATTTATTTTATAGTCATTTTGTTATTTGTTTTTTAAATTTTGACTAATTTATATCTGGATATTGCCATGAATTAGTTTTTGTAAGGGTGCTGATGACCAGGCAGTTGAACGCCCTTATGTCCAAATCATCATCATCATCATCATCATCATCATCATCATCATCATCATCACCACCACCCGCCTGACAGAGGAACACCAACCTTACGTGTGGACGGATGACGCCGAAGGCGCTTTCCAGCACCTGAAGAAGACCCTGTGCAGTGCTCCAAATCTGGGATTCCCACAACCAGGTGGCGCCTTCATTGTGAACACTGACGCCAGCGACCACTGCATTGGAGGCGTCCTATCGCAAGTTCAGGACGGCCACGAGCGGGTGATAGCCTACTACAGCAAGACGCTATCCAAGGCAGAGAAGAACTACTGCGTCACCCAGCGGGAATTACTGGCGGTAGTAAAGACCTTGGAGCACTTCCACAAGTACCTGTACGGTCAACCATTCCACCTGAGGACTGACCACTCCGCCCTAACCCGACTACTGAATTTTAGAAACCTGGAAGGCCAGACAACACGTTGGGTCCATAGGCTGCAGGAGTACGACTTCACCTCTGAACATCGCAGAGGGAAGAGCCACGGTAACGCAGACGTCATGTGCCGAATACCCTGCCCAGAGTGCGGCCAATGCACAAGAGTGGATGAGAAGGAGCGTGCCGCAGCAGTCCGAGTAGTCACGGCAGTGCCTGCGGATGGCTGGAATAGCGCAGGCCTGAGGAGGGAGCAGCTGGCGGACGCAGACTTGGGGTCACTCTTGAGAGAAGTGGAGGCAGGGACAAGACAAATCTGGGAGGATATCGCACCAAGGAGCGCCAAATAGAAGTCGTACTGGGCCCAATGGGACTCACTGAAGACAAGAGAGGGCGTGCTGTCCCGGGTTGAGTCCAGAGGCTCTACTCCCATTAGCCTTGAACCCGTAGGAACAAGACCCGGGCCTCCTTCAACCAGGGAGTATCCGAGCTGTCCCAAAGGGCGGCCGGCATCCTCCGAGGTGCTTTCCATAGGGCAAGACCTAGAGACTAACAAGCCCCCCATCTGGTCCTATGGACTCAAGACGGGATGGAAGTGGATACGCCACTTACGCGCGTCAACACTCAAGGTGAAGACTACCGAAAAACCTTGGTGGGGCCGCCTGGTGATCTAGCACACCTTCTACTAGCTTTGCAGACTAGTACCCGGGAGACTTAATGGCTTCCCTCAACCCCGCCCGAAGACGTACCCGATTCCCACGGGTTTCGGGAACACACTGCCCTCGAGTCCATCCCAATCCGAACAACTCCCGAAGGAGGGGCTCGGCTGTTCGGCCCGAGGTTCCTCTAGTAACGTCAGAGGTACCACGAGTGCTAAGGGTCCGCAGCGCCCGCACTTTGGCAGCTGAAAGGGACGGATCCCTTCCCCTATGGGAGCTGTCCCGGGTATGGGAATCACCTGATGGGAAGAAGCAGAGGGAGCAGTTGGTACTTCCCGAAGTAAGGTCCCAGAAGTCTTGGAGGAAGTGCACTCCGGTTCTACAGGAGAACTCCTGGGAGCAAACCGAACGATCGACAAACTCCAACAGCGCTACTACTGGCTGAGGCTCCGAGCAGATGCTGAGAGATGATGCCGTCAATGTCATGTGTGCGCGGCGAGTCGCGGCCCCCAGACTAAGAGCCGGGGTCGCATGCAGCAGTACAACGTCGGAGCGCCATTCGAAAGGATCGCCGTCGACATAGCTGGACCATTCCCAGTGTCCGACCGAGGCAACAAGTACCTGATGGTGGTCGTGCACTATTTCACCAAGTGGCCGGAGGTGTATGCCATCCCGAACCAGGAGACAAAGACATCACAGACTGCCTTGTGGAGCAAGTGTTCTGCCGATTTGGGATGCCTTTAGAGCTCCACAGCGACCAGGGCACCAATTTTGAGTCCAACCTGATGAAGGAGGCACTAGAAAGGCTTGGGGTGAACAAGACCCGCACAACACCCCTACATCCCCAGTCAGATGGCATGGTGGAGAGATACATCAAGACCTTAGAAGAGCAACTGAGGAAGGTCGTGGCCAGCCATCAACGAGACTGGGACGTCAAGGTGCCACTGTTTTTGCTGGCCTACCGCTCGTCTACACACAACACCACTGGGATGACGCCAGCCAGCTTAATGTTCGGCCGAGAGTTACGCCTCCATTGTGATCTGGCTTTTGGAAGCCCGCTGGATGCAAAACAGCCAGCAACCGAGTATGTGGAGAACCTGGTGGACCATTTCCACGACATGCTTGAGATGGCTTGTCAAAACATCCAGATGGCGAGAGACCGCATGAAGACCCGATACGACAGGCAAGCCAACAGCAAAGGGTTCCAGCATGGTGACCTCTTCTGGTTGTACCGCCCTACCCGGACCAAGGACGATGCCCGAAGCTCCAGCAACCATGGCAAGGATAGTACCAGGTGGTGAAGAGGATTAACGACGTGGTCTACCGCATCCAGAAGGTGCCCCGAGGGAAGATGGTGGTACACCTGGATCGTCTGGCTCGTTACAATAGTGCTGTTAAGGACGACCAGCCTTGAGGAGGGAGCTGTGTCACCAGGCCATTGTTGATTGAGGCGGCAAGGCATTCAAAGGGATGCGCAGTGCAGCGTGTAGTTAAAAGCTCGCCGATACGGCGGGAGGGGGAAGGAGATGGATTTCTCGAGAGTTCACCTTTGTTCTAGCCGGGTCTCGCTTGTTTGAGAAATTTCTGGAATTTTAGTTAACTATAAAAAGGCAGCCCAGCACACCAAAGAGGAGTGAGTCGGTAATTGAATGCGTGCGGGTAAACAGCTGTGTTTGTTGACTTTGTATGTTGTATTGTGTATGTGTACGAAGCGTATTTCTACGGAAATAAAGTGCAACTTTTTGTTTTTATTTCACAAACCCACAAAGTCACAATATCATGTCAGTTTTGGGGTGGGGGGGGGCGAGGGGTGGTAATAGGTACTCCAACATAAGAGATATAGGAATAAAAAGTACTAAACAAATTAAGATACGTTTGGAAATATCATAGAGAAAGTATAGTGATATTTTGTAATCAGTTCACGACATGTCTATTCCACTACTTTTTGTGAGAGGGGGCCAAATAAACAAAAGTTTCATCTATATAAGTGCCAATATCCAGGGTCAAACCAGAGTCTCTTCATTCACATATTGCTGAATCACACAAGTTTCTGATTTCTGTGCTCTAGCAATTATATGTGACCAAAGAATTCATGAAGAAGGCAATGTATACATGAAACAACACCAGAAGGTGTTATTACAGGAAAAAATTGCAGTCACCTTTAGTGTGAACAATCCTAGAGGTTCCCTTTGAATGACAGCTTGGCTGCACAGCATCTGGCTGCTGTATTTTGACTTCTCTTTCCTAACACCAACAGTAGTATGTCTCACCACCCCTGGTATTTTCTTTCTGCCTCCTTAGTGTCTTGGTTAAACCTCTGTCCCATCTGTTCACTAACAGATGCAAGTTTTTCAGAAAAGCAATTGAGATGAGATGAAAGAAGTGCAGTTTCAGTCTCACTGTACATCCTAACTCCTTAATGTGATACAACATCGTTTTTACTATTATTTCGAGATGTTCGCTCTTTCCTAGGAATTTTATCATGACGTCTCTCATTGAAATCCATGCAGCATGTTCCACAGCATTCATTATCTTTTCAAAGTTTGGGTCTTTCAGCAACTTTCTAATTTGTGGCCCATTAAAAATGCCTTCCTTGACTTTTGCATCTGATAAATGTGGAAACTTGCTTGCAATATACTGAAAACAGGGGCTTCTTTTGTACAAGCCATAACAAACTGCTTCATGATTCCAGTTTGACGTGTACTAGTGGCAAAATTACTTTTGTGGGTTAACTAAGGCATTTGTAACTTTTTTATCTCCGGTGTCAACACTTCTCTCTTGGGCCAGATAGATATAGACTCTCTGGCTTATTCACACATCTTCTTCTAATTCCTGACACACTCAGCATTTTCACAGCAAAATGAAATAAAAACAACAGGTCAGCAGGATTTTGCCACTACCATGAACTACAAAACCTCTGCATTTCAACAATGGATTTCAAGGGTAACAATTCTAAAAATAGACTGATATAGGAGAGTTTATATATTAGTGTTGGATTGACAAGCACGCACAAGAATAACAAAGCAAAGCAGACCTACACTAACAGCCAATTCTCTGTTACTGCAAAGCATGGAGCCTTAGTGACATATTTTAAGTAAATCAAGATTAATGTGAAAATTAGACGTGATACATGAAAACCAAAGACATTTCTGAAATTAGGAGACCTTAATTAATCATAACTTATCAGATGCTTGGCCGCAAAAATCATGCTAGGTATTGACATTTATCAGGACGCTTATCAATAACAATTTTTGTTCCAATCTGATAACAGTGTCCTGCAATACTTTTCCGCTTTTAATGAAAATAGGCTACTTATATTGAAGCAAACATGCTGACTTCGATAATGATACCAGTTTTCACACAACATGTACCTTTTTATGGAATTTGATATTCTGATATACTGCACACTACATAATTGCAATTATATGCATATATTTTTGCAGCAAAAGATGAATAATAATGTAATCTAAGTAATGTAACAACAGGCTGTATCTATGTACAAACAAACCATCCCTTCTGTGCTTCCCTACCCTCTATCCATTATCTTACTAAATGATGAGTTGATGATTGATGCAAGATAGTAAAACTATCAAGTGCTGAATGATAGGCAGACATGTACACACAACATTTAGGGCCTTATATTTCTTAACATCTCAGAACTGTAGCTGCTTTCTATAGCTTTCAGTGATCGGTAATGTAGTTTCCGCAATAAAATTCATCATTGTTATTTTGTATTTTTAGTACATGTAGTATTGTGATATAGTTCACAGTGCCTTCCACCTTTTCTAGGAGAAAATGTATGAACAATTCAAATAACTTCTGTTACATATTTGATTCTTTCTTGTTGTGGAGATAGAAAACTAACATTACACATTTTTGAAGAAAGTGTATTTTGCATACTTTAAGGTTGAGCTGGAGATCAAAGTCAAATGTGGGCTCTGCAATACTGTTTGCAAAACATAGTGAAGGCTTTAGGTAGTGGTACAGTGGAAAACAGAAATCAATAGTATTTGGGATTCCTATGATATGGCATGAACAAAAAATCACTGTAATGATTACTTCTTCAGCACGTGTAAAGTATTTGGGTACAATAAGACAAATAAAACAAAAATTAAATATCCAGATGGCCTTACTTCAGCTACAAGACCTGTGTCACACGTAGATGTGTCTATTCCTATTCCACCAGCCCAACTAGAGGATACTGAGAGTTCAATCTCTAGTCAACATAAAATTCCAATGTACATGAGGATTTCTCAGTGGACACTGCTGAAGACAAGTGATAGCATTTTAGTCAAGAAGATTTAAACGATTTAATAAGAGACTTAGCTATTACCAAAAACAAGAGCAAATTACTTAGATCAAAGCTGAAAGAGAAGATATGCTGACTCCAGACACCACATCTATACCACTGGTATAGAAATAGAGACAAAGAATTTACCAAGTTCTTTAAGATGGAAGACCAGCTTCTTTATTGAGTGATGTACCAGGTTTAGTTCAACAACGGAGCAGAACGGACATGCAGTAAAGTTGTTCCTGTGGAAATGAGGAAAAAGGAACTAAGTGACATGGCAGCACAAAGCAGACAGGAGAAGTTACAAGAAATAATGGTTCAACAATGAGATCTAAGCAAGGATGGAGGAAGTGGGATAATATACAGCTGGAGATTAAAACTAAAGAGTTGGACAAGGTAAAAAAGATGGAAAAAATGGAAAGAAGAATGGAAAGTATGGAAGACTTCATGATACAACTTAGTAATTTCTGGGATAGATAAACGAAAAGGAATTGGAGCATTTCAAGAGGTATGAGAACTGTTAATGAAGAGGCTATGGATGAAAATGGAGAGGCTTCGAACTGCAGGATGTGTTTAGAATGCAAAATTTGAGAAATTGGAAGGCAAAAGAAATATATTGGTAAAATTCAGCAATATGGAATTCGTAATGAAGTTTTAAAACAAACAAAAAAGCTAAGGGGAACATCTATCTATATTAATAAGGTTCCTTCTTATGAACAAAGAGAACAAAGGAGGAAGCTGATTGAAAAAAGGAAGATGGCGAGAAAACAAGGTTTCAATGCATTTATATAAAATGGCAAACTGTGGATTGATGCGCAAGTGGCTGAGCAGAGAAGCGGCATATGTAACATCCAAGATGCAGAGCATATGAATGTTGTTGATGCAGCAGACTTAATCAAGCTGACTTCAGTATCCGGTGTGAATGTCCAGAATGCACATGGAGTAAATGAAGTGTGTATTGATGGAGGGGCAGAGGGGGAAATCTCAAAATTGGCAGTTGGCAGAGTGAAGAAGAAAATAAAAAATGTAATGGCATTACGTCCAGCACAGAGTGAAACAAAAAAATGAAATGTGTAGTGTTTAACGGCCGCTTTTACTACATATGGCACTGCAGGCGATGACACTGATGATACATGAGATGAAGATGGAGCACCGGTGGAATGAGATGGCGGGAGAAACAGGAGATCCCGGAAAAAACCCGCCCCAGCGCCGTGTTGTCCACCACAAATCTCACTTTGCGGTCGCCTGGAATCGAACCCGGGCCGCCTTGGTGAGAGCCAAGCGGTCTAACCACTGAGCCACGGCATTGCCTAGAGTGAAACAAGTATGGGAATTGAGGTAATTAAGAAAATGAGCAAAAAAAAAAAAAAAAAAAAGTGTGGAGATAGAAGGGATCAGGGAAAAGCAGAATGAAACAAATGTGGAGGTGCAAGGGATCAGGGAAAATCAGTGTGAAACAAGTGTGGGAATCCAAGGGATTAGAAAAGCAGTGAAATTTAGGCTGGGGATATCAATATGTAGGAACACATCAACAAGGCATAAATATGGGTAAATTGTAGAAAGAAAGAAACAGAATGGTGTCCTGAGAGGTATAGGAACAGATTTGAACAGATATGATACTGCTGTACAAAGTGCGGATAGATGCTAGTGAGGTTAAATAATTAGTAACAGGGAAAGGGGATGCAAATGGGGTGATGAGTGAGAAACACATTTTATGGGCAAAACATTTTATAACATATTACCAGTCACTATCAAGAATTGTAAAGATAATAATTTTAAATTAATGCTGAAATGTTTCCTAATTGACAAAGCCTATTATAGTGTGGATGAGTTTATTAATACTAGTTAGAACTTTATTTTTATAAAGATTATTGTTATTATTACTATTACTATTATTATTATTGTTAGTGTGTATGGATTTATTAAAGCAAGTCAGTATTCTATTTATATCACACAACCTGTATAGCTGTGTTCTTAAACTGTATAAATTCATATGACGTGGTTCTTTTGTGTATTTAACACTATACTGAACTGAAAATAAATAAATAAATTAATTAATAAATAAATAAACATTGAAAAGTGAGGTTAAGAAATACCTACAGTGAAACAATAATAATACATAGCAGAAATGAGTGTAATAATTTAAATGAAAAGAAATGACTTTTAAAAGGTGCAAACACATGTAAAGTATGTAATTGTGTTGAAAGGCTGCCTGTTAGCAAAAGGGCCAGCTCAGGGGTAATCCAAGTTGTATTTGTTTTGGTTCTCATGTTTTATTTCACAACAGAAGCGAATCTCCCTCAATAATAGTTGCACATTCTATGTTTCTAAAAGAATCATATGAAAATCTTGAAATCACTTTAGAATTACAAGGAATGTCAATGTCTATTGTGCAGAGATCTAAATGTATCTAGTATCTTAACAGTGCAGCAAGGAGGATATATGAAAGACACATGCTTTTTATACAAATAGAATAGTAGAAGCAGGGTTAAACACTGGACAGTGAGAGAATTGTCTAAGAGAAAAGTTTAATGCCCGAAGAGAAAAACGTAATTTGTGCTAGTCTAGTTGATAAAAGAAAAGAAAAAAAAAGAAGAAAAAAATGAAACGGTTCCTTAAAGCACCGGACAAGAATGGTTCGTATTTTAAATACCTGAGCAGTGCCGTCTGTGACGTCTGAAGCTATGTTAAAAGCAGGCATATTTAATGATCCTTGATAAGATAGCTAATGTAGATAGCAATTTTGGAAATCACGAATAATAAAAAATCACAATCATGGTGTACATTCAGAGAGGTAGTCAATAAGTTTGTTGGAAATACAAAAGATCTGCGATACGGAAAAATTATGAGAAATATGATACAAAAATGAGTTTAAACCTTTACCTCTTGTATGCTCATTTAAGTTTTCCTGATCATTTTGGAACCCTCAGAGATGAACAAGGTGGATGACTTCATCAAGAAATCAAAGAGCTGGAGAGGAGATATCAGGATGGAAAATTGCGAGTTGACTACTGTTGGTGCTTGAAAAAGGAAGTTCCTTAATCACGACTTACACGCAATTGACTTTTGAGTCATAGAAAATGTAACTTCACACCTTATTTTACAGATATAAGTGTATTTCTATATATTTATTACTCAGAAATTTTTCTATTTGTATTCATTTTTAAGAGACAATTTTTACATAAAAACACAATTTTCAAATTATTATTTTGTGATTTGTGAGAAAACCTTGCATGATAGAGAAAAATGGACAGCATCATTTAATTTAGCACACTGAAACTGTTAATATCACTTTTCAGATCGCAAACCGGCAAACAAAAGTTGTATTTTGCAGGACAATGTAATATACATATAATAAAGTTGTTGTTTAATGGCACTGGGGATTAGTTGATATAATAAAGTATAGAGTTTTAAACTTTATTAGACCAGCAATCAACCACAACTAGGATCAGCCACCAATTTGCAATTAATATATTGACCAGAATTTTTCATGTTTAATGTTCCACAAATCACAATGTCCGGACCAAGGGAATGTACATAAAAAAAAGCAATCAAAATTGTTTATGTAAAATTTCTTTGTTGTCATTGTTATATACTGATTTTGTTGATGCAGTTGAAGTTATTTGTTGCTGGTCCATTAATTTACTCATTTCATTGATTTGTTACATTTATTTATTTAGTTTTTTTATTGATTTTACAAATGTTATCCTAATTGAGTGGCCAGTTAATTTGTCACAACCTCTTTGTTGTTTGATGTTATCCTGTTTTTATGGTTATTTGCCTTGTGTGTACATTTATTTAAGTCTGTATATTTTAGAAGCATTTTCAACTGTTTTGACAGTTTGAATGAATATTCAAATATGTACAAAAATAATGTCAGAAATAGTGGGGATCTAATAAATCAGTATTTGGAAAAGTGCTTTTCATGTGACTGTAATATGCAGCGAAATGTCAACATGAGTGATTACATTATTACATACCTGGCTGCAGGCTGCATTTATACTATGATGGCATAATTATATATATATATTTTTGCGCAATGCAATATCTCTTCTACCTTAACTAATAAGTGGTAGAGAAGGTAAAAACATTGCCACTGAATTCACCCTCTTCCGATTCCTTATTGTTATTTCATATTCTGCTAAAACTTGAATGACCACATTACTTCATGTTAAAATTCCTCACTTTTACTTCCCAAATTTAAACTTATTTTACATTTATGTATGCATATTTTTTTAAAAAAATAGCACTCCATATTTCTGTACATGTTTACATATTTCCATTACTAGCATTATACTATTAAACATGATATGCTGCTCTCAGGCATATGTGTAAGAAATAGCATCTTACCTGTAACCTTATCATTCTTCACCATTAAATCAACAATTCTTATCCTTTTAAGGTCATCAAGATTAAAATCTGGTTCCCTATTATGCAATATGTTCAGAACAGACATAGCTTCTTCCAGTTTCTCATTTTGAACATAAAGATCTATTAGTTGTGCATACATTCCATTAGTAAGTATGAAACCATCAGTCTCCAACTCCTAAAACCAAAAACAATCATAAAAACAATAAGCAAAACATTACAAATACTGTAAACCACAATTCCTATTTTCTGCAAAAGCTAAAGCTGAGTCACCTGAGCTTTGGTCAGGTAAACCCAACATGTGCCTATGTGATATTTTTAGTTTTTTCTATTTGCTTGATGAATGCTGGTATTTAAGTATACCACATGTAATGTTTAGTGGACTGTGACACTTGGGATAGTAGCCCTTTTCCGACAGCTCCCCTTTGAGGTGCCGTGCCTATGTAGGACCTTAATCCTTTCACCGATATGGACGTCATATGAAGTCCAAGTTTAAATGCCCCAAACCGATATGGACGTGTATAGACGTCCTGCGCATACATGCATTTAATGCTCATTTAACGCCAATTATTTTAATCTTGCTATTTTACAATAAATTTAAATTAGTTCTATAAGGAATGTAAACGTACTCTTAAAGGTTTCTTTTTGAATTGTACGCCTCCAAACCTGGATAAACACCCAAGGGCACATCTACAGATTCACACCAAATAATATTGGTTTCCTTGCAAACTTCTTTTTCGCAACACACTACACATTTTCAAAATGGTTGCGACTTTTTTGGTTGTGGGTGGTATCCTTTTAGGAAAGTGTTTTCTCTCAAGTATGAGGGGTGATGTCGTGGTGAATTTCCTACCCCGTAGTATAAAGAGGCCTCTGAGTATTATAGTACTCAATTAGGTTACGAGCTCTTTATATGCGCAAGTACAGGTAGATGAATGTCTTGCATGAATTTACAGCTCTGAAAGTTACTAAACAATTGTGCATGGTTACATCCAGTGGTATAAAAATACTTTTTTTTACCATTTAATTGTTTTTCGTAAAGAGGGATAGCTAGTAATAGCTGATCCGCATCACCCATATTTGATCCGCCATTTCCCCAAACAATGGAGTAGCTAACATGACATCTGTAGACCAGTACACGTCACTGCTACATATGTCCTAAAGATTTCCATAATCATACAACAAATCTTCCAGATTTTCTACAGTAATATCAGAAGCCTGTACACATACACAAGCTAATTTATTTGCTACATTACAGGGATAAGCCATGGTTAACATTGAAATTTAACAATTTCAAATGTGCCATTCATTTAGCTCTTGAAAGCTATAAGAAATCACTCTGAATACAGAGTGTAAATAACTAAAATACAGAGCGAAAACTGCTGCATAAGGCTACCAGAAACCTTGGTTAAGAAACACTGTAATAACAGATGCTGACAGAGGTTTCTTTCCAGTGTGTGAGTGTATAACGCAATATATTCTCGTATGATTATCGCTTGGTTTAGCATAAATAAACTAAACTTGAATCGGAGAAGTCGCTTGCGTAGCTAAACATACATACATTGGCTCGTATATACACAAAACAAAATTATTCAAATATTAGGCGCGTTTGGCACAAAGAATGGCTTTTGCTACAGTGAAACAAAGAAGTGAAATTTCAACAATTTATTAATGTAGTCTCTACTTTAAAATTGCAGTAGATTTATACTGCCTTTAATCAGTTTTAAACCAGTTTTTGTTTCGTTTAAATAACTTAATAAATACGGAAGATACGGAACTGTATTTATGATGCATTTTTACAGCATTTAACAATTTAAATGTCTTGTTCTGTTTATTGGGTATCCATTTCCGGCCCCTGAAGGGTTTAAATGGCCATCGGCGAAGCAGTGAATCAGAACATTTTATCTAAAAACAGAGATCTGCTGTGTGTATTTAGTGCCTTTCCTTAGGGAAAGGTTTCCAACCACTTCAGCTACTGTGGTGCAAGCGCTGGGGACCCCTAGCACTCATGGTACCTCTGACATTACTAGAAGTATGCCAAGCCAAACATTTTGAGCCCCTCCTAAAGGGAAGCTGTTTGTGTTGGGTTGGGTTGGTCTCCAAGGGCAGTAGTTTTCGATATCCATGGGTATCTATGGGTCTGACTGAGATAGCCAGAACAGCCAGGGTTGGAAGATGCCCCAAGAATCTCCAGTTTTAGCCTGGTTAGTTAGTAGCATGGTGTTCTAGATTTTCACTAAAGTGGATAAAGGTAATAGAATTGTAAATTTAGATAAATCTGATTATATTAATAGAGTAGAACTTTTAACTCAAGGTGGAGATTTCATAACAATTAATAAAGATCCTTTAAAATTTGTATTTCAAATTTTAATAAAATGCTTAATGAAGAGAAAATTATATCAAATAAAGAAAAAAATTTAGTAAAAGTTAGTAATCCTTTTTTACCTAGAATTTATGCTCTTCCTAAATTTCATAAACCTGGAAATAGAATGAGACCTACCGTAAATTGTATAAATTCACCAACTTATAATTTAGCTAAATGGTTACATAAAAATTTAGTAATTTTGAAAAATGTGAGAGTTCAAGTCTTAAAAATTCTTTTGAATAAGTTAAAAAGATTGACAATGTTATATTATCTAAAATTGATAAATTTGTTTCTCTTGATGTAACTGCCTTATTTCCTAGTATTCCTACAGAAAAACTTTTGATTTATTTTAAAAAGTAGTTGAATTCAATAAATTTACATAAGGACTTAATAGTTGATTTTGTTAAACTTACTAATTTTTGTTTGGATCACTTTTAATGGTGAATTTTTTCAACAAACTTTTGGCTAAGCAATGGGTAATCCCTTTACACCTTTTTTGCTGATCTTTTTATGAGTTTTTTTCGAAATACAAGTCACTAAAGCATTCCCTTTAATTTTTAAATGTTAGTATAGATATGTTGATATTTTTGCTATTGTTCCTGATAAACACATAAATGATGTATCAAAATTTAATTGTATTGGAAAACCACATTGAAGCGAAATAATTATTAAATTATAGATGAATCATATTTATAAATACGACGAGTAATAAATACGACTCATCAATAATTTAACAAATACATAAATGATGCTTTAAAATTACTAAATTTGCAAGATAAAGCTATAAAATTTACATTAGAGACTAAAATTAATGGATTTCTTCCTTTTCTAGATCTAAAGAAAATAATAAATAATAAATGAAACTCTGGTATTTATAGGAAGTCTACTCGTATTGATAATTGCATAAAAAATAAAACTTTTAACCCTTTTTACATAAATTTGCTTTTTTCAATAGTTTGATTTATAGATTAATAAATATACCCCTGAATAAAGAGGAATTTAATAAAGAATATAAATATATTATTAATAATGCTTTAATTAATGGTTTTAATAAAGACTTTATAAACAAAAAAAAAATGGGAAAATTTAAATTTAAAAAAAGCTGTTAATGATATTTCTAACCTTAAAAAGATAAAAGACGATTATAATTTTAAAAAATTTACTTACCATCCTTGGGATAATAAACATTTTCAAATTTTTTTAAAGAGTTTGGTATAACTTTAGTTCCTCAAAATAAATATAGTATAAAAAATTTATTGCATTTCTCTAAAAAAAAAGATAAAATTCCTAATAATAAAAATTCCAGTCTTTATCAATTTAATTGTTTTGATTATGATAAAGTTTATATTGTAAAGACAAAATGTAACTTAGAAACCAGATCGAAAGAACATTTTCGTAACATTAAGTATAAACAGACTGATAAATCAGCAGTAGCAGATCATTTTTGGTCATTTAACCATGAAATAAATCCAAAAGTTAAATTATTAAAACAAATAGTCCCATAGATTTAATGGTTTGGGAAAAGATATTTATTTTAAAAAACAAACATTGCGTAATAAATTTTGAGATACCGGCAGTCGATTCTGTTTTTAACTTTGTTTTATTTTCAGATTTTGGTAGTACCAACAAGAACATATCAACATCTAGCGTTTGTAACAATGACGACAGTTTTGTTTGTGGTTCGGGCTGATGATGTGGAAGAATATCCATGAAATCGCGATCCCGAACAATTTTTAAGAAAAGTATCATAGTGAAGTTTTGAATTTGAATTTTATTTCGTCCTTGACAACATATACATGTTAAGAGACACGTCAAAATGTATAAATACAGTATCTACATAAAGACAAATTGATTACATACAATATACACATTAAGCAGCTTTCTATGGTTTCATGTGATATTTACATAGACTAATTTACCTACAAGAAATGTCATAGTATAAATATTACAGGTTTGTGAATGTACTATGCTCCCAGCGCTCATTTAAATGGTTATAGTTCTAAAAATTCATTAACCGTATAAAAGCAGTGTGCATGCAAAAATTGCATTACCTTATTCTTAAAGTGTTTTAATGATGCGGCTTATTTAAATAATTTGGAAGTTTATTATGTAACATTATCCCTTTGTAGTTAAAGCTTCCTTCATAAAGGCTCGTTTGGTGAACTCGAACTGCCAGTTTATCCTTATGAGTGTGGTGGTAATGTACATCAGCATTTACTTGAAAATGATTTATATTTGTATGAACATATAATAATATTTCATAAATATACTTTGAGGGCAAAGGTAACATAAGCAGCTCTTTAAATATTGGTCTACAGCTGCTTGTTGATGATTTCCGTGCTATAAGCCTTAGTACTCGTTTTTGGATTTTAAAAATTTCTATGCTCTTTATCGAATTACCCTGTATGATACAAATGAGTGAAAGTATGCATAATACAATGCCTTCAGAGATTCACTACTAACTTTTCCCACTATTGTTCTTATTGCGAAACACACTTTACTCAGCTTTTGCAGATGAAAATCAATGTGTGAGTCCCATTTCAAGCGTTTATCTACATGAATTCCCAGGAATTTGGTGGAATGTGAACAAATTGTAACCATATTCCCAAGCTGTACTGTATGGTTGTCCAAGTTTTTATTTTTTGCATGATGAAATATTATTGCCACTGTTTTGTCCTGGTTCACTATAAGTTTATTCTTTTCAAGCCACCCTAAAAGTTGATCAAAAGTGCTAGTTATATTTTTTTGCAAGTTAGATGTAGTTTTTTTTTTTTTTTTTTTTTTTTTTAATCAACAAGCTTGTATCATCAGCATTTAGAATTGTTCTTGCTTCACTGAGTTCATGTGGTTAATCTTGAATATATATGGAAAACAGAATTGGCCCCAAAATAGAACCTTGTGGTACCCCCAATTCAACATTCATTTCCTTAGGGTGGTTACTTTTGATTGACTTAGTATGATAATTTTTGTGTGTTATTTTAACTATTTGCTTCTGATTACTTAAATAAGATTTAATTCAGTTAAATGCCATCCCTCTTATTCCCATTGATTGTAGTTTACTCAAGAGTATTGTGAATTTGTGGGTTCGTAGAATTAAATGTCCAATTTGCCGAAATTCTAAATGTTCTTTATTTGCGTAGAAATACACTCTGTAGCAGCAAAATTACATCACATATCACAACACAATCTTCCATGGTCAATGACAATAACAATCAGCTATCATTACACAGCATTTGTTCACAGCTGTTCATTGTTTACTCACACCTCTCTGCTGTTCTCCGCTTACCTCTCCCGCAACTGTTTTACAACTGCCCACTGGCATGTCACAATCTCTTAAATACCTCATTAATAATTCTAGATACTTCCGCAACAAAAAAAAATCGAAACAGTCAAGATGCCACCAAAAAGTTCCATAAGCAAGTCCGTTATCTCGCGCTATGTTTATCTACTTTTTGCAGGCTCTTTATTTCCACACTGTCCGCCTATCAGTTCCTTTGTGTGCGCAAGCCGCCTTATCGCGATCGGGTTCGCGACACTGCTCCCTCCTCAAGGCTGGTCGTTCTGAACAGCTCCATCGTAGCGGGCCAAACGATCCAGGTGTACCACCAACATCTTTCCTCGGGGCACCTTCTGGATGTGATAGACGTCGTTAGTCCTCTTCACCACCCGGTACGGTCCTTGCCAATGTTGTTGATGTTTGCTCCCAGGTGTCCTCCTGAGTACTGGTGTGCACTTCCTCCAATACCTCTGGGACCATACTTCGGGGAAGTACCAACTGTTCTCTGCATCTTCCCATCGATTCCCATACCTGGAACAGCATGCCCTCTCTGATCTTCAGCGAGTCCCACTGGGCCCAGTACAACTTATAGGTGGCTCTCCTCGGTGCGATGTCCTCCCAGGTTGGACTTGTCCCTGCCTCCGCTTTCCTCAAGAGTGATCCCAAGTCTGTGTCCGCCAGCTGCTTCCTCCTCAGGCCTGCACTATTCCAGCCATCCGCAGGCACTACCATGACTACTCGGACTGCTGCAGCACGCTCCTTCTCTTCCACTCTTGTGCATTGGCCGCACTCCTCTGGGCAGGGTCTTTGGGACATGGCATCTGCGTTACCATGGTTCTTCCCTCTACGATGTTCAGAGGCGGAGTCGTACTCCTGCAGCCTCTGAACCCAATGTGCTGTCTGGCCTTCCAGGTTTCTAAAGCTCAGTAGCTAGGTTAGGGCGGAGTGGTCAGTCCTCAGGTGAAATGGCTGACCATACAGGTACTTGTGGTAGTGCTCCAATGTCTTTATTACCGTCAGTAACTCTTGCCGGGTGACGCAGTAATTCTTCTCTGCCTTGGCTGAAGACGCGCTGGTATCGTCTCAGCAGCTGTCGAACCGTCTCGAGCTGTTCTGCGGTCAGGTGATCGGCCGCCCTCTCCAGTAAGCCTTCCAGCCAGCGCCTCAGGTGTTGCGTTGGCACCGGCTCCTGTGTCTTGTCGACTGCTGTCACGATGACCACGGGCTCGCACGTCCCCATCTCTGTTCCGGCCTGGACGTCGTGATCAATGTCCGCTAGGTTAAGCAGCCTCACTGGCACCTCTCGGCACGGCAACAGTGTTCTTCATTCGCTGTCCTTCCAGTCGCACCGTCACCACCACCTTCTTTCTCGTGGGGACCCACGTCTTCCTTCAAGATGACCCTGCAGATTCCAAGGCGTTCTTCGGGTTTCCGGAGTACGACATCTTCTCCATTGAGCCGCAGGACCTTCCTGCCGTCGTCGACCGTCACCTCGTGGCTCCTGAGGGCATCCAGACCCAGTATCACCTCCTCAGCCACCTCCGCGACGAACGCCCACTGACGCACGGCACTCCGTCCCAAGGTCAACTGCAGCAGAGCCACCCTCTCCACGGGCAAGGTGTCACCCGATGCCATCACTAGCTGCTATGATCGGCTTGGTTTCCTCGACGGCAAACTTTTGGCCACGTCAGGTCTGATGATGGTCACGGCTGCCCCGGTGTCTACGGGTACACGTCATGATTTCCCTCTGACCCAACCGTCCGCGATGAGGCTGTCATCCATACGTCGGCTGACGGCGCGCACTCGAGGGGATGGTGGTGATGGCGCCGAAGTGCTCCTCGCCACGCCGGTCCTTACGCGTTCCTCCGGCTGCTCTTCCTGGTGTCGGTCATCTTCACGGTCATCGTCGCACCCAAGTTGCTATTTGCAGCTTGCGTCTTCGTTGTTAATTCGGTCTTCATTTCTTCCATCTTCTCGGTAATGTCGTTGTCCCACTTCCTGACACCAATAGTGACTGTGGGTTCGTAGAATTAAAAGTCCAATTTGCCGAAATTCTAAATGTTCTTTATTTGCATAGAAATACACTCCGTAGCAGCAAAATTACATCACATATCACAACACAATCTTCCAAGGTCGATAACAATATCAATCAGCTCTCGTTACACAGCATTTGTTATCAGCTGTTTACTGTTTACTCACAACTCTCTGCTGTTCTCCGCTTACCTCTCCCGCGACTGTTTTACAACTGTCCGCTGGCATGTCACAATCTCTTAAATACCTCATTAATAATTCTAGACACTTCCAGAACAAAAAAGAAATCGAAACAGTCAAGACGTCACCAGAATGTTCCATAAGCGTAACGTAATCTGGGCCGGTAAGTCCTTTATCTCGCGCTATGTTTATCTGCATGTTGCAGGCTATTTATTTCCACACTGTCTGCCTATCAGTTCCTTTGTGTGCGCAAGCCGCCTTATGGCGATCGGGTTTGCGACAGTATGTTATGATCTACCAGATCAAATGCTTTAGACAAATCTATAAAGATCCCTATAGCCAGCTCTTTATTATCAACAGATTCGTAGACACCTGTAAGAAAGTCTATTATTGCGGTTATAGTCGATTTGCCTTGCTGAAATCTGTGCTGCTTAGCTGACATCAGATCGTATTTATGGAAAAAGCTATATAATCTTTTATGCATGACTTTTTCTATAATTTTGGAGAATACTGAGAGTAAAGACACCGGTCTATAGTTCTTTACTTCCTCCTTTGAGCCTTTTTTAAATATTGGTTTGACTATTGCCAATTTCAGTTGATCAGGGAATTCTTCTGTACTAAAAGAAAGATTAATGATGTGGCACAATGGCTTTAAGATATGTTTATGTTTCAAGTTACAAACTGTTGTATTTGTATATATGACTACAAATAGTTTTAACAACTATGATGTTTAATACGATTTCTTTACTTTTTAGTGAATTTGTGCTGGAGGGCATTCTTTTAACATTACTGAAGTCATAACTTAATTGTTCATTTATTTATATACTGCGCATGTAAGCTATACTGAAGAATTCAGTGCAGCCAAACTATCCTTGTTTCTCCACTGAATGCAATGCTGCCAAGTCTTATTTGTCCTTAAATTACAATATCTAGCAAACTAACTACAAAAACACAAGGTATCTATTAGTATCAATGGTGGCAACAGCAGTGCCTTGTATCACCATTTACATACATGAAACAAAATTTGGGGTACTTGCGGTCCTGTCTCTTGATGAGGTAAAGGGTGGCATTGCATTTGGAACACAATATCTGTATCCTCCACAAACCCTCGTTGAATAATAATTGAAGGCAGGCCTCCTCATTCTTAAAATAAAAGGACAAATCCATATTACTGAGTTGTCAAGCCATTTCCCGATTTTCAACATGTTTGAAAGAATTTTAAATATTCGAAGAATGCACAGAACGAACAGCCTTCACTTATACAGTACAATAGGTACTTCTGCTGGACAGCAACCTATTTTTGTAAAGCAATAAAACCTGAAAGGAAACAGGGTCAGTATTTTCCAAAACTGGCCCGTGCTAAATGCATCCACATGTCTTTCTGCACCGGTGTTGCACAGATGACTGGGGCATTTTTGCAGAGATTGACTACAAGTGTTACACATCTTTCTCATGTTGGCTACAATGCAAGTACCTGCAGGTTGTCAGCTTGTGCACACATATACCTTCATCTTGGGACTTGGAAAATATTCTCGTGTCACATAAAAGAAAGTTTCTCCCAAAATTCCCTTGTTTTCTTTGCAAACAGGATAAAAGGGCAAGGGACAAATATTGAGAAATGACCTATGACTTGAAAGGCAGCAAGTGGAACATGGATAAAATGTGCTTATTGTTAGTTGTAAAAAAATTCTACTCCCTCCATTACATATAAGACTTGACATTATGAAACGATTCGTGAAAACACTTATGAAAAGTCGCCCTTGCTTCAAGTACTTAATGTACAAAGTTTTCATTACTGTCAGAGGCAGCATACTCAAAGAGAGAGTATTTGATGGGTGACATATGCCTAAATTCAAGAGAGATGATAATTTTACCAGCTCTATGAATGAAACTGAAAATGATATGTGGAATGAATTATTTAGAGAGGTTGTTAAGAAATTTCTGGGGGATATGGAAGTTCTTCAATACAAAGAAATTGTCAGAAGAATGCTAGAAAATTTCAGACTGTTGACTATAATATGTTTAAAACTTCATTTCCTCAAGTCACATCTTGACTATTTCCTGTCTAATTTAGGAGTTGTCAGTGAAGACCAAGTGAAAGGTTTTAACAGAACTTGCAAGATGTTGAACAATGTTATGAGGGACATTGGGATGTACATATGATGGTCAATTACTGCTATTGTCTTGCAGACAGCAAACCTATCAGAGAACACTTGAGAAAATCACATACACCAATGTTTCACATGCCAAAAAGTGGTAATAAGGTAACTAACATACATTCTCAAAATCAGATATATTTTTGAGAGTCAACATGAAAAATTCAATGCCAGGCTGGGTCACGTTGACTCTATCTATCGAAAACCTTGGCCTATATACAGCAACCGTGAAGAAATGATTAATTTTCACCAATTAACTAAAATAATCAGATATGTTTCTTTATTTTCTTTAAAAGTTGTATATGAGCGTATAATATTTTTGAAAATATTATAATTATAGTTTCATAGGACATTATTGTCAAAATGAGATATATCGTAGTAAAACAGAATTTCTTTTTTAATTCTTATCCCCCCCCCCATTCTTATCACCTATTTTTAATAATACAGAAAACAAGTTTTCATTTACAACCTAGTATAATTTATTGTGGCACAACTTTTTGGAACGCTTAAGGAGAAAAATTACCCACAGACTATTTATAAAATCTCACACAACTATTGCATAGTCACAAAAAATACTCTTTATAAAATGAATAAATGACATACATAGTTTAAAGGAAGCATCTAAGGGATCGGAAAAACTATTTGTAGTCGGTTTATTGACACTTCATCACTTAGAGAGGGAAGAGAGAGGAAGACAACAGATGCTAGTTGGAGAGAGGCTGAAAATGGAAGCAATGGCTTCCAAAACTAGTACCTTGATAATATAAAAAAGTGACGAAGTGTCAATAAACCAATTACAAATAGTTTTTCTGATTCATTTTGACATCACAGGAGGGGATCCCTCCCCTTCAGCTCCCGTAGTGCGGGCGCTGCGGACCCTTAGCACTCGTGGTACCTCTGACGTTACTAGAGGAACCTCGGGCTGAACTGCTGAGCCCCTCCCATTGGGGAGTTGTTCGGTTTGGGTTGGACTCGAAGGGGGCAGTGTGTTCCCGACACCCACGGGAAATTGGGTACCTCCGGCCAGTCTACGACTGCCCGGAGGGGGTAGAGGGTTGCCTCATAATTCCCGGGTACTAGCCTGCAGAGCTAGTAGGTGTGCTAGATCACCAGGCGGCCCCACCGAGGTCAGATCGGTAGTCTTCCTTGTGGGGTTGACGCATGTAAGTGGCATATCCACTTCCACCCACCTTGACGTTGTAGTCGATGGGGTGGCTTTTTAGACTCAAGGTATTGCCCCATGGAAAGACCCCTGGAGTTTCCATCACTCCCGGGTAGAAGGAGGCCCAGGTCCTTGGTCCTATGGGTCCAGGACTAATGGTAGTAGATCCTCCGCACCTAAATAATCACTGTTACTAAAGTCCTCCAATCACGCATATCTAAGAGCCGTCCTCAAGGCTCTTTCCGGGGCACCTTCTTTGGGACATTGTAATACAAACAGTTAGATTAGAAAAGAATAGATACTAAATACAACGGCTCATGCAGATGATTTACTATTTTTGACAGAAGAACAAAGTAGATGAGATATTTAACTAAAAATGAGCAAATTAATGAAAACATTGAATAACTGGTTGTAATGTTAAAACTGAAAATTTAGCCACTACTCCTGCTTGCTATTCATTGTTAACATGTATTTCAAAAAGAGATTCAACAATAAAATTGGCAAACTACAATAATAAAAGAAAGAAACCAAATTACCTAGGAGTTTTTTTTATTTTTTTTTTTATTTTTTTATGTCCGCCCCAACATTAAGTTATATCAGACGGTGAATGAATTGGGTGAAATGATGCTCAAATGAGTCAAGGGTCCATGGAGCTTAGAGTTACCCGACATTCATCTTGAAGGATAAGGGAAAAACCCGGGAAAACCTTATCTAGGTAACTCACCCTGACCGAGATTCAAACTCGGGATCCCTTGAACGTGAGGCAGACATGCTACCATCTACGCTACCGAGGCAGGCTATGAAAAATTAAATTTTAGAAAACATACAGATTATGTTAGGGAAAAATCTGAAAAAGTAATGCTAAAACTGCAAAACTGACCCAATAAAATTTTAAAATATCACTAAAAACAATTAGCACTTATCATAATGTAAAATTTGCAGCTGTCATTACATACGGATCCAATGTTTGAACAAAAGAGCTCAGAGCTCCATGAAGTTCATAGAGTTTAGAGTTACCTGATGTTCACCTTTCAGGATAAGGAAAAACTCTGGAAAAAACCTCATCCAGGTAACTCAGCCTGATTGAGATCTGAACTTGGGACCTCTTGAATGTGAGGCAAACACACTACCACCTATGCTTGCTACAGAGGAAGGCAACAGCACTTGTTTCCTGTTAAGTAGAGAAAGCTGTGGACAAGATGGAACGCAACTATCATGAATAAAGATGGACTGTACGGTTGTTGTGGAACGAAGAAGTCCAAATATAAACATTATGCATATATGGTGAAGATGCTCCTGCACAAAAGACTTTTGCAACTGGATCACTGGTACACCAGTAGAAGGGAATCCGCATGGCAGAATGTGAGTACTGGTCATCATCAACATTGCAGTTTCTGAGGAACATTGAGCTTATGTCTCAACTGATTATGGCTGATAGATGCCTAACTTTGATGAACTGGGATACATTGTTGTGCCACATTCATCGGATCTCACTCTGATTGTGTTTTGTCACAACATGCATCAAGGTAAAAGGTTCACCAACAAGAAACTGCAGGCACATGTGGATGCAAAGTATACCCAGCAGCTGCATAGTCAAATAATTAAGTAACCAGGAAGGTGGCAACCTATATGATGGTGGGGAGTATATTGAAAGGTTTCATGTACAATGACATCATATTCATTGATACAATAAGTTAAAGAAAACTACTATTCTAAGCTCCCATTTTAGTCCTCAAATGAGCTTTCGAAACTTGAGTAACTGAATGCAACTGTTGTATTTTATATGTAAGTGCCTTTCAAGCAGCTTATATTGTTTACTAGGTGCTGGCCTACTGATCTCAAGGTCACAGTTTCAAGCTTGGTCCAGACTGGTGGTTTTTAAGTAATTCAAAAGCAACAGCCCCATGTAGATTTATTTGTATGTAGCCCGCCTCAGTAGCATAGATGGTAGCATGTCTGCCTCACGTTCAAGAGGTCCCGAGTTCGAATCTCGGTCAGGGTGAGTTACCTGGATAAGGATTTTTCTGGGGTTTTCCCTTATCCTTACAGACAAATGTCTGGTAGCTCTAAGCTCCATGGACCCTGGACACATTTGAGCATCATTTCACCCATTTCATTCACCGTCCAATATCACTTAACGTTGGAGGGCATAAATTACATTAAAAAAAAATGGTGTGTAAAAGAACTCCGGCAGAATTAAATTATGGCTCACTAGCAATGCTGATATGAACTTGACAATTGTCGACATTATTAAGAAATAAAACATTTTATTTAATGGCCAGCTAATCTGTTATTAAAAATCAGCAGGAAAATGTAAAACCAAATAATAGTTATTGCAGCCTGTGATGTTCTGTAACATCAGTCATTTCACATTTGTACGACTATGACTGAGCTCCTTAATAAAACGTCTTATCTGACATGTTGTCATGTCCTTGTGACTGTAACAGTCCACCTACTTCCCCACTCCAAGGCACCCAGGGCCTAGCTTATGAACCCCAAGCCACAGCAAATGTGTTTGCTGATTACTTTGAGAGGACCATAAAACCTAGAGGTGACCCACAGGACCTAGACTTCTGCATTAGGCAAGAGGATGTGATCCGGTGCCTTCTGGCTGAGGCGGATCGACTTTCTATCATCAAACCCAGTGAGATCCAGAGTGCACTCCAGTGTCTGAACCCCAAAAAGGCATCAGGGCCTGACGTGTTAACTCCTGTCATACTTCATCACCTTCCCTTCAAGGCCGTGCTCTTTCTCACATGGATCTTCAACATGTGTCTTACTCTGTGTCACTTTCCACACCAGTGGAAAGAGGCTCGGATGATTTGCATTTTGAAGCAGGAGAAAGATCTGGTCCACCCTGCCAACTACCATTCTATTAGTCTCCTATCAGTTCTCTCAAAAGTATTCAAGAGGCTATTTCTAAATCGCCTGTCACGCTTATTGGGTGACTTTTCCCCTCATTAGTTTGGTTTTCATCCTAAACACTCAACTTTTCAGCAGTTGCTGCGAGAACTCATCACCCTTGAACTACCCACACATACTCTCCATCTACTACACTCTTTTCTAAAACAGAAACTTTTCAGTTTCAGTGGCAGGAAAGTCCTCCTCAAGAAGGTGCATCAGAGGAGGAATCCCTGAAGACTCTGTACTGTCACCCAATTAGCGGAAGGCATGACAGGCAACAGCTGGGAGGAAACCAGAGGCAGCCAAGCCACGCCTCCCATTAGTCTCTGTCACTAACTGAGGGGGATTGCGGGCCACTGAGCCGTCTCTTTACCCTCCCATTAGGTTCTCGAACTTGCGGGTTGTTTCATCTAATCCAGAGACTTCTAGAAGACGGTGATATTCCTATAAAAAGGGCTGCAGTGAGTGAATTGGGTCAGACAGTCAGTCAGTGTTTGGCAAACAGCTGTAAGAGTGCAGCGCTAGTGTAAGAACGAGAAGACTGTGCAACGGAAGAATTTACGTAATTGTGAGCGTACAGTGGAATTGTAACGGACGAACTGGTGAATCGTAATTGTGTGCATTACGTAATTCTGTGTAATTGGCAAGTGTTCAACTTTAAGTCGGTGGAAATAAAGAACATTTTAGAGTGGTGCAATTGGACTTTTCATTTCACAAACCCACAAAGTCACAGTACTATCCCCAACCCTCTTCAACATCTACGTGGCTGACCTTCCCATTGAGCTGCACGTTTACATAGCACAATTTGCTGATGACGTGCTTCTTTCCTGCACAGATAAACACCCACGCAGAAACTTTAACCCCATGCAGAGAAACCTATGCCTCATCCATTTATGGTGCAAGCTCTGGCGATTCTCCATTAACCTGCAGAAAAGCTAAGCCATCTTGTTAACCAAGCGCCGCTTTTCCGCCAATCCTTCACATTTACCTATTCTAGGCAAAGGATAGGGGGACGAATTTCATTAAATATTAGAGAGTCAAGCTGGACAAGAGTGTAACTTATAGGGAGCACATCCAGGATCTGTCGCATCGGGCATTCGGAGCTTCAGCTTCATTATATCCAATGCTGAGGTCCACGATGCCTATCCCTCTTAAGTTACATCTTTTCAAGGCTTTAGTGCTTCCTGTCATGCTTTATGCATGTGAAGTCTGGGGCATGACTGCAGACTCAAACTTGCTGCTCTTGCAACAGGTACAGAATAGATGCCTTCAGATTATTTATTCTGTATGCAGATGCTTTCCTGTGAGATTACTCCATAAAGCATCATCTCATCAGTATAAAAGTATTCAGATACCAAAAGAAAATAATTAGAATCATAGCAGATGTCTCAAGCACAACTAGTTGTAAGCCATACTTCAGTAAATTAGGTATCTTACCACTGCCAAGTATATACATATATGAAACTCTTGTACATATGAAAGCAAGCCTAAGTTTATTAAAAAAAAAAAATCTGAAATTCATATACACAACACTAGAACAAAGAATAATTTATTTCTGAAGTCACACAAAACAAAGATGTATGAAAATAGTTTCACATATGCTGGCTTACATCTTTACAATAAGCTACCTGAATCTATAAAAAAGATTGAATCACAACATCAATTTAAGAAATTGTTATTAAACTTCCTTAGAGCCAATAGCTTCTACAGCGTGGATGAATTTTTAAATTTGTAAATATTTAGTTAGCTACCTTAATTATAAATATTGTACTTAGTTTTTAGTTTTTAGTTCTTAGTTTTTAATTTGACGTGTCCTATAACATGTACATGTTTTAATGGATGAATCAATAAATCAAATCAAATCAAATCTCCCCTATGTGGAGGATGTGGATAGGAGCCGAACCAAGAAATTTTAAGATCATTTATCAACACATCAGAGCACCCTGTTTAGGTCTCTTGGGGAATATCGTCCTAATGAATGCCGCCTAAAGCAGTACCGGCTTCCCTGCATGTCTTGCAGGTATAACCGGTAACCCTAAAGTCTACATTCCAACCCAATATTATTCCCACCCAAGAATTGCCTGGATTCTAATAATCTGAACATTTTTTCCAAAACTATTACACCCAACAGTGCACAAAAGACTGTTGCACCTCTTTTCTCAACCATTGAGGAACTTAAGCTACCTCCCTTTTTTTTGGTGTAATTTAAGTCCTCCAACGTTAAGTCATATCGGACGATGAATGAAATTGGTGAAATGATGCTCAAATGAGTCCGGGGTCCATAAAGCTTAGAGCTACCCGACATTCGTCTTTAAGGATAAGGGAAAACTCCAGAAAAAACTTATCCAGGTAACTCACCCTGACCGAGATTCAAACTCGGGACCTCTTGAAAGTGAGGCAGACACAGTACCATCTATGCTACCGAGGGGGGCCTCCCTTCTTTACCCCAACCTAAATTCCACCCACCATCTTGTAAAACCCACATTCCCGTCATACATGGTTAAGTCCTCCTAGGACAGGTACATGCATGACACACCAAAGGCAATCCCTCAGCCTGCCAATATTACGACGATGTCCTTGTATACAGGAAAGAAAAAAAAAAAAAGAGTTCAGAGGAGAGGGCAAAACAATCCAACAAGTGGTGGTGACATTTGTTATCTCATCAAGCTTACAAATGTGAATCAGCATTAAATGCACAATGATGGTCAGGAGCAAAAAGTGTTACCCATGGAAAGCTTGTTGTATTACTCTGTAACAGTAACCACGATCAAACATCAATTTAACTTTTTCCAAGAGATACAAATAATAATTAAAATAACTATGAATATGAATTTTCCATATTCATGAAAGTACCTATATTTCCATTTTACATAATTTACAATATTTCACAATATTTATATTGCCTACCTTACCCTTAGTACAAATTATAGTCTAGCCTTCATTATTCCCTTGGCCCCATGGTTGCCTGGCTCCCTGGCCTTTGGCTAACCTAAGGCTGCCCTCCTTTTACTTCATCCTTACTCTCTTCCTTCCTTCTCTCCTCCCTTTTCTATTCTCTTCCGCTCCTCTTTCTTTTCCTCTCCTACTCCGTTTCTCTTTCATCTTTTTTAAAAGCTCCTCCATGCTCTTATTCTTCTTTTTCCCTTTTCCTGTCAGCACTCCCATGGCTACTATTTTTATGTCCAATTTTATCCCATTTAGCCTCCCATATCCTATTTCTCCACTCCGTTATTTCCTACACTGTATTATATAGTGCTCCATGCTCACTTCTCCCCTACATAGCTCATACAACCCTTTTATCTTCCCCTTAGCCCCTTCAGAAACAGTGTTTCTGTTGTCATCCTTTCCCCCTTATTGCAATAAACCATGTATTTTTCTCTTTCCCACTCCCTTTTTATTATTCTATAGACACCCAACAATTTTTTTTACTTTATAGGTCCCCATATCTCTTGTTTTCCTATGTCCTCTATCCTATTTCTCACCATCTTAAAATCCTTCTCCATTTCCCCTTCCCTACTCCCAAATGTCTCGCATTTTTTCTCTCATTTTACTTTCCATATTTTACCTTCCATTATTAATAAAATTGAAATGAAATTATCATCAGCCCTTTTTGTTCTACATAATATATCAAAATTTGTATCAGCTGAAACTGCCAAGATAGTCTATTTCGCTTTCATTCATTCAATTATTACATATGGCATAGAGCTGTGGGGATCAACATCTAAAGCTATATGAAATATGTAGTATACAAAATATACAAGTCAAATGGAGAATTTAATGTCAGGACGGCACGTTGGCCATGGTAGCTCAATGGGTTAGAGAGACTGGACGGAAACCAGGAGATCCGTGGTTAAAATTCCGTCCATGGCATTGAATTTTTCATGTTGACTCAATCTCTCCGTAGGGGAGGGAATTCGCCCCCATCAGCTGCTTTAGTGCGAGCGCTGTGCACCCTTAGTACGTCTGACGTTACCAGAGGAACCTCGGGCTGAACATTCGAGCCCCTCCCTGAATGGGAGTTGTTCGGATTGGGTTGGACTTAGGGAGCAGTGTGTTCCCGTTACCCGCAGGAAATCGGGTACTTCTGGCTAAGCTTCGGCCGCCCGGAGGGGGCAGAGGTTTGCCTAAAAAGTCCCAGGTACTAGCCTGTAGAGCTAGTAGAAGGTGTGCTAGATCACCAGGCGGCCCCACCGAGGTTTTTCGGTAGTCTTCCCTGCGGGGTTGACGCACGTAAATGGCATATCCACTTCCACCCGTCTTGACGTTGTCGATGGGGGGGCTTTTTAGACTCAAGGTATTGCCTCAAGGAAAGACCCCTGGACTTTTCCATCACTCCATCACTCTTCGGACTTTCGGGTAGACCTCACTGAACATTTTTTCGACTCAATCTATCTAAAGCTAATCTCAAACACGTCTTTGCATTATAAAAAACGATCCATCAGATATATAGCCAATCTGCCAATGTGTAGTCCTTGTAATGAAGCATTCAAAACTCTTTCAGTTCTAACCCTTCCCAGTAACTTTATATTAAAATCCATATTGTATATATGAAATAGGTCTTTGCCTCAATATTCAGCTATTCGTAACTACAAAACTAGAGGAAAACAGAACTTGATAACTCAATCAATAAATTACCAATAAAGTTTAGAAATAGTACTCCGTTACCTAAGTTTAAATATATATTAACTAATTTTCTTAAACAAAAGCGTACAATGATGTGGAAGAATTTCTGAATGATAATGATATTCTAATTGACCTCCAGTAACTTTTTATCAATGTATTTGTATTACAATTATTTTTATTTTAGCACTTTAATTGTTATTATTTGTAATTGTACTGATTGTCTTTATTTTATTTATCTTTAACAACTGGATCTTAAACAAGTTTTCAATTGTATATACTATTGTACTTGTTATAAAGAACAATAAAATGAATTGAACTGAATTGAAATATTCATGATTTTTCCATTTTTGACTCTAAGAGGCAACAACTTTTTTTTTGTGTGTGAGTGTGCATGTGTGTGTGTAATTTTATGTCCTCCAACGTTAAGTCATATCGGATGGTGAATGAAATGGCTGAAATGATGCTCAAATTTGTCCAGGGTCCATGGAGCTTAGAGCTACTTGACATTTGTCTTTAACGATAAGGGAAAACCCCAGAAAAACCTTAACCAGGTAACTCAACCTGACTAAGATTCAGGCTCGGGATCTCTTGAACGTGAGGCAGACATGCTACCATCTACGCTACCGAGGTGCGCAGCAGCGACATATCTGGTGTATAAAACTAAACATATATATACACTAATTAGGTATGTAAAATGTATTTGTTATTCAAAATAATATGGAAAAATTAAGATGCAAAGATTTAGAAGAACATATTCAGTAGGACTTAAAATGAATATGCCTGTAACTGATACAAAGATGTGCAATGTAATGAAAATGAAGTGTGCTCCATTAGTGCAAAGTAACCTACAGCATAATAGTTCTTCACATCAATTGTTTAATTAGCTTGAATAATATTGAATTATACTTTAAATGTAAATACATTTGAAACTTACTGCAAAATAAAATAACATGTGTATATCAATACTTACTTGTACTATTTTCTGTACTTTATCAAGATCCTTATTTTTACAATGCAGGTAAAACAGCTGACGTTTGACTCCTTTAGTTGATTCTCCCTTTTCCTCTAAAGTCTTCTGCAGTCTTAGGAGTTGCACTTCATCCTGAAAAATTTTGATTCAAGTTTAAAATCTAAAACTAAACATTTTATTTGAAATTTTCAAATAAACATATTTGAAATAATGTTTAGGCATTAAACCAACAAGAATGCAGATTCACCCTTCATAAAGAATGGATCAGTGCTCTAGTATAAAACAAGTCAAACCATACATCTACATGCCCATCAATTCAACACCTTTCTATATCAAAAAAGTATTTTGCACTCTAGCATAAGGATATTAAATGCCTTCCAAAATATTTAAGCAAACACAGCAAGAAAATAGGTTCAAACTTCCTTTAAAGCCACATTTAATTAACCATTACTTTTGCTCAGTTCAAGACTTTCTAGCTAATGAGTATAAATAATCTGTCTCCACATATGTACATACTCTGTTACTCATTTATTAATGCTTTAGATGTATATTTTTGTATCAAATAACTGCATTTCTTGAATTGCTCTATGATTGAACTTTGGTACTTTCCTCAATTCTTTGCATGTATTGTATTTTTAATCACATATTTTATCCTTTAATTATGTATTATTGACTTTTTGTATTCTTTTGTTCTTTCCAATAACATATCCTATACCATGTACTATGATCAGAGGATGAATAAATGAAACAAAAATACTTAAATTATAAGGTAGAACTTTAACTCAGAGGAATTGATTTTACAATGTACAATAAAATTACTGCTATTCGAGACATTTAAAAAAAATCTGAAACAAATTGAAGAAATATTGTATGTTAACTTATGCTAGGAATGACAAACAGGATGAATAATAATGCACTGACTGTAACTAACTGTTACTGACAATTGTTTTGGCTTTCCTTTTATTAGGGTCATGGGGATTTTGGTCATAGCAGCAGACGTCATCATTGCAGCTTAAGCATTCTCAGTGGAGAACATAGTATTGTGCATAACAAATAGAGACCATTACACCACTGGTTCATGAAACGGGGTTCCTCAGTTCCTATCAAATACAAAATCAGTACTGTTTATTAAAAGCATTGTATCCACAATGGATTTTAATTTTTTTTAATTTTAATGCAGCAGGTTGCATTTGTTAAATACTTTAACATTGTATATATAGTATTGTCTTCATGTACTTTCATCTAAAATTTCAAAAAATGTTTCTTAAACCCTAAACATGAATTTTATTTTTATCTAAATTTTAGTTATTCAAAACTCATCCGATATCTCTTTTTGTCCTTGTGAACAGAGGTTCTACCATACACACAATAAATAAAATTAACATTCATTTCATGGAATAAGACATAGTACCAGCTTTTACGATTTGGACAAAAAACCTAACACTATGGAATAATTAAATTAATTGGGAGTCGATTAATAACACAAAACAACACTCACTTTTTATGGAATAATATTATGCAGTATTAATCCTCTTTTAAAATTTTCATGGCACCAGAGAACTAACGGCGTAAATGGAGGAAACAAGTGAATCGTGGCAAACCTTTACATAGATAAAAATGCCTGATTAATGTTTCCCAAATGGACACTATTAATACTACAAATTGCTATGTATGTGAGCCAGACCTTCAAGGTTGAAAGCAGAAGCTCCTGCTCCTGAAACTAGACCCTCAGAAATAAAAAAGTAAATGAGATAGTGTCAAATATATGCATGGATTATTTTGTTTGTATATCTAGTACTTATCGCAAATATCCAGAGTGTTAACTAATTGCTGATACTACACTGCATTTGAAATTCAACTTATTTACTGGCAAGAAGGGCAGCCAAGTATTGTGTATACCTATATTCTTTTAATTTGGATATGTTTACACCAAGGTTAATTATTATGTAGCATAGAAATAATATGAATTAGCTTTTATACCAAGATGAAAACAATTTCTGCTTAATGCCAAAATAATAAAAAATGGATTTCTGTTTGGACCATTTATTTATCTTCCATTTGTGTTTCAAATGCATACAAATTGTACAATTATTCCTAGAGTAAGGACTATGATATATACAATGAAGCACAAAATTATATGTACAAATTATTTTCACTGCTCCCCCCAACCCCCGTACAAATTTTATTTAATTTTCATCTCATTTTATTTCACCCTTATGCTCAATAGGATACGTCACAAAGTAATTTAACTTAAAAATTCAAGCATGCACGCACACACACACAAAATATGTTTATACACTACGTTTAGAACTGTGCTTGAATTCTTCAATGCTGTAGAATGCATTTTCTATTACTTTTTTTAATGCTTTTAAGCAATTTTTTTTTGTTCTATATATTTTATTTCTTTTAGTAGTGTGTTATAATGTTCTTTTCTTGTACTTTCAATTAAACAATTATTTGGAGTTCCCCTGAGTGCAGTTCTGTAATAATCATGCTTATTTCTTCCATTATAGGTATGTATATTACTATTTTTGGCTATTTGTTCACTTTGCAGCACAAACTTTATATATGTATATACATGGGACATTTAGAATGTTGAATTTTTTGTATAGTTCTCTGCGAGTGTGTTTTCTACTTTCCTAATCATTCTCATTGCCTTTCTTAGTAATTTAAATATTTTTAATATCTCCTTAGAATGAGGCCAATCCAAATTAAAGAATGTCACAGAATGATTCAACAACTTCAAAAACTACAGAAAAAAAAATTATATTACAATGGATACCTGCACATTGTGGAATTGCTGGAAATGAATCAGCTGATTTTCTTGCAAAAAAAGGTGCAAATTTAATTCAGAACAAAAGTAAAAACTTACATCCCTTTAAATCCATAAAAAGATTAATTAAAAGCAAATATAAAAATAAACAAAACCAATCAATATCTAACAAAGCCAAAGATAAAAAATGGAACATTTTAATTAAAAATCCAGAAATTATTCCAGAAATCCCACGTAGAGCTGCAGTAGCAAATGTTAGATTACTTACGGAACATGTTTATTTGGCCAAACACTTACACAGAATAGGAATTTATACAAGTCCAAATTGTCCTCTGTGCAACAAAGAAGAGGAAATGACTGAAGAACATCTTTTAACCTGTGAAGCCCTACCTGCCGAACCCACTACACAGAAATATTGGAGACCAAGAGAGCTAATGGTTTCATTGCCAAAGCCTAGCATTTGAAAACAACATATCTCCTTAGCTGCAATATTTCTCTATAGTGTTATTCTATATTTTATATGTGAATATAAGAAAGCACAATACACGTGCTTCAGTGTTTTATTATCCATGGTATTTTTGATCTGTCTTAGTATATACAAACCTTTATCTTTTTTGCAATGTGAATTATATGTGGCTGCCAATTAGGATATATACCTATAATCCCCGAAAAAATTTCTTACTAGTGGCTCAGGAATAGTTTCCCCATCTATTTTGAGTTCAATATGATCTGTGTGTTGTTCTTTGAGTTTGAAGTTTATCCATGCAGTCTTTTTTATGTCTAATACTAAATAAAAATTAAAAATATTCCTTTAGTTCTTTTAGAATGTTGTTTGCCTTATTTTATGCACCTTTGATAGTATGATCCCTAATTATTGTATTATCTGTATATCCAATTTCTGTGTCCCCGTTTCTTGCTACAACTTCTAAAATATCATTTATATATACTACAAACAAAAAATGGACCCAATTTGAGCCTTGCAGAATTTCTTGTTTGACAGATTCAAATTTTGATAGGGTTTTATGTAACCTACCCTTATTTTTTGTGGTTTATTTCCAAACATTGCTGTCTGTTTTCTAAATATGTTTTAACCCATTCTTGTGCAATGCCTTGTACACCATATTTTAATTTATTTACAAGGATGGTTATATTTACGCAGTCAAATTCTTTTGGTAAATCTAGTTAAATAGTGAGCACTGTTTCATGATTATGTAGGGTGTTTATGATCATATCATTCTGCTTTATCTATTGCTTTGGTTGCCGATTTATGTTTTTGAAACCCATATTGCAACTCTGATAAAAATAAATTAAAAATAAATAAATAATAATATAATGCCTAGCACTAGTAGGATCAGTTCACCTTCACTTCTTCCTCTTATTCGACATTGATGATAATTTGGTGCCTTTCACTTAGCAACAAATACCACTACATCTCTGTCATGCACTTAAAACAAACAAAAACAGACAATAACATTTTACACCCCACCAATATACGTAGTGCCACCTCAGCAAAAATGCTTATTATATATAAATAATCAGTTAAAATGGCAGGATCATATACAATACATAGCCAAAAGATTAAATTCTGCCTGTTTTAACATGTTCTGCCTATCTTAAATTACAAACTTGGAGACTAGAAAAGAAGTATATTTTAGTTACTTTCATTCTATCATGACGTATGGAATAATCCTCTGGGGTGATGCAACAAGCTGGGAATCAATATTCGAAACCCTAAAGAAAATAATCCGCATAACAACACACACAGGTCCAAAAGAATCTTGTAGACCACTATTCAAAATCCTGGAAATATTAACTTTCCCATCGGAATATACATTGGAGCTTTGCAAATACATACATTTAATTATGTGTGTTTTGGACGAATTTAGTAACAGTGACGTCAAAGTAATCGTAAAAGCTATTTGTAGTCAGTTTATTGGCACTCATCACTTACTACTTTTATATTATCGAGGGACTAGTTTCAAAGGCCACTGCCTCCACTTTCAACCTCTCTCCAACCAGCATCTGTTGTCGTCTGCTCTCCTCTCTCTGGTGGTGGAACTATGAACTTCTCTGTCAAATTGTCTACTGGTGGGATTTCGAAGTTCATATGGAAAAATAAGGACCACATAATGAACTTCGAAATCCCACCAGTAGATAATTTGACGAAGTTCATAGATCCACCACCAGAGAGAGGAGAGCAAGATGACAAAAGATGCTGGTTAGAGAGAGGTTGAAAATGGAGGCAATGGCCTTTGAAACTAGTCCTCGATAATATAAAAAAAGTAAGTGTCAATAAACTGACTACAAATAGTTTTTACATACATTTAAATTTCAACAACTTATATAGTACACAAAAACGACACAGCTATCAGACCAGAACCAAAGGCAACTTAAAGCCATTAGAACACAGATTAACATTATTTGAAAAAAGTCCACTATATGCAGGAATAAAAATGTATAATAAATTATCCACATAAAATAAGACAAACAAAAGATATGAAATCATTTAATAAGGCCATTCAATAAAGACATGCTGGTAAAAATGTCATATTACTCAGTAAGGGAATATCTAGAAGATAGTGTAGTGAGCCCATTGTTGATCGAAGCAGTGCCAGTGACTACTTCAAAGTGACGGGTATGCAGTGAATAGATGAAAGCTCGCTGAAACAGCAGGGGGAAGGGGACGGATTTCTCAAGAGTTCTAGTTCTTTATTCTAGCTGTCTTGATTGTTGGAGAACATTCTGGAATGTGAGTAATCTATAAAAAAGGGAGCCTGCCCACCAAAAGGAGTCAGTCGGTAATTGAACGCATGCGCCTAAACAGCTGTTTGTTGTGGTTGTTGACCTTGCAAGTTGTATTGTGTATGTGTACGAAGCATGTTTCGATGGAAATAAAGTGCAATTTTTGGTGTTTGTAACCTGGACTTTTGATTTCACGAACTCACAAAGTCACAATGGTTTATAAACATTGTTTTCTTTTCTTTTTGTAAACGCATATTTGCCTAAATATACATGATCAATTGTTGTAAATAATATTTGTTATTGTATATTTATTTGATGTATCACCTGTTTACAGAGCTTTTGTTCACTTTTGTAAATGTTTGTAATAAATAAAGTTTATTATTATTATTTCCTCAGTAGTAATTATGGCATTATCATTCATGAATTCATAATTATGCCATGCATTTATCATTGGTATGGAAACATCTTAGCTCTAATTGGAATTATTTGTCTAATTTGTCAATAAGCCAGCTATATCTACTGAATACTATGACAAACACAACATACTCTTGTATAACTATCTGCCTTGAATAACAACATAACTTAGACAATCTCAATTGTACAAAGCTCAGAGAATAAAAAAAATTAAATATTTCTGTTTAATATCTATGAAACATTTGAATCACTATCCATGAGAGATTAATGGTAAATTATATTTTACAGTTGAACTGTTTAGAAAATTTTACGCATGCACGCGCCCACGCACCCACACCCACCCACCCACCCCCACCCCCATCCACCCACCCACACACACACACATTATATGTATATAAAAACTTACCATTGGGACAGATACTGTAGATGGTCTTGTCACTGGAGCAGGTAATAGCTCTCTGCTGGTAAGCGTACTTAAAAGATTAGATATGTTGCTGGTTAATTCACCACCAAGTTTTTCTTGCAGTAACTCTGCTGAACTGTTGCTCAAACCAATTCCTTGATCAACCAGTTTCTGTATATAGAAAAATAAAAAATACTCTTAAAACTTTTATAAAAGAAATTTCAAATATCATAATTACATAAAATACTATAGTTTCAACCCTCTCACAAAAATTAGCAAGCTCTTAGAAGCTTGATTTATAGACTTAACAACATACCTTTGAATCCAAAACAATATAATAATAAAGCCTGCCTCTATAGCGTAGGTGGTAGCATACCTACCTCATGTTCATGAGGTTTTCCCTATCTGAAAGATAAATGTTGAGTAACTCTAAGCTTCACAGATTCTGGGCTCATTTGAGCACCATTTCATCCATTTCATTCATCTGACATGATCCGATAGGTTAAAGAAACAGAAAAAAACTATATATGTTGTTGTTGACTAATGGCACTGGGGATTAGTTGATTTGCATCATTTCCCCCCTAGCTTCCCGATATAAAACCTGTAGGTTCCCACTTTTGAGACCATTATATTTGTCCAAATGGTGTTTGTTCATGATGACATCCTCTTTACAGATAGTACATTTGGGTGTAGGTATGCAGTGTATTTTATAAAGGTGTTATGCAAGACAATCATGGCCAGTTTCCATTCTAAATAGGGCCACTGCAGTTTTTCTTGGTAGTTTTTGTATGTCAGTTTTGTCTCCAATGTTCTTATAATCCTTGTCTTTTAGTTTATCTTCTTCATCAAGCCTCTGCTGTCTTTTAAAATGTAGCTTAATGTTGTTTAATTGTTTATTAATTTAAGTTTGTCTTATGGGTTTTATATTTTGAATTGCACCTTTTATTGCTAGTTGGTCAGCATGTTCATTACCTAAAAGTCCAACGTGGACTGTAATCCATTGCAGGGTGACATGGTTTCTTGATTCGACAGCTTTAATTAAACGTCCTATTTCTTTGATGTTTCTTGTTGTTTTGTTTTTATAGTTTACAATTCCATCTATGGCTGATTTTGAATTTGTTAAGATAATTATGTTTTGTTTTATGTACGGTCTGTACAGGACATTCTGCACTACTGCTTTTATGGCTGTTAGTTCTCCATCATAATGTTTTGAAGTTTTGTCTAGTGTTAGATACTGTGCAAAATGTTTGCAGTATACTCCTGCACCAGCATCTTGTTTGTTTATAAAGGACCCATCTGTATATATTCGGAGCCATTTTTTTCTGGATATCTTTCATTTTCTGTGGCTACTGCTATTGCTCTCATTTCATCTGGTAAATTGTTTTGCTTATGTATTGTATATAACAGGTCATTCTTATAATGTATGTCAATATATTCTGTTGGGCTTGTTTCCTCTATTGTTGTTATATTTGTTATTATGTTCTTGTGTTTTGAGTTATTGATGTATGTTCTGAAGCTTGTTTGGGTTTTTAGATTGCTTATATTATCTGCTGTGTGATACCACTTGTGTCTATTTTTGTTAACTAGCAGATTTTGTGCTAGGGCAATTGCCTTTAGTTCATGTTCCAGTTCTATGGCCATATTTTTTGTGAATTAATTTAAATGTATATTTAATACAGCACCAAAAATGGTTTTAAACCAAATTCAACCAGAAAAATTATCAATTAGGACTATACACAAAAGAATTTAAAACAGATTACTACTTTTCAAAAAAGAGATAAAAAATGAAAATACAAAAAATATACATCCACCCAGAAAGCAAAATATTTGAAAGAATATTTTAGGATTGGAAACAAACAGAAATTTAAAAGCTAGATTAACAGAACACAGAAGGAACAAAAAATATATATAGAACAACCACCAGTTGCTCTTCATTTCTGGAACCACAACATTGGACAGGAAATTAATTACTGAAATGATTAACAACAAAACTCAAAATTTCAATATGGGAAAATGTTTTTATTATAAGGAACATTTCACATATTTTAAATTTTGACGTGCCGTCAATTAATGGTCTGATGCAGTTATATAGGAAATATTCCAAGAGACGGAGCCAATTACAATCTACATGACAGCAGAATGTGAAGAAGTCGATCACTGATCAGCTGATGATGGGGCTGGGATGGTCCCAAAAAATTCCTATTTCTTAACAGTTGATGTGAGTGAAGTTTTAATATATGACTCAATAAGTTGTTTATTATGAAATTAGCTTCACTTTTAACAAGACTTTTAATCATAACAATTTAAATGCTTGATCAAGTTAGCATATTGATGCTGTTTGTTTCGTACGTCCAGTTCATCTGATATACTTCAGCTTACAAGAAAAATTGACAACTGCCTTCAAGACCAAGATTGTATATAGTATTTTGATTGATCACTTTGTAAAATAGTTTCACCCGAACATTGGAACTCCCTATAGAACCGGCTTGCGGCAGCAGCAGGAGACGGAGGCGTTCGGACACGCCCACTCATTTGTCTTATAGTGGTAACGAGGGGTGGCTGGAAAAACATTACTGTCCCGGGATATTTCATCTAATCCGGAACCTTCTAGATTGGCCCGTTTGTCTTATATAAGCAACGCATCGGGCTGGAGAAAAGTCAGTTCTTGGTGAGCAGCTGTGAGGAGCGCCCAGCGAGGGACGGACTGCGTACGTGCGTCGGAGGTGCGTACGTAATTGCGAGTGCAAGTGGAACTATAACGGACGAACTAGTGAATTGTAATTGTGTGCATTACGTAATTCTGTGTAATCGGCAAGTGTTCAACTGTAATTCGGTGGAAATAAAGAACATTTTTGAGTGGTGCAATCGGACTTTTAATTTCACGAACCCACAAAGTCACACTGGTGTTAGGAAGCGGGACGACAACATCTCCGAACATTACAGCCATGGACGCGGTATTGGAAAAGATTTTGGAGAAGATGATGGAAATGAAGGCCGAACTGACCTCGGAAATGAAGACGGCAAATAAGATGGAAAAAATGAAGGCCGAATTAACAACGAAGACGGAAGCGGCAAATAACAACCTGGCCGCAGAGTTAAAAAAAAATAAAGACCACCAACGACAACATCACTGAGAAGATGGAAGAAATAAAGACCGAATTGACCACAGAAATGAGGGCAGCGAACGACAGTCTGGCCACGGAAATGAAGGTGGCGAACAAGGTACTCGCCGCCAAATTTGAGGAACAGTTGGCCGGCGTGAGGGATGACGTCGCGAAGCTGGGCAAGCGGATGGGTCAAGTAGACGAGCGCTTTAATGATTTAAAGGAAAAGGCCGACAATAACGCGAAGTCCATGAACGCCATGGTTGAAGACGTCGAAGACCTTGCGAACCGCGTAAACAACCTAGAGGGAAAGGCCGACACCAACACTAAGTCCCTGAACGCAATGGTGATGGACGTCGTCGTCAGGAGGCTGAAGGATTTGAAGGCCGACGCGCCGGGACGCGACACATCTGCACGCGTCAAACCTCCCAAGTATGACGGCGCGTCAACGTTTGAAGTCTTCCGCCGCCAGTTCGACGCAGTAGCCAAGCACAACAAATGGTCACCAGAAGAGGAGGCCACACAATTAATAGCCAGCCTCCAGGGACGGGCCGCGGAAGTCCTGAACGCGGTACAGTCAACGGCGGCACCCAAGTACATTTGGGAGGCCCTGGAGAATCGTTTCGGAAACCACCGCTTAGCCGTAGCGTACCGCAGCCAGCTAAAGGCAAGGTCACAGCAGCCGGGGGAGACGCTGCAGGAGTTCGCCCTGGCAGCTGAACTGGCAAGCAAGGCCCTAGTCGACCTCCCACCAGTTTTGTGTCCCGGGAAGCTGCCTACACCTTCGTTGACGGGGTACGGAACAGGGAGATTCATCAGCGCCTAATGCTTGGCGATTATAAAACAATCCACGAGGCGCTAACAGCAGCATTAAGGATGGAGGCGGCCAAGGTAACAGCTATCCCGACGTCGAGAACGAGGAGTGTCCGCTACACCGGAGACAGAAGACCAGCCAAGGGACGTCGGCGAACACCTAGTGGCCTATGTTGGGGGTGTGGACAGCCCGGACACCTGCAGAGAGACTGCCCACACCAGGAAGAGCAGCCGGAAAACGAGTAAGGGCCGTCGTGGGGAGGGGCACGTCGGCGCCATCACCACCATCCCCTTGAGTGACACTGCGCGCCGTCAGCCGGCATATGGATGACAGCCTCATCGCGGACGGTTGGGTAAGAGGAAAGCCGTGCCGCGTGCTGGTGGACACCGGGGCGGCCGTGACCATCATCAGACCTGACGTGGCGAAAGGTTTGCTGACAAGGAAGCCCAGCCAACCATACCAGCTCGTCACGGCATCGGGCGACACCTTGCCTGTGGAGAAGGAGGCCCTGCTGAGGCTGACCTTGGGAAGCAGCACCGTACGTCTGTGGGTGTTCGTCGCGAAACTGGCTGAGGAGGTGATACTGGGATTGGATGCCCTCAGGAGCCATGAGGCGACGGTCGACGTCGGCAAGAAGGTCCTGCGGCTCAACGGAGAAGAGGTAATACTACGTCAACCAGAAGAGCACCTTGGAGTTTGCAGGGTCGTCTTGAGCGAAGACGTGGCTGTCCCCGCGAGGAAAGAGGTGGTGGTGACGGCGCGACTGGAAGGCCAGACAACCAGGAACATGAGGCTGGACCAGAAGACACCTGTGCACGGACTATGTATAGCCAGGGCACTGCTGCCCTGCCGAGAGGAGGTGCCAGTGAGACTGCTAAACCCAACGGACACCGATCACGACGTTCAGGCCGGGACGGAGTTGGGAACGTGCGAGCCCGTGGTAAGCGTAACAGCAATCGACAAGACGCAGGAGCCGGTGGCGACGCAACACCGAGTGCCCCGGCTAGAAGGCTTACTGGAGAGGGCGGCCGACCACCTGACCGAGGAGCAGCTGGAGAAAGTTCGACAACTGCTAAGACGATACCAGCGCGTCTTCAGCCAAGGTGACAGTTACTACGGCCGCACGGACAAAGTGCTTAACCGCATCGACACCGGGGATGCCCGGCCTATTCGGCAACCACCTAGACGCATTCCGCTGGAGAAGCAAGGGGCGGTACGAGACATGCTGGAGGACATGAGATCCAGGGGAGTGATTGAAGAGGCTGACAGCCCTTGGTGTTCCCCTGTAGTCTTGGTGACAAAGAAGAACGGTGAGCTGCGCTTCTGCGTAGACTACAGAAAGCTGAACGCTGTCACCCAGAAGGACTGTTTCCCCTTACCCCGGATTGACGACACCCTGGACACGCTAGCTGGTGCTCAGTGGTTCTCGACCCTGGACCTGAAGTCTGGCTACTGGCAGGTAGCTCCAGATCCAAGAGACAAGGAGAAGACAGCATTCTCGACAGGCCAAGGGCTCTGGCAGTTCACGGATATGCCCTTTGGCCTCTGCAACGCACCAGCTACCTTCCAACGCCTCATGGAGTCAGTGATGAGAGGGCTGACTTACGACGCCTGCCTGCTATACCTGGACGACATCATTATCGTCGGTAAGACTTTTGAAAACCATCTCGAGAATCTGAGTAAGGTACTACAGAGATTGCAGGCGACCAACTTGAAGCTGAACGCGAAGAAGTGCCAGCTCTTCCGCAAGGAAGTGAACTACTTGGGCCACATAGTCTCAGCAATCGGAGTGGCCACAGACCCGGGGAAGACTCAGGCTGTGAGAGATTGGCCTCGCCCAAAGGATAAGAAAGCGTTGCGCAGTTTCCTGGGGCTATGCAGTTACTACCGACGCTCCATAAAGGGGTTCTCCAACATCGCAAAACCCCTCACCCACCTGACAGAGGAACACCGGCCTTATGTGAGGACGGAGGAATCCGAGCACGCTTTCCAGCACCTAAAGGAGACCCTGTGCTGTGCTCCAATTTTGGGTTTCCCACAACCGGGTGGCGCCTTCATTGTCGACACCGACGCCAGCGACCATTGCACTGGAGGTGTCCTATCGCAGATCCAGGACGGCCATGAGCGGGTGATAGCCTACTATAGCAAGACGCTATCCAAGGCAGAGAATAATTACTGCGTCACCCGACGAGAATTATTGGCGGTAGCAAAGATCTTGGAGCACTTCCACAAGTACCTGTACGGTCAGCCATTCCACCTGAGGACTGACCATTCCGCCCTAACCTGGCTATTGAGCTTTAAGAACCTGGAAGGCCAGACAGCACGTTGGGTCCAGAGGCTGCAGGAGTACGACTTCACCTCGGAACATCGTAGAGGGAAGAGCCACGGTAACGCAGACGCCATGTCCCGAAGACCCTGTCTAGAAGAGTGCGGCCAGTGCACAAGAGTGGAAGAGAAATAGCGTGCCGCAGCAGTCCGAGTAGTTGTGGCAGTGCCTGCGGACGGGTGGGATAGCGCAGACCTGAGGAGGGAGCAGCTGGCGGACGTAGACCTGGGGCCACTCTTGAGGGAAGTGGAGGCAGGGACGAGACCAACCTGGGAGGACATCGCACCGAGGAGCGCCACCTACAAATCGTACTGGGCCCAATGGGACTCGTTGAAGACCAGAGAGGGCGTGCTGTTTCGGGTTTGAGCCCAGAGGTTCTACTCCCATTAGTCCTGAACCCGTAGGAACTGGACCCGGGCCTCCTTCGACCAGGGAGCTATCCGAGCTGTCCCAAAGGGCGCTCGGCGTCCTCCGTGGGGCTTTCCATAGGGCAAGAGCTAGAGACTATGGACTCCTATGGACTCAAGACGGGATGGAAGTGGATACGCCACTTACGCGCGTCAACACTCAAGGTGAAGACTACCAAAAAACCTCGGTGGGGCCGCCTGGTGATCTAGCACACCTTCTACTAGCTTTGCAGGCTAGTACCAGGGAAAATTAATGGCTTCCCTCGACCCCGTTCGAAGACGTACCCGATTCCCACGGGTATCGGGAACACACTGCCCCCTCGAGTACATCCCAATCCGAACAACTCCCGAAGGAGGGGCTCGGCTGTTCGGCCCGAGGTTCCTCTAGTAACGTCAGAGGTACCACGAGTGCTAAGGGTCCGCAGCGCCCGCACTTTGGCAGCTGAAAGGGACGGATCCCTTCCCCTACGGGGGCTGTTCCGGGTATGGGAGTCACCCGATGGGAAGACGCAGAGAGAACAGTTGGTACTTCCCCGGAGTAAGGTCCCGGAAGTCTTGGAGGAAGTGCACGCCGGTACTTCAGGAGGACACCTGGGAGCGAACCGAACGATTGACAAACTACGGCAGCGCTACTACTGGCTGAGACTCCGAGCAGATGCTGAGAGATGGTGCCGTCAGTGTCACGTGTGCGCGGCGAGTCGTGGCCCCCAGACTAGGAGCCGGGATCGCATGCAGCAGTACAACGTCGGAGCGCCATTCGAATGGATCGCCGTTGACATTGCTGGACCGTTCCCAGTTTCCGACCAAGGCAACAAGTACCTAATGGTGGTCGTGGACCACTTCACCAAGTGGCCGGAGGTGTATGCCATCCCAAACCAAGAGGCAAAGACAATCACAGACTGCCTCGTGGAGCAAGTGTTCTGTCAATTTGGGGTGCCGTTAGAGCTACACAGTGACCAGGGTACCAACTTTGAGTCCAACCTAATGAAGGAGGCACTAGAAAGGCTTGGGGTGAACAAGACCCGCACGACGCCTCTACATCCCCAGTCAGATGGCATGGTCGAAAGATACATCAAGACCTTAGAGGAACACCTGAGGAAGGTGGTGACCAGCCACCAGCAAGACTGGGACGTCAAGGTGCCACTGTTGTTGCTGGCCTACCGCTCATCTACACACGACACAACTGGGATGACGCCAGCCAGCTTAATGTTTGGCTGAGAGTTACGCCTCCCTTGTGACCTGGCTTTTGGAAGCCCTCCGGAAGCGACCAAGTATGTGGAGAACCTGGTGGACCATCTCCACGACATGCATGAGATGGCTCGCCAGAACATCCAGAAGGCGAGCGACCGCATGAAGACCAGGTATGACAGGCACGCCAACAGCCAAGGGTTCCAGCAAGGTGACTTGGTCTGGTTGTACCGTCCCACCCGGACCAAGGGAGGCTGCCTGAAGCTCCAGCAGCCATGGCAAGGACCGTACTGGGTGGTGAAGAGGATTAACAACGTGGTCTACCGCATCCAGAAGGTTACCCGAGGGAAGATGTTGGTGGTACAACTGGATCGCCTGGCACGCTACGATGGTGCTGTTCGGGACGACCAGCTTTGAGGAGGGAGCAGTGTCACCCGTACGTTGCAACTCCCTATAGAACCGGCCGGCGGCAGCAGCAGGAGACGGAGGCATTCGGACACGCCCACTCATTTGTCTTATAGCGGTAACAAGGGGTGGCTGGAAAAACATTACTGTGCCGTCTCTTTCCGCTCCCCTTGATTTCTCAAACTTACGGGATATTTCATCTAATCTGGAACCTTCTAGATTGGCCAGTTGGTCTTATATAAGCAACGCGTCGGGCTGGAGAAAAGTCAGTTCTTGGTGAGCAGCTGTGAGGAGCGCCCAGCAAGGGACGGACTGCGTACGTGCGTCGGAGGAGTGTATGTAATTGCAAGTGCAAGTGGAACTATAATGGACGAACTGGTGAATTGTAATTGTGTGCATTACGTAATTCTGTGTAATCGGCAAGTGTTCTGTGGAAATAAAGAACATTTTTGAGTGGTGCAATCAGACTTTTAATTTCACGAACCCACAAAGTCACAATAGAGTACATACAGATGTGTAATCAGAATGTTACAGTATGTATTATTTTCATTTTGGCAAAATCATGAAGTCACTGTATTTGTTAAGGTGAAGAATAAACTGAATATAGATTAATTAAATTTAAAGGGAGTCGATTAATGACACTAAACAACACTTACTTTTAAATCTTTCCGGAAAATGTTTCAGAGACTTTGCCTCTATCCTCAACCGGCCATCGACTGGTTCTATTGGTGTATACGACGATATTTTGTCATAGGTCTCCTCTGGTGGCGGTTCAAGGAACTTGCTGAACAAATCTTTCTGGGGGATGTCAAAATTGAATACTTTGTTCCTATTTTTTGAAATGAAGATTTGTTCCCATGTGGATAGTTCTTGTTTTCCTGATGTATGTTTTAGTAGTTTTGGTTCTGTATTTACGTTGTGGTTTTTTACCCAAAAATGTGTGGCAACTGCTGATTTTTCTAATTGTTTATATTTTATGTTTCTAAAGTGTCCCTTTGCTCTTGTTTCTAAATTTCTTTTGGTTTTTCCAATATAAATTTGACTAGTCACTGCATTCAATTTGATATATACCAGATTTTTTGTTAGATGGAATGGCATCTTTGATGTTTGAGCAAATTAGGTTTTTTAAGGAGAAATGGTTGAATGTTTTGTTTTTTGAAGACTTTTTTGAATTTATCATAGGCCCATGGATGGTAAGTGAATTTTTTGAAAATCATATTAGTTTCTGTAGCTGAGAGGGTTGTGGTTTCCTTTAGTAGCTTCTTCTTTTTTGCTAAGTTCACTTTTTTGTCCACTAATGATTTGGGAAAGTTATTTTTTTGTGCTATTTCAATTATTTTGTTGTATTCTGTTTTGTATTCTTCTGCTGTGAGAGGGATGTTTACCAGTCTGTGTGCTAAACTATTGAAGATTGCCTGTTTGTGGGATTTTGGGTTGTAGCCATTAGCTTTTATGTAGTTGTCTGTCTGTGTTGGTTTTCTGTAAATGCCAAAGTTTAGTCTGTTTTTATTCCTCATTATTTTTAGATCCAAAAATGGTAAATGCTCATCTTTTTCTATTTCTATAGTGAACTTGATGCTTTTTTCTTGGATATTTAAAAGTTTTAGTGCATCACTGCTGTGTTTTTCTGGTACTATTGCAAAGATGTCATCTACATATCGTTGCCAGAGTTTGAACATCCAAGGGAAACCTTTGTTGATCCTTATTTCTAATGCATTCACATACAGATCGGCCAGGAAGAGTGATAGGGGGTTGCCCATTGCTAACCCTGAAGTTTGGTGGAAATATTTTGTTTGAAACTGGAAGAAATTTTGTTCTATGCATAATTTGGTTAGTTCGATGTAGTCTGAAATTTCAGGTGATGCCATTCCAAGTGATTTGAGTCATTATTCTATCAACGGTGGGAGTTTGATTAACTGGTATGCTGGGAAACAGTGTGTCCTCTTCTTTTAGTTCAGTATCCTTAATGTGTTCTATAAGTTCATAGGTGTTTTTGATGCCTAAGCGTCAACCCAATTCCACACAAACATGCCACCATCAATAGTCTCACACACAGATTAGTAAATCTACCCCTCAACCTCAGAAACATGTTCCGGAAAAATTTAAAAGTAAGTGTTGTTTAGTGTCATTAATCAACTCTCTTTAAAGTTAATTTAAGAGAAACTTGTTAACCAGGCAAAAAGAACACCAGAGGAACATAAAGTTAAAACAAACAGAAAAATCTGCAGTGTCACACCATTTTTGGGCAGAAAACCACAACATTGGCCATAACATAAAACTGTTAAAATCTTTAAGTACACCCATAGAATTGGATATTTGGGAAAAAAATATACATAACCAAAAACTGTGATAAAGTTATAAATTTTGAAATCCTGGCATTAAATGAAGTATTAAAACTTAGTGCCCCTAACACCAGATGGCAGAGGGATTGGAGCACCGTAATAGTGGAGGAAGAAGAATGTTCATTTAGTCACCAAACAGCTGAGGATGAGATCGAATGATCTTGAAAACGTTTCAATTATACAACAAGTAAGTGAAGTTTGAGTGTAAACATAGTGACTCATAAATCATACTCAAAAATGAAGAATACTTCACTGTTAATAATGCTTCTGCTTTTAATATTTACTCGTCACTTACTTTTTTATATACTAATGAGAGACTAGTTTCAAAGGCATTCGCCTCCATTTTCAATCTCTTTCCAACTGGCCTGAAGTAAGTGACGAGTATTAATAAACCAACTACAAACAGTTTTTGAGATTAATTTTGACGTCACTAAATTCCTCCATACACATAGGTATATGTTTTTTGATGTTGAAATGTACTCTGTTTTTGATGTTTCTGAAATATAGTTATATATAGTGATTTTACTAGATTTAAGGTAGCTATTACATGTGACGAAGCCTATTGTAATTGTTGTAATTACTGAATGGTGAATAAATTTATTATTATGATGATGATTATTATTATTATTATTATTATATTACTTCAGATAATGTGGAGGAATTTTTGCTGTTCGACAGTAATTTGGATATTAGTGGCAAATATTCAGAGTTTGGGGGATATAGGTAGCAGTGAGGAAGAAAATGATCCACCTCCTCTAGGTGTTCATTAAGAATCAACAGTGTGGATTGGTCAAAATAACTCAAACATAAATAGACACACCTTCAAAAGCACAGGCTCGGGTGTACAACTGCAGACTCAGCTAACTTCTGACAGCCAACCAATTGACATTTTCAAAAATTTGTTTACTGCTGTGTCTCTCATTGTAACAAACAAATGTTAATGAGAGTAGGAAGAAGGAGACCTGACCTCTAAATGGAATTTACGGCCTAAGAGCAGAATTTGGATTGCAGAGAAGTAACACTGAATGGAATTTGGAGACTACTTGATGAAATTACACTCATTTGTAAACCTACATTAGACATGTATTGGTCTACAGATGACATGCTAGCTACTTTTTGGCAAATGCATTTCAAATAACAGGTTTCCTTCCATTTTGCAATTCTTTCATTTCCCCTACACAATGTATATGATAAACTACACAAAATCGGCCCAGAGTTTGATTATATTATTTATAAATTTAAAAAAAAATTACATACCTGGTGAAAAGGTCATTTGGTTTGATGCTTTGAAAGGCTGCGTAGGTTGAAAGCAATACATCAAAACAAAAAGGGCCAGACATGACATAAAAGAGTTTGATCTATGTGAAAGTAAAACAGAATATCTTTACAACAGCTGCATATACACTGATCAAGGAACTGATAACACTGGAGCCAAAGATTTGCGGTTATCTGGCTCCATAGTAATGCACCTGATGAAACCTGTACTTGACTAGAGTAGGACTATATATTTAGATAATTTTTCATACAAAATAAAAACAAATGCAACTGAAACAGTATGCTAAAATATAAGGTGCATTCAAAAAGAGACATAATTACAGAAACCAGTACCTGTATGTTAGAAGTATTGGCCCTGGCCGTTGAGACACTGGTCCCACTGTGACACAAGATGGTGAGTTGCTCTCATAAAAGTCTCGCGCTGCGACGTAAGCCAGTTCCACACGTACAGCTGGACGTCGTCATCCAAAGTGAATCATTTGCCCCTCAGAGCCCTTTTAAGGGGACCAAAATGGCGTAATCACAAGGAGAGAGGTCTGGACTGTATGGAGGGTGGCCGAGAACCTCCCATTTAAATTTCTTCACGAGTACCACGACTGTGTTGGCCGTATGAGGCTTTGCATTGTCATGGAGCAGAATGACTCTATGGATGAGATTGCCTGGTCGTTTTGATTTGATTGCTTGGCGAAGGTTGGTCAAGGATTGCGAGTAATGCTGAGCATTCAATGTTGTCCCGTGCTGCAGGAAGTGTATCAGAAGGGGGCCATCTTGGTCGAAGAAGAATATCAGCATAACCTGTCCTGCACTGGTGTGGATGGCCTTGGCTTTTTTTGGTGGTGGTGATCCTGGAAGCTTCCAGTGGAGACTTTGTCATTTTGATTCTGGTTCGAAGTGATGACACCATGACTTATCTCCAGCCACACTCATGCCAGGAATTCATTCCCTTACCTAGCATAGCGCTGCAGATGACCAAGACAGTGGGCCATTCAACATGCTTCCTAGTGTGGTTGAAGACAGTGGGGCACCCATTGGGCATCCACTTTGTGCAAGAACAGTCATTCCTTCATGATACTGTGAACACTTCCGACGCTCAATCCGACCTCGGCGGCTATGGCTTTCACTGTCACTTGGCATTCCTGGGTAATGAGTGCATCAACCAGCTGGACGACATCATTGGTAATGCAGTGTAGTGCTCCAGACCGTGCATCATCGGCTAACGACACCCGTCCTCCCCTGAAGCGCTTGTGCCACGCCTTGACCCTTGCAAGGTACATGCAGTGTTTGCCATACACTTGTGACATTCGTCGAGAATGTCCATTCCCCCTACTCCTTCCGTTGTCAGAAAATGAACAACACCTCTTTGCTCTTTTTTTGACGCCTCCATTTCACTGTTTGCAATGTGACTGGCAGCATTGGATGATTGATGCATGCAGTTGCTAGATTTGTATAGTCACGTGAAGTGCACGCATGCCCTCTAGTGACAGGCTGTGAACTTCCACGCTCTGGTTGGAACAACACTTTGTTACACATACCACGATATTACCATCCTGCCGCCGGTTTGTGATATCAGGCTTGTGATATCCAGCTCGTTTCTTTTTGAACGCCCCTTATCTATTGATATGCCAAAGGATGTAAATATAAATGCTCTTAAAGAGAGGAGAAATGCAGGTGCATTTGACCTATGTTGCTTGGCAAGATAGGATGGTTACAACATTATCCAATTGCTTCTAAGATTTTGATAATTGAAACTGGAAAAACAGATGCACATTAAAACTGTCAATTTTCAAGCCTGATATTATCCAAGAATACAATATGCATATGGGCAATGTGATCTAGTATATCAGGTCTTACAAGCACATCTCTCTTTATGAAAAACAGTTAAATGGTACAAAACAGTATTTTATATCAGCTGGATATAACCACATATAACTGTTTAGTATTTTGGAGAGTTCTAAAGCCATGCAAGACAATTACCTACTTGGACTTCCACACATCAATAGCTCATGCCTAATTGAGCACTGTAACATTCAGAGACAATAAGAAATCCAATAAGAAATCCACTACCCCTTGAGAGAAACACTTTCCTAAAAGGATACCAACCATAGCAAAAAAGTTGCATCCATTTTGAAAACATCTGGTGTGTTACAAAAAAGGAATTTGCACGAAAACCAGTATGATTTGTTATGAAGGTAGAGATGTATCCTTGTGTTTATCAAAATTAAAATAATTAGCATTAAATAAGCACTAAATGCATGTAAGCACAGGATGTCTATAGATGTCCATATAATTTCTCTTGCACTTTAAAATAGATGTCATATGACGTCCATATCAGTGAAATATGTAGATAAGATTAGTGTTATTGACAGTAACAGTGACGTCAAAATTAACAGAAAACAACTATTTGTAGTTGGTTTTTAACACTTTGTCACATTTTTATATTGAGCGACTAGTTTCGAAACCTGCATCCATTTTCAACCTTGATCTAACTATGCAAAACTATAGAAACAAGCAGCCACACAAATATTCAGATAAGATTAGTGTTATGCATGACTGGAAGAATTTAGTAACAGTAACATAAAAATTACTTCAAAAGACTATTTGTAATCAGTTTTTAGCACTTCGTCACTTACATTTTTACATTACTGAGGGACTAGTTTCGGAACCCGTTGCGATCATTTTCAACTTCCATCGAACTATCCAAAACTGATAGTTAATAACTGATAAATAAATAAACAAACAAATATATAAATATCAGGTATTCAAACATGAATATTTACAGTAAAAGTTATACTGCTGAATACTAAAAAAATAAATGTAGATTGAAATTATTTATGCTATACTATTTATTGTACAAATAATTTTAATAAGTAGTATTTTATCATACTTTAGCTAATATCAGGCTGTGACAGTGAGGATTTTGCATTGCTGTCTCCACTGTAAAAATGGTTTTGATGCTGTGGCCCTGACTTTGAAAAACAGGCCTGTGACCACCTTGTTGCTATTTATCAGCACTAATTCAAATAATTTTAATTCAGCTTTATTGAGCTTAAGTTACAAACCATACTGATCATCAAACTATTATTACCTGTAAAATGGCTTCAATTCTATCACTTCTGTTTTTTTTGCTATTTGCTACTTCATTTACAATCTGACCAACTATTTCAGCACGGTCAGGCACAGCTGTTGGAGTTTCTTCTTCAGCAGCAGGGTAATTACCAACACTATCCTGTATCTGTCGCAGAATGGTGACAAATGAATCAGCATCTTCCGTTCGCAAATATGCTTGAACAAGCGGTCTTCGTAACTGTGCTACAGAATAGTATGAGCGGTACTTCATTGCTAGGAAGAAATGAAAAGAAATAAAAATAAGGTGTATAATTTAACAGTCATGCATTTCTTTCATATGTTCAAAAACAAAAGAACAAAAGACTTACCTTTTTAACATAATTATTATTCTGCTTAACTTTTACAACGGCATAAAAAACAAACTGCATGTCTCATATCAAGAAGCATTACTCTTGTTGCTGGATCTTTGAATATCCTAATTTTGATTAGTTCTTTTACTATCTCAAAACATTTTATATTCAAAATGATAAATGACTTCTCATGCTCCTACTGCATGTTTTTACATATGAGAAATATCATACCTATATAATATCTTTATCCTTCCTGAGGGAATTATTTTCAGAACATACTAGATTTTGCTATCTATTGCCTTCCTGCAACTGACAAAATGAAAGCAGAAGCACAGAAACATTTTGTGTGAATCACTATGTTTACACTCAAACTTCACTTACTTGTTGTTTAATTGAAACGTTTTCAAGATCATTCGATCTCATCATCAGCTGTTTGATGACTAAATGAACATTCTTCTTCTTCTTCTTACACTACTACGGAGCTCCGATCACTCTGCCATCTGGCGTTTGGGGCACTAAGTTTTAATACTTCATTTAATGCCAGGATTTCAAAATTTATAACTTTATCAAGGTTTTTGTTTATGAATATTTTTTCCCAAATATCCAATTCTAAGAGTGTACTTAAAGATTTTAACAGTTTAATGTTGTGGCCAATGTTGTGGTTTTTTGTCCAAAAATGGTGTGAAACTGCAGATTTTTCTATAATCATGTAACTGAGCACTGGGAGCATAGTACATTCACAAACTTGTAATATTTATGACATTTCTTGTAGTATATTAGTCTATGCAAATACCACATGAAACCATAGAAAAGCTGCTTACTGTGCATATTGTATGTAATCAATTTGACTTTATGTATATACTGTATTTATACATTTTAACGTGTCTCATAACATGTATATGTTGCCCAGGATGAACAAAAATTCTAATTCTAACATACGATTGTTGCAAACTTGTTAGCTAATTAACCTCGAAATTGATCAAAACGAAATATGGCGGACATGATAAAGCTTAGCATATTAGCCACTAGATGTCAGTGTATAGCGCATTTCAAATTTCAAAGTTGTCATCTATGTTTACGGAGCTAAACAAAACTTACAGAATGAGGACTTGGAACCCGATCGCTCTTATCGCGCACATACACTAGTGTGTTGGATGTGAAGCATGTAGCTTCAAGAACAGTGCGAACTCTCGAGAATGTGGAGAGTGTAGAAAGCTTTTCAACACAGTGCTCAGCCACCAATCTCACATTTTAGGCATCAGTCAAAAATACACACATAAATATTTACTTATGCTTTAGGATATAAAATGTCATCTTTAAAATTGCAAGTTGTTCAAAAACTTATGCCCAGAGACACAAGTTAATTTCTGCTTGACATGATGGAATTACTATGATAAAATCCCAAAATTTGAATAATATCATTTGTTCATGTCTGACAAAGCCCATTTGATTTTTTGGGCTTCGTCAACAAGCAGAACATGCAGTACTGGTGTCCAATGAAACCTCAAGAGCTTCAGGAAGAGCTTCAGGAAATGCTGTTGCATTTCCACAAGATAATGGTTTGGTAAAATAAGTGTTTTTGGGATGGTAAGCTCATACTTTTTTCAAACTAATTAAAAAAAACAAATTTTCTAAACACAGTAAAGTCATAGCATTATGTCCCTATGATGCAGACCTTTGTTCAACTTTCCTTCCAACAAATTCTTCAATTCTTCAATCTGAAGAGCCTTTATTTTCTGCAAAATGGTGCAACAACCTCATAACAGTGTGCGACTTGTTTGTACACTGTCAGAAGCATCACTTTTTATTTTGGAGAAGTATTTTGCCCACTTGATCACTTCTTCAGACTGAACCTTCTAAACAAGCCACTAAAATTCAATCCCCTACACCTTGAAATCAGGAATTTATCAGATAAACTGTGAAACCTGTGATAAAAGCTACATAGGAAAAACTAAGAGAAACTTGTTAACCAGGCAAAAAGAACACCAGAGGAACATAAAGTTGAGACAAACAGAAAAATCTGTAGTGTCACATCATTTCTGGACAGAAAACCACAACATTGGCCATAACAAAAAACTGTTAAAATCTTTTAGTACAACTATACAATTGGATATTTGGGAAAAAATATTCATAACCAAAAACCAGGATAAAGTTATAAATTTTGAAATCCAAGCATTAAATGAAGTATTAAAACTTTGTGCCCCTAACACCAAATGGCAGAGGGATCGGAGCACCGAAATAGTGGAGGAGGAAGAATGTTCCTTTAGTCACCAATCAGCTGAGGATGAGATCGAATGATCTTGAAAACGTTTCCAATTATCCAACAACACAGTAAGTGAAGTTGAGTGTAAACATAGCGACTCATAAATTAAACTCAAAAATGAAGAATACTTCACTGTTAATAATACTTCTGCTTATAATATTTATAATATATGACCATTTGAAAAAGCATTAGTTGGCTTGGTGCACCCTGTCCAAGATAATATAATACACATGGTTAAAACAAAAAAAGTTGATCCATTAATAGTTTTGGAAATGAGAACTTCTCTGGCTTTTCTAATTTTGAAAACATACTAAACCAATCTAGAGTAACAAACTACAGTTCAAATAAAACTTACCAATCTTGGCAGCTTCTGCAACTTCACCCTTATTTAGAAGATCAGAAACAATGGCACTTGCTGCGGCACCAATAGAAACTCCCCAGCTCTTCAACAGTGTAATCATTTTGTCATTTGATACACCCTGAAAGTGTGGTATGACATAATCTCTTAATGTTTCTCCTCCAATGGGAACTTTCATCTCTAAAGTCATCCACAGCAGTATGTCCTCCAGAGCTACAAAAGAATTTACAACTTTTAAGAGTGCTTACAGATATCAGTGGAAACAGTCTTTTTAGAGGACTTGTTGGTTATTCCATTTGGAATAAGACTATAAATGCTCATTAATGCAGAACATATTGATGTAATTCTTTAAACAAAATAGATGATATATGGTCATTTCACATTGGTCAACAATGAGATTTATCAGCTTCAAAAACCTTATACAGCTGCATTCTTTAGTGATGGGGGTACTTTGAAAGCTAAACTCCTCAGGCATATATGTAAATATTGCAGCTTTTTTTCTGGATTCGTTAGTATTAAAATGTTCTCTCTTCAAAAGAATGGAGAGTTGTATTAAAAGATTGTAGTCACATACAATATAGTGATATATACAATTGCTTCACTTTATGAGTAACTACGTTTTCTTCTAAATATATTGGTTTGAAAGTTCTGTGGTATCAATGTCATGATACAAAAAGTTTATATATATATATATATAAACTTCCCTTCAGTGAAAGATTTTGCACAGCTGGTATGCAGTCTCTCGTACAGCTTTTGTGATACCTTGAATTCAATAATCTAGAAAGGTTTGATGCTTTATTTTTCTCTTTCCCTCTCTTTCTCCCCATCCCTGCACCCCAATGGCCATACTTTTTAAGCTGAATCCAAACCAAAAAATATTTTGGGAATTAATGTTATCCTTATATTTAAAACATCAGTCAGCTTATTATATTACATTGATGGTGCAACACTTACGACAATGGCATTTGATTTTATTTATCAACATTAGTCAATACTTTGGAGCACGTGTATCTTTTTCATTTCTTGTCTTCCGTAGTCTAGGCATAACATGCTAGCTTGTGGTTCCCAAGGTCATAGGTTCTCACTCAGCAGGAAGGCGATGGATTTTTTTTAGCATAAAAATCCTTAGCATGGCTTCGTTCAGAAGGGAAGTAAAGCAGGTAGTCCCGTGTTGTAGATTTATTCTTCTTCACCTTATTCCTAGTATACCACTCAATGCAGTGTTAGGGATTCTTGTTCCTCTATCCCTTAAGGTCAGGACTCAAGAACCGAAGCTTTGGATCTGATACAGAACCAGGATGGGCCATCAACCCAATACCTGGTGTGAGGGTGAGAGAAGTGGATGATAGTATGAGGGCGAGATGAATGATAGCAACGGTGATGATGTAGCAATTGGAGGAATGATGGCATGGGAAACCGGAGATCCCAGAGAAAACCTGCTCCACACTGAGTAAATTTGTAATACTATATTTATTTTGGGGAATTAAAGTTATACCAAACTCTTTAAAAAAAATTTGAAATTGTTTATTAACCCAAGGATGGTAAGAAATTTTTTAAAATTATAATCGTCTTTTATTTTTTTAAGGGTAAAAATATCATTAATACGTTTTTGATATTTAAATTTTTCAATTTTTTATGTATAAGGTCTTCATTAAGACCATTAAGTCAAGCAGTATTAATAATATGTTTATATTCCTTATTTCTCTAAAAAAGATAAAATTCTTGATAGTAAAAAATCTGGTATTTATCAATTTAATTGTTTCGATTATGATAAAGTTTATATTGGAAAGACAAAACGTAATTTGGAAATCAGAACGAAAGAGCATTTTCATTATACATTAAGTATAAACAAACTAACAAACTAATAAATCGGCTGCAGCAGATCATTTTTGGCCATTTAACCATGATATAAATCCAGAAGTTAAATTATTAAAACAATTAAATGGTCCAATAGATTTAATGGTTTGGGAAAAGATATTTATTTTAAGAAATAAACATTGCATAATGAATTCTGAAATACTGGTAGTCGATCCTGTTTTTAAATTGGTTTCATTTTCAGATTTTGGTAGTACTGACAAAAACATAGTGACATCTAGCGACTGTAACATTAACAACAGGATTGTTGACGGCTCTAGCTGACAATGTGCATAAATCGCAATCCTAATCAATTTATAAGAAAACATTAATCATTTCTTATAAGTGAAGTTTTTAAGTTACAAATTCAATTCAATTCAATTTATTCATCCTTTAAGTCTCCATACAAGATTGTGGACGTGTCAAAACAAATATATTTACAAAATTTAAGCACAAAATTTAAATACAGAAATTACATGTATAAGAGTAAATGCCAAAATATAATAATATAACTTAATTTTCCAAATACTCGAATAGAATAAAAAAATGCTTCACTTAAAAATTTATGTAGTTTCAATTTAAAAATCTTTTGGTTGTCAATCTGTTTTAAATAAAGGGGTAACTTATTGTACAGTTGGGTACCACTATAAGTGAAGGAATGTTTGTATAACATGGTATTATGACTATTGCTAGTAGGTTTGAACTGTTTCTTGTATCATGCTGGTGTGTCACTGCATATGTTTTAAAGCAACTTAAACTAGCTTTTATATGTAAAAGAACTTTGTATATGTATAAACATGGCAGGGTTATAATTTTCAGTTCCTTAAAATACACTTTAAAGCTCACATGTGGAGGTTGGTTCACCATTATCCTTGTGGCTCTTTTTTGCATTCAAAAAACCTTTTCTGACATATTTGAATTACCCCAAAAGATGATACCATAATTCATAAGGGAATGAAAATATGCAAAATATGCCATTCGGACTGTCTTTACGTCTGCTATCATTTTTAATGTTTTTATAGCATAGCACTGCTTACTTAAGTTTTTAATCAAATCTTCTATATGTACAGTCCAATCCAAGTTTTGATTTAACCACAAACCTAAAATTGTTTGTATCTTTTACATATGAAATGTTGATGCCATCCAAATTAAGGTCAGGGAAGGTAATACTTCCACTTACTTTATGCCGAAAACCTATTGCTACTGTTTTATCTTTGTTTAAAATTAGTCTGTTTTGATCAAGCCATGGCATAATAGTTTCATTAATTTCATTTATATTTTGAAGTAAATGACCTTTATCATTACTAGTGATGATATATTTGTATATATTTGTACAAAAGTGAATCGAGAATATATTGACACATTGCTTCACTCACACTGTTTATTCACAGGACATGTTTCAAGAGCTCTTGCTCCTATCCTCAGCTGATACTCGATTAGTGTAAGAACCTGCACTAACTTACACTAATCGAGTATCAGCTGAGGATAGGAGCAAGAGCTCTTGAAACATGTCCTGTGAATAAACAGTGTGAGTGAAGCAAGGTGTCAATATATTCTCGATTCACTTTTGTACTAATTTGTGCTTCACTGTCCCTACGCTTCCTTCAAGTTTATACTTTGTATATATTTGTTTGTTCTTAACTGTTAATAGCTTCATATTTTATGTATTTAACCACTTAAGTACTTAAGATTTAAGGACTTAAGTACTTACAGCATAGTAAGTCGCCACAAAAGGTGCATGTTTCATTGTATATGAGAACCCCTAATGATTTACTGGGAAACATAAGAGTCAGTTTGAGAATTTAATGTCATGTCAGCATGTTGGCCATACTAGCTTAGTAGTTTAGAGCAACCAGATGGAGACAGGGAGATCTGTGGTTCAAATCCCGGCTATGGCATTGAATTTTTTCAGTCTGGCTCCTCTCATCCATACTAGCTTGTGGTTCCTGAGATCATGGGTCAAACGTGGTAGAGGGCGATGGATTTTTTTCAGGCATAAAAATACTTAGCATGACTATCTTTGGAAGAAAAGTAAAGCTGTGGTCCCATGTCATAGGTTTACAGTATGTAAAAGAATCTCATGCCTGAATAAAAGCCCTCTCAGAAAATTAAGGTCCATCATGCCCAATATAGAATGGGACAAATAAAGGCCTAATAGGTAGATTAAAATATTATTTGGCAGAAACAGGAATAAGCATATCATTAAATGTTTTCCAGTTATTATACTTAAAGTATTGTGGGACAAGCAATAAACATGTTATGGATATGGTTGTGCATTTTATAAATGCAGTTAAGCTGAGAACTAGCAGTTTCATTAATTGCCAGAAAATTTAGGAATAAGCAGAAGAACCATTCATTTTACATTCAGATGCACTGGCTTAGTAGAGGAGGAATGTGTTGTCCCCCATGTGTAGGGGCAATATGCTTGTCTCTAGTTCCCAAGGAAGTAAAGCCAATGCTCCTGTGTTGTAAACTTACACAATAACAGCATTTAAGCCGATAGGGCCTCTGAATAGAATTAAGCTGCTTTCACACTCAATACAGAATGAGATGCTGAGAATCATAGCAATTAAGGATATCAGTATATAAATAAAAAGGAGGAAAAAGCTGAAATTACTATTTTATATTTAAGAATAGTATTCACATGCTTCCAGCAATGTTCCCCATCGTGTTAGAACTGGTGCGGGAGGAAGAGAAACTCCTGGATAAAGATCTCGAAATATTGCCACATGAGAAGGCGATTTTACAAATTCCTTTCTGACAGTCCCTACAAGCTTATTAACGGCAGGAAATTGAGATCGCACATCTTCTGCTAGTCTGTAGCAGGCGTGAGCAAGGCAAGGTTTTTGTAAGTGACACACAAATGGGTTCCTGCCTGTACCGTATAGGTAGCTGCATCGGTAACAAATAGTCGTACTCTATTGTGTTTCACATGTAATGGCCATAGTATTTTCATGGCATTGTCAAATACTGCACTTATAGTAGAATTTGCAACACTGACTACATAACTTGTTAGAAGATACAGTCCAATGGGGCCTTCTGCATCCAGTGCTCCAACAACATTTACCACAAATCACCCAACAACATCCATTGTTTCATCCATTGAAATCCATATGTTGCAGTTATTTAGGTTCATTCTTACACCATCAATGCACTTATCATAACATTTTTTTACATAATACTTACATAAAGTCGTAGGATGGGGAATTGGTTTGTCAGTGTACTTTTCTAGAAACGCACACAACTTTGTATCCTGTAGTTTATGTAAAGGAATATCGGCAAAAATGAATGCCACACGTAGCTCTTCATTAAAGGTTTGATTTCATGGAAGTACGTCTTGTTGTAGCCATGAGTTCTCACATTTTACAACACAACACTTATGAGCTGCTGTACTGACATGTCGTAGCACATTACTCGGTTTACTATGAGCAATTGCTAATTGCAAGGTTCACAATAAAGGTTTTCATGAAAAACAGAGAAAACATGTTCCCCATACTCAAATATATACTTTTGTAGACCTGTGGACGTTCGTAACCTTTCCTTTGGCATTGTGTTTGCGTGAACTCTGTGTGTCGATTACTGTAACTCAACGTATGGTGCAAGTTAGTACCCAAACCTCCCAATGAAATCAGTCCACTACCGGATGCCTCCCAACAAACGCAACCGCTCCAGTGTCGCTGCCCTACATATAACATAGTAAGGTCAATTGCAACAAAGGAATGTCCAGAAAACAAATGTATTACTAAAAAGTTGTCTCAATTTTCAAACTTAAAGTTAACCTTAGAATGTTTCTGAAGCAAACCACAAATATGCTCCTCTATTAGAGAAAATCCAAACAGCAAATTTATACTACAGAGACAGTAATTTCAAAAACCTGCACTTATTTTTGTAAATCCTTACAAAATGAGTACACAAGATTATTAAATTAATTGGGAGTCGATTAATAACACAAAACAACACTCACTTTTAAATTTTCCCGGAACCAGTTTCTGAGGCCTTCCCTCTATCTTCAGCCGGACATCGACTTCATTCGATGTCCGGCTGAAGATAGAGGGAAGGCCTCAGAAACCGGTTCCGGGAAAATTTAAAAGTGAGTGTTGTTTTGTGTTATTAATCGACTCCCAATTAATTTAATTTATACAACAACACTGTTTTCAACACTTCCATGAAAGGATTTACACAAGATTATACTGGACCTTCAAAACAAAAATTCCTTATTTACAGAATAATATGCAAATACAACCCATAACAGTTTAACTTCTTAAGATTTTACATTATATACAGAAATTGAGGTTTTATTACTTTAGTTTCATTTACTATAAGAAAACTTACATTTTTCAGAGACTGTTGTTCTCCATCAGCAGATTTACTGACTGCTACGCTTCACCTGTGACTTATAGATAGCTTTTTTTTTAGCTAGATGCACTATACAATTAAATCCTTTACACCCATGACTTAAAGTTCAATAAACTGTGTTTACCTTTATGCAGAAAACTTCTTTTCACTGTGGTTTCCCAAAAATATGATACTCCCAGGTGAGTTTACTGACAAAGCAAAGGCCCAAAAACTTAAGGTACAGAACAAAGAGCAGTGGTGTGCTGTGCAAATGACAATTGTAGTTGATGTTTGAAAAACTAAAGAATATTTAACAATAAAATATAACAAGATTGCAAACAAACGGTGACATTAAAATTCCGTTTGACATTCTGTCATTAATGGCTATGGGAAAAAGGGCAACAGTGAGAATCAACCCCTGTGATACACAATTCTCCTGGATCCTCTCTAGTGATATCTTATTAGCAATGTGGACATGAAAATGGTGATGCTGTAAAAAGTTTAAAAGCCATACAAACCAGGTAAACCTTGACCTTAGGCAATTTTCATAACAGAAATTTAATAACTTTTTATTTATAACCTATTACAACTTCTTAAAATTGTACCCTTCTTCAGACAGATTTGTCCTTCAGAAGAAATTTCATTAAATGCAATGAAGCAAAAAAAAAAAAAAAAAAAAAAAAAAAGATATCAGCTGCTTTTGTTTACTTAATTTTTTTTTTCTGGCTAACTCTAAACATGTCCATAACTTGCATCATATTCACATGCCCAGTCATCAAAGTTACAGAAATTTAGGCAATAAATTCTTAAAATGAAGATAAAAATTATCAAAGAGCAAAGGATACCATTGATAATTAATGTGGAAATATTTTTGAGGTTCAAAACCAAAAAAGATAAGATTCCATCCTACATAGGTAATAACTCAAACATGGAAAATTAAACATGAACAAGCACTGTCCAGTGGAATCCAGAATGTTTGGCAAACCTATAATGAGCTGTAACAGAAAATAACAGACTTTCAAAGAGTACAAGTTGATCAAGATAAAACCTGTTCCTGCCTATAAACTTTGCAGAATGCATACCAAAATGAATGAAATGATTAATAGTAAAAATTCCCATCTTATTCTATGTGTCAGAGCACTGAAGTAACTTTTACTTTCATCAACATACTGGCTAAAAGAAACAAAACAGAATAAATTCACTTACCAATAAAATGTTTACTTACGTTTAGTATTATTTTTCACATCGCATCTTGCTAAAAGGGGCCAGAAGTAGTGTTGTCTGATGGGAAACTCCCTTTCATACATTGCCTTTAACAGCTCTTTTGCTTGGTTGATGTTTCCTAACTGCAAACTTGTTTCTGCTGCTACTAACAGAGCATGGGAATTGAAATTGTCTTTTGCAAATCTATCACAGTAGGCTATAATAGTCTCTATAGGCTGAAAAATAAAAGATGAATTCATGTCAAAAACATTCACTATTATAAGGACATTAATTTAAAGCTAGTTTTGTTGTTATACATATTAAAGGGCCATGATGCACATTTTGAGATGTTTCAGTAACATCTACTAGATATTTCAAATATATCTTTCTGTTTTAACAAAACAGTGGTGGATTAAGAGCTGTGACATTCCAAACTCAATTATAACTGTAATGATTTTGCTTAATCTACGAAGTAACCAACAGATGCAGTCCTACAAAAGACATATATTGATTAACTGAATGTTACTTCCTGATTAGCATAGTGTTGCGAGTCCATTGTTGATCAAGGCAGCGCGGTGAGGAATACAAAAGGACGGGCAGCGTAGTGTGTAGATAAAAGCTCGCCGAAATGGTGGGGGGAAGGAGACGATTTCTCGAGAGTTCTAGTTCTTTGTTCTAGCCGTCTTGATTGTTGGAGAACATTCCAGAATGTGAGTAATCTATAAAAAAGGGAGCTTGGCTGCCAAGTGAGTCAGCCAGTAATTGAACTCGTGTGCATGAACAGCTTTGTTGTGGTCGTTAACCTTGCAAGTTGTATTGTGTATGTGATGTAATCCTGCGACTGTAAAAGTTGACAAAGTGTGTTTCTAAGGAAATAAAGTGCAATTTTTGGTGTTTGTAACCTGGACTTTAAATTTCACGAACCCACAGAGTCACAATTGGTGTCAGGAGTGGGATATTACGACGATGGAGGCTGCACTGGCACAGATTTTAGAGAAGTTGGAGATCACAAGTAAATACATCACCTCCGAGATGAAAGAAATGAAGACGGCTAATAACCTCACCGCAGAGATGTAAGAAATGAAGGCGGCTAACGACACCCTCGCTGCGACGATGACCACGAAGATGGCCGAATTGACCACGGAAATGAAGGCTGCGAACGAAGCCCTCACCGAAAAATTTGAGGAGCAATTGGCCGGCGTGAAGGAGGACGTCATGGAGTTGGGCGAACGCGTCCAAGACCTCGCGAGCCGCGTTAACAACCTTCAGGGAAAGACCGACACCAACACTAAGTCCCTCAACGCCATGGTGGAGGACATCGTCGGCAGAAGGATGAAAGATTTAAAGGCCGACGCGTCGGCACGCGACACATCTGAGCGTGTCAAACCGCCGAAGTACGACGGCGAAGAACGAGAGATTGCCCATACCAGGGAGAGCAGCCGGAAAACGAGTAAAGGCCGTCGTGGCGAGAGGCACGTCAGCGCCATCACCATCCCCTCGAGTGATACCGCGTGCCGTCAGCCGGCGTATGGATGACAGCCTCATCGCGGACGGTTGGGTGAGAGGGAAGCCGCGCCATGTGCTCGTAGACACCGGGGCAGCCATGACCTTCATAAGACCTGACGTGGCCAGGGGTTTGCAGACGAGGAAGCCAAGCCGACCATACCAGCTTGTGATGGCATCGGGTGACACGTTGCCTGTGGAGGAGGTCCTACTGAAGTTGACCTTGGAAATGTGTAGTGTTTAACGCCCGCTTTTACTACATACGGCACCGCAGGCGATCACACTGATGATACATGAGATGAAGATGGAGCACCGGTGGAATGAGATGGCGGGGGAAACCGGAGATCCCGGAGAAAACCCGCCCAGCGCCGTGTTGTCCACCACAAATCTCACTTTGCGGTCGCCTGGGATCGAACACAGGCCGCCTTGGTGAGAGCCAAGCAGTCTAACCACTGAGCCACGGTGTGGCCAGTTGACCTTTGGGGCTGAGTGCCGTGCGTCTGTGGGTATTCGTCGCAAAGGTGGCTGAGGAGGTGATACTGGGATTGGATGCCCCCAGGAGCCATGAGGCAACAGTCGACATCGGCAGGAAGATCCTGCGGCGCAATGCAGAAGAGGTGATACTCCGGCAACCCGAAAAGCGCCTTAAATCTGCAGAGTCATGTTGAAGGAAGACGTGGTGGTCCCCGCGAGAAGCGAGGTGGTGATGACGGCGCGACTGGAAGGCCAGTGGCCGAAGAACATGATGCTGGACCAGAAGACGCCTGTATACGGATTCTGTGTAGCCAGGACATTATTGCCGTGCCGAGAGGTGCCAATAAGGCTGCTCAATCTGACAGACAAGGTGCTACAGCGGTTGCAGGCGACTAACCTGAAGCTAAATGCAAAGAAGTGCCAGCTCTTCCGCAAGGAAGTGAACTCCTTAGGCCACATAGTCTCACCAATCGGAGTGGCCACAGACCCAGAGAAGACCCAGGCCGTGAGAGATTGGCTTCGGCCGAAGGATATGAGAGAATTGCGCAGTTTCCTAGGGCTGTGCAGTTATTACCGCCGTTTCATAAAGGGGTTCTCCAACATCGCCAAACCCCTCACCCGCCTGCCAGGGGAACACCGACCTTATGTGTGGACGGATGACGCCGAAGACGCTCTCCAGCGGCTGAAGAAGACACTGTGTAGTGCTACCATTCTGGGATATCCACAAACAGGCAGCACGTTCATTGTGGACACCGACGCCAGTGACCTTTGCATTGGAGGCATCCTATCCCAAGTCCAGGACGACCATGAGCAGGTGATAGCCTACTATAGCAAGACGCTATCCAAGGCAGAGAAGAACTACTGCGTCACCCGGTGAGAGTTACTGGCGGTAGTAAAGACCTTGGAGCACTTCCACAAATACCTGTATGGTCAGCCATTCCACCTGAGGACTGACCACTCCTTCCTAACCTGGCTACTCAGCTTTAAAAAGCTGGAAGGCCAGACAGCCCGTTAGGTACAGAGGCTGCAGGAATACGACTTCACCTCTGAGCATCGTAGAGGGAAGAGCCACGGTAATGCAGATGCCATGTCCCGAGGACCCTGCCCAGAAGAGTGCGGTCAGTGCACAAGAGTGGAAAAGAAAGAGCGTGCCGCAGCTGTCAGAGTGGTCACAGCAGTGCCTGCGGATGGCTGGGATACCCAGGCCTGAGGAGGTAGCAGCTGGCGGATGCCGGCTTGACGCCACTCCTGAGAGAAGTGGAGGCAGGGACAAGACCAACCTGGAAGGACATCGCACCGAGCAGCGCCACCTACAAGTCGTACTGGGCCCAATGGGACTCACTGAAGACAAGAGAGGGTGTGCTGTTCCGGGCATGGGAATTGCCCGATGGGAAGACGCAGAACTGTTGGTACTTCCCCGAAGTAAGGTCCCGGAGGTCTTGGAGAAAGTGCACGCCGGTACTTCAGGAGGTCACCTGGGAGCAAACCGAACAATCGACAAACTCCGACAGTGCTACTACTGGCTGAGGCTCCGAGCAGACACTGAGAGATGATGCCGTCAATGTCACGTGTGCGCGGCGAGTCGCGACCCCAGACTAGGAGCCAGTGTCGCATGCAGCAGTACAACGTCGTAGCGCCATTCGAAAAGATCCCCTTCGACATAGCTGGACCATTCCCAGTGTCCGACCAAGGCAATAAGTACCTGATGGTGGTCGTGGACTACTACACCAAGTGGCCGGAGGTGTATGCCATCCCGAACCAGGAGGCAAAGACAATCACAGACTGTCCCGTGGAGCAAGTGTTCTGCCTATTTGGGGTGCCGTTAGAGCTCCACAGCAACCAGGGTACCAATTTTAAGTCCAACCTAATGAAGGAGGCACTAGAAAGACTTGGGGTTAACAAGACCCGCACAACAGCGTTACATCCCCAATCGGATGGCATTGTCGAAAGACACATCAAGACCTTAGAAGAACACCTGAGGAAGGTCGTGGCCAGCCATCAGCGAGATTGAGACGTCAAGGTGCCACTGTTCTGGCTGGCCTACCGCTCGTCTACACACGACACCACTGGGATGACGCCAGCCAGCTTAATGTTCGACCGAGGGTTACGCCTCCCCTGTGATTTGGCTTTTGGAAGCCTCCGGGACGCAAAACAGCCAACAACCGAGTATGTGGAGAATCTGGTGGAGCATCTCCACGACATGCATGAGATGGCTCCCAGAATACCCAGAAGGCGAGCGACAGCATGAAGACCCGATACGACGGGCAAGCCAACAGGCAAGGGTTCCAGCAAGGTGATCTGGTCTGGTTGCATTGCCCTACTCGGACAAGGGATGCTGCCCGAAACTTCAACAGCCGTGGCAAGGACCGTACCGGGTGGTGAAGAGGATTAACGACGTGTCTACCGCATCCAGAAGGCATCCCGAGGGAAGATGTTGGTGGTACACCTAGATCGTCTGGCCTGCTACGATGGTGCTGTTCGGGACGACCAACTTTGAGGGAGCAGTGTCGCGAAACCCTTTTTTACGACTGGCGGCGTACCGCAAAAAGGGTTCGCGCAGCTTGTTTACACAAAGGAACTGATAGTGTGGTAATAAAGAGCTTGCATAAGAAGTTAAAGATAGCGCAAGATAGAGGTCTGCCGAAAGAAACAAACTTAGATAAATGGAAATTTCTGGTGACTTCTTGATTGATAGAGATTATTCGGTTTCTTTATTGTTCTGGAACAGTCTGGAATTATCAGATGAGGTATTTAAGGAAGCGATGACTCACCAACAGTCAGTCGCAAACAGAGTCCTGAACAGTAGTAAAGAGAGAGACGTAACAGTAGTGTTGTAAACAGATGTATTCAGAACAGTGTTTGTGTGGTCATTGACCTTGGTAGATTGTGTTGTGTATGTGACGTAATGTTGTTACGTGAGAATTGTACAGTGTATTTCTACAGAAATAAAGAACACTTGGAATATCTGAAACTCAAAATTTTAATTTTAGGAACCCACAAAGTAACAATATCCACTAAGTTCACCTCCAGATGAAATGTTTTTTATTATGTATTTTTGCTATTTTGACAGGCAATGTTGGTCTTTGTAGTACACTTTTCTTCTTTCAAATAGCACTATTTCCTATTTTAAAATGGCTTCACATCAGCTAATCAACAAAATGTGCTACTTGAGACACGTAAATACATGAAGTGGCTGTGACCAAAGAAGCTGCAGACAAAAAGTGGCACAACTCAATAAATTAACAAGAACTAGGATGATTCTTCTACATACTACTGGAAGATTCGGGTTGTACGACTGTGGTCCACTGGGTTTCTTCATCTCTCTACCAGACGTTTCACTTGCAAGTGCGACAAGCATCATCGGTGGAACTGAGAAAAGAGTATTGGGATACTTCATTAAAAAGATCTAAAACTGAAAGGAACTAATGCATGACACATGGAGGTCTACTGGCTATTGTGAGAATCCTGAAGCAATTCCACAGTAGTTTCACTCCAAACTATCATGCCCTAATTGGCTATAATACATTAGCTCAGAACTCTAGGCAGGGAAACATCATTCAGTAGTGCAGATGGACTTTTCCTGAATTACCTAAATGTGAGATGAGCAGGATATTGAGTCCTATATCTGATGATAGCACAACCTACAGTACAACCTGTGAAGAAATCTTGAGCAAATAGCAGCTGATGGATTAAGACATAGGGCCAATCCTGACCCAATTTATGGGGCTCAATTATTGAGAACCTTTAGGTACAGTGAGACTTCCTGGAAGTCAGGGATGTTATCTTGTGTTAGGGAGATTAAGATTTGGAAAATCAAGGTGGGACAACTAGTCCATGAGAGGAGCAAGGTAAATGAAGAACATGGTGAAGGAAGTTCTTAAGAAGACTCATCGTAGCACTGCAGAAGGGATATTCAAGAAGCTAAGTTCCTGATATAGTTAGAGCATTGAAGCAATACTGACTCAACAATGTAATATTTACACAGTTACTAGTGAATCAGATGTGCAGCCAGAGCTAAATTTAACAGTATAGCTTCTAAATGCACTTTGAACAAATGTCATCAAAGCAATTAGTCTAGGCAATTCCCATTCAAAATGATGATGCAATAGTGAACAACTTCTGCAGTGGGTTAAGGAAGTCATACATTCTGCTGATGTCACAACTTTTGCATACATATTGGAGGAATTTTCATGTTATTGATTCGTTGAAACTGTACAAAATTACAATTATTACGGTTAAAGGGATGGATTCATACAAAAACCTTCTAGATCATTGCATAATTTAATAAAGAATGAGAAAGTAAATGAAATTAATTTGTGCAACATGGGGTAAGCATGCTGATATGAAATGAAACAGGAAGTGTATTAGATATTAAGTTGTTTAAGGCATGTAGCTATTCAATGCCAGAATTTGCAAAAGTTAGTTTAAAATCATGAGTATTTATAGACAACTTTGTTTTAAAGAGCTCTATCACTACTAGAAAAGTCATAACCTGTTATAGCATCTTAGAAAATTATTTGTGATAAGATGACTAGCAGCCTCTGTCACATATAGCATATAGTATACACATGTATATGTCACATACAGGATATATGTATATATTATACATATAGTATAATTAAAATTATACTATGAGTCAATTGAGACACTCTGTATCTCACATACACAAATTTTCTTTCAACACATTTCGCCTCCACTTGAAGGCACTATCAAGAAATTGTCAACATTCAGTTTTTGCAAATGTCAATTATCATTTATTGAATAGTGATCTCTCCTTGTTATTGATTATCTAATGGCATATAGGTATTACTAGATGTATGACGATTTCAAGTGCTTTTGACTTAGTATTAAATTAATAGTGAATTTAAATTTGCAGTACTATACAAATATAATTATTTGTAACAAAAGCTTCACTTATCTTTAAAGAAAATGATATAAATTTCTTATTGAAGAAATTCTTACGTAATTAAATTTACAGTGTTATTCTTTCAGTTATAATTATCCTATATCCAAATACCAATTTGATGAAAATTTTGAAAGTTATGGAGATACATCTACAGTATATACCTTGCAATTCACTGATATTTAACAGGCTTCTTATAATGCCTACTTAGAATACTGTATGTAAATAAAATGGCCTCACCCTGTTTGCTTTGACCAGTTGTCGTATGAAGAAACTGCCAATATTTGGCAACTCAGCAGTAGTACGAACAGGACGAGGCATAGTCTGAAATATTTTGTAGGCAATTTCTTCATGGCCATTATTTATTAAGCGCAGAATTAGATTTACTGCATCTTGATTATATCCAGCAGATTTTCGCAACTTTGCAATAACCTGAAATATATATATGGTAGTATTAGAGAACAGAAGTCTCTAATAATAAAACTAACTTAATAATTTAAATTCACATAAAATTCTATATAAAAAAACATGCTTAGTTTACTTGTATTACAATGGGTATTAAAATGGCAAACTTGATTGCAAACAAATGTAAAGTCTGTTTAGTTAATGCGTGTGCACGTCGGCTTCTGCCTTTGACGAACCCTTATAATCGTTTTACAACCCCCGACCCTCCTTCTCCCAGACCGTTCTGCAAGGTTGCCACCTTTCTCGATACGTCATGGGTATCGTACGAGGTTTCGTCTAAATAAATTATCTTATGTCCATTACTGCAAAACTTCCTTAGTTTTGACAAATATATATATATATATATATCGCCAAGCTACAAGTCTACTGGATTCCATAATAACCCTTATCTTATTCAAAGTGCAGTATTTGAAACCCAGCGCCTTTAGGAGACCGCGCAAAGTGAAGCGCCCATAAGGAAAATCACAAATTTCTTGCAAATGTGCAACCAATTCGTCTAAGGTGGGCGCTCTCCTTTTTGCATAAAATCTATAAATTTCTCGACGAATTAAATCGCACGTGAAATATCTACTTTAGAGAAACGTTTCCTTTTGTTTTCACACTTGATCGGCGTCTTTAGTATTCCTTTCGTCACAATATTTCTCACTGAATTTCTGTGAATACCCAGAATTTATCATAAGGTTTATTGCATGACCCCTTACCAAGATTATTTGTCAGCACATATTTATATGTGTTCAAAACAAGCGCTTGAATTTGCTTAGAAACAGTTCCTGTTATAACTTTGTTATTTTTTTAGGCTTTTCCAGTAATATAATTCGGCCCAGTTATTCACACTGTCTTCACTTTGATTATTTTCCTGTGACTGAAAGTTATCTCTACTTCATTTGCATTTACCACTGCATTTCCCTCCTACGGTCTCCACATTGTGACACACAACGAATTTCTGCACGTAATGAAACAGATCAACTAGAAGTTGAAACTTTGGCAACTGAGACTCCACGTGGAGTAGACATGCATCTGTCACTTCGATAAAATCAGGGTTGCTATTGGTCCTCAATGACAGTGTTCCATTTCTGAAATGTGGAGATAGATTTATGACGGTCATTAGTGGGCGGGCGGCTCAGGTTCCTTTGACTCGGAACTGCACATGCGTTATCTAAACAGACTTTACTGTATTTCCACTCTGCACTTTTCTATAATCAAAATACACTTGTATCACTATTTTTTTAAAAAATTGTTGATAAACTTTATTGTATCCTAATACATTATGGTACTTATAGTTGTGAGCATGAGTAATGTTACACCATTTGGAACATGTGTTAGGATGCTGTTCAATAACAGTTCTACATCAGTTACATTTTATAACATAAAAATTGAAATATTAACAAACATAGTTTTAATCACAAAAGAAAAGCCACTTTATCATACATACAAAACACATGATATTAAACGAGCAGGTTATTGTGTCATTTTATTTTTAGTCTTCTATTTTTCTTCTATTTTGTAGTCGTGGAGGAGGGTGTAGGGAAATGTCTTGTAGCAGTGGATTTGAATGATTGGCAAGAGTTTGGTGTAGTCTGGTGTAGCTTGTCCTAATGACATCCATCACTTCTGGTATGTTCAGGTCCCTGTGAGAGTGGTGTTGCTAACATACCACGGGGCACCTGTGATCAATCTTAGGTATCTGTTCTGGATTACTTGGATTCATTTTACTTGTGATGCTGCAGGAGAGCCCCATATGGAGCAACCATATTGCCAAACAGGTTTGATCAGGAGTTGTACAGAATGCATTTATATGGCATTGCAAGAGGTGATTTTGACTGTATTATGTGTTTGATTTGTTGGATTCAGTGTCTTAGTCTTGAGAGAAAGTATGTGATGTGTAAATTCCAGGTTAGTTTACTTTCCAGTATGAGGCCGAGGTAACTCGGGCCCCCTTGACATCGGGTTCAGAGCAGCCGTTCTGACGAAAAGTTTGTCGCAGATGTTGCAGTTCCTGAGATAAGTGCTGAGGGTCCGAGATGGCCAATGCTCTGTGGACCAATGTGTCGAGCACCCCATACGTTGGGATTTGTGGTGGTAGCTGCGTGCGTTTAGATATAGGTCGGTGTGAGTGGGTTTTCTTTAAACTGCGTGCCCTAGTGTACCGTTCTTGTTTCTTGAAACCAGAATGTCCAGAAAGGGCAACACCCCATTCTCTTCCACCTCCATAGTGAATTGAATCTGGGGTCTGCATCCGTTCAGATGTGTGAAGAAGTCAGATAGTGTATCTCGTCCATGTGGCCAGACTACAAACGTATCGTCCACATATGTGAAGAAGTGTCTTCAGATGTGCCGTGTCTGAAGGCTTCTAAACGCACACAGCTACCATCACAAATCCCAACGTATGGGGGTGCTCGACACATTGGTCCACAGAGCATTGGCCATCTTGGACCCTCAGCACTTATCTCAGGAGCTGCAATATCTGCGACAAACTTTTCGTCAGAACGGCTACTCTGAACCCAATGTCAAGAGGGCCCTCGCAAAAGCCAAAAGAGCCGGAACACACATTTGTAGCTCCACTGGAAAGCCAACTGCTATAGCCTGCATCCCATATACCGGCAATCTGTCTGGAAAAATCGGCAGAATACTGGCAAGACACAACATAAAAACTATTCACAAACCGCCTGCAAAAATCAGACACTTTATGAGACCGGTCAAAGACCAATTACAACTAAACGTTCCGGGGGTGTACCGCATTCCATGTGAATGTGGAGTGCCGTACATCAGAGAAACCGGCAGGACCATAGCTACCAGGATCAAAGAACACGATAGAAGCATCAGACTGTTGCAACCTGAAAAGTCTGGGCTGGTGGAACATTGCTTCCAGCAAGACCATAGGACTAACTTCGGTCTCACCACTATTTTGGCAAAATGCAGTGGCTACTGGGAGCGCAGAGTTAAGGAGGCGTTGGCTATCTCGGCAGAGAGAGTCACTCTTAACCGAGATGCTGGGCTACAATTTAGTGCAGCATGGAATCCTGCATTAAAATTCAACAAAAAAAAAAAAAAAAGAGAGAGAGAGAGACTCAGGAAACACAGATCTGGCTTACTGAGCAGCGACCAGAGCAGCAGTGTTTTCTGAGAGGTTGTCATATTCACCAACGCGAGCCCGCTCGCTGATTGGTCCGCGTCATTTTCTTGGCGACCAGTATATATATGGGTCACCCCAGCCCTAAGTCATTCATTCATCGGGAGATGTACGCTCCCGAAACGTCGATGTCTCAACATCTGCTTACCTGGCTCAAAGCCCGAGAACGTCTAGAAAATATACGCCGCCAGGAAAGATTCAGCTCATATTTCATGCAGGTATGTTATTTTCAGTAAATAAGTATGTTAATATTGAGAGTTACAGTTTATAATGTTATCATCATTTCCTTTGCATAAGTTTATATTCTGACAATTTGTGACATGACAAATGTTACTTTCCTCGTTCCCTTCCCGTAATTTTAGCTCTCTAATGCATCACTTGGCAGCCATGCAGCCACCATGTGCATGCATTGGTTCAGCTCATGTGCCTTCTAAAACCAAATGCTGTATGGGAAATGTTTGTCAGAGGCTTCCTTAGAGAACAGTGTTTCATATATGCACCCCATAAAAGCAAGCATACTGTTATGCAGTAGGATCAACTACAATGAACTTAATATCCACATACAACACAATTTATCTCTCAACATCCAACCTAAGTAAAAGCTAGAACTCAAACATCTTGCAGCAACTGTTGCACAGTCCAAGCAGTCCTGCATGGTTTGCCTACTCGAGCTCTGAACTTGTATTACATTAACAATATTTCCTCTTTCTATTCAACCTCTGCATGATACAGCACAGATACGGAATGTTTCAGAATTCAACTCAGAAACTTTAAGGGACTGTAGAGAGGTGTTGGAGGAACAATTTGATATAGGACAGTTATGATCCCAGAGAGTATTATTTGTGCAATAAATTTGAGCCAGTATGTCACTTATACCACCTCAATTATATATACAAGCATTTGCTGCACTGTTAACAAATGTATGTTTGTGGCTAGTGGTGACATAAGGAGTTCCCAAGACAGAGATACCACATTCAAAGTTCAAGCCCTGATTTACTTTTTATGTTTATTTTCATCCTTCAATTTGTTGATTGTGAAGCATATGGAATACTGTACTGAATGACTTGTTATTACTGCTGCTGTGGAATGTAATCATACAAATCAAACGAGCAAATTTTGAACAGGAACGTACAAATGGCAATATAATGACAATATGGGACTAATACACTACTGTGCTTATTAATTGAAAGAATATGCTATTAGCTGCGGAAAAGAAATAACTTCTATTCAAGCCAAATCACAATTACATTACTCCTGGAATTCCCAGTTGAACTCTATTTTCTGAAATATTTTCCTTCTCGGAAGCACCAGTGAACCTTGAGATAGCATTCGTATTCACTCGGAAAAGGGTAAATATACCTATGAAGGTATATGTTGTTTCTTGCACAGATACCTTAGTGCATAGCATCATTGACTATAGTGAAATAGTCGATAACTTTATTTTTTATTTTTGAGTTTAAGATAAAACAACCATGCATATGAAAGAACAATGTAACTTTAACATCTGCATAATACAAACGAAAAAAAAAAACATTTAGGTTTAATATAATAAAATCCTCTCTATACATGGTTTTATTAGTAAGTAATCTTTATTTCTATTTCGATTACAAATTATTATACATTTACATACTTATTACTATACTGAGTTGCTGATTTCCCTTGGGCCCAATAGACTCAAACTCTGAGGTTGTCGAGCTAATGGGCCCCTATTGGCAACTTGTCTAAAATACTTCATCATTTTCGTCATATTTAATTATCTTCCTCAACCATTTGGCTCTAAATTTGCCCAAAAAGTTCCCAATTTCAATTAAATTTTTCCTAGTTTTTACACTCCTTATAGAATATAATCTATTACACTTTGACCATTTCTATTCATAAAAGTAAACTCCCCTAGACTGTCATTTCCTTTCACCCCATTGCACATCATCAAATCATTCTCCTCACAAAACTCTATTAGTTTCTTACCTTCATTGTTAATACATTTATCTTTGCTCCTTTTCTCCCCCTCTTTTCTTATACTTTTTAATTCCCCTTCAAAATCTATTAATTGCAATTGATTTTCCCCCACACTTGCATTGAAATCACCCATTATAACAAATCCTTTATTTATGCCTCTGTTTAATATTTCTTCCATGTTTTGTCTCATCTTAACAAATAACTGTGGGTCATAGAATTCTGAGGTATTTGGCTGGTTATACACTATTGCCACATATACACTTTCTCTCCCCCATACTCCACGTAACACACATCACAAAACTGATTTTTCACCTAATTCATTCAATATTTTCACCTTTACTTTTAGGAACTTTTTCACTAATAACACTAGTCGACAAGGTTTTCTTCACAAGAAATCTGATTAGTGAATGTAGTGTATTTTTCATATTGAATTCAGATATATAGTCACAATTTTCCCATCAGACACAGGTATTTTTTTTTTTTTTTTTGACAGCTGCTCTTTAAAATCGGATTTTAGCGTTATATGAACCTTTACCTCATATGTTGCGATTTTATCCAAGCTGTATATAAGGAAATGATTTATAATATAATGCTTAATAGCCATAAAACAAGGCTGTGCAGGTTCATTCATGTTTCGACATGTTTTGGATCAAAATGTTTCGTGTGTTAGATTGCTGACATGCAAAAATGGTACACATAGTATGCCATTTGCAATTCCTATGATTTGCAGGGAACCGAAGGGTCATTTAAGTGATTGTTATTTCTGTTTGATAAATATAAAAGGAATCACATCTAAAGCAACACATAAAGTTAATATTCGAATTTCCAATCTGCAATAAGACCTGTCTTACACTTCCGTTCATGTGCTAAGCACCAATGAACGCATCACTCAGCCAATGGAATTTGCAGGAATCACAAATGACAGATATATGTTCACTCCAAGTGGAGTAATCAGTGCATCATCTGAGAGGTATCTATTACCAAAGATAAATCCATGGTAACCGTTCGAACAGCGCGACTATATCAGTATATGCTGATACGACCTTGGGTGATAACTCTGATTCTGACCTAATTGAAACTAAAAATGCTTTAGATGAAAATAAAAATGATCCTACATATGAAGTCAGTACCTTCCCAGTCAGAAAGACCTTAATGACCTGATTTGGGATTTAAATCTGTCTAAAAAGCAACTTCCAGACTCAAAGGGTGGAATCTACTCCAAAAAGAAGTAAGAATATGTAGTTATCCTGGCCGACATAGTGATTTCAAAGACTGCTTCTCTAAAGAAAATTGTACTGTGTTTTGTAGTGATATTTGTTCAGTTATGGAACTCTTGAGCTTCAACACAGGCCAGATGAGTGGCGACTATTCATAGATTCGTCTAAAGTTAGTCTGAAGGCTGCGCTGCTACATATTGGCAATGAACTTCCATCAATGCCTGTAATGCATGCCGCTGATATGAAAGAGATATTGTTACGAGCAATAACATCTCCCTGGTAGCTCACTAATCAAATCAGTTAAACTTTCAAAATAACTATTTATTACCACAAATAACTGCATTACAAACTGTGATTACAAAACACTTGCTTCTACACACCGTCCATGATGCCTCGCAAGCCCTATCGGCAGAGCAGCCAACCTACACCAGACAGTTACAAAAAATATAGATTCTGCTCATCAGAGCTGCCACCACTGTTCCTGGTTAGCCTCAACATGCCGCCCACCTAATTTGTGATACAAATTACTAAGAAAAAAAAACAGGCACCAGTATTTTCACACTTGTTCAGGGAACAATGCAATTTTACTAATTGGTCTTTTGTAGGACCCTCTTCTGGTCCTCACTGTCACTACACGTACTAATCCATCCGCTCCAGGATGGGTAGTTTCGATTACACCAGTTGGCCAAATAAGAGGAGGGACACCGTCCTCCTTCAGAAGAACCAGCTGTCCAACCTGTAAATTGGACTGATCACGGAGCCACTTGGAGCGCTGCTGGAGTTGACTGAGGTAATCTGTGGACCATCGCCTCCATATCTGCTCACGACATCGCTGAACCAGTTGCCATCGGGATAGCCTTGAAGATGGTCCTGAAATACAGACTGGTTCGGGAAAGGATATTAATGGTTCACCCACAAGGAAGTGTCCAGGAGTAAGGAACGCATATTCATCTGGAGTGTTAGGTATTGGTGTGATCGGCCTTGAATTTAGGCATGCCTCTATCTGAGTTAACAGAGTTGTCATCTCTTCAAATGTTAACACGGTGTTTCCTACGACTTTCTTGAGATGACCCTTTATTGACTTTATGCCAGCTTCCCATAATCCTCCAAAATTTGGAGCATGTGGAGGGATGAAGTGCCATTTCAAGCCTTCCATTGACATGAATTCTGAGATCGCTGATAAATAATCCTTGCTGCGCAAAAACCGTTCCCTCTCATCTAACTTTCTCTTTGCTCCAGTGAAACATGTTCCGTTATCACTATATATATGGCTGCATCGTCCACGCCTTGACATAAACCTCCTTAATGCAGCAATGAATGCTTCTGTGGTAAGATCACTCACAAGCTCAATATGCACAGCCTTTGTGGTCATACATACAAACAGTGCTATGTAGCACTTCTTTTGTGCCCTACTTCTTGGATGTCCATGCTTAATTTGGAGTGGCCCTCCATAGTCCACTCCAGTATGTGAAAATGTCTTGCTTGGCGTGACTCTGGCTGCAGGCAGTTGCCCCATGAGTTGGCTGGCGGCAGCTGCCTTAGTTTTGAAGCATTTAACACACTTGCTGATTATATTTCTGATTACAGATTTTCCATTTGCAATCCATATGCGTTGTCTGAGCGAAGCTAATACCAGTTGCGTTCCTGCATGCAACAGGCGAACGTGTTCATTGCAAATTATCAATTTGGTCACATGATGCCTTGGTGGCATGATTAGCGGATGCTTCTGTTCAAAAGGTGCATCTGCATTCTCGAGCCTGCCGCCCACCCTCAGCAAATTATCTCCATCCAGATAGGGGTGCAAAGTTAGAAGTTTGCTATGAGAAGATAAGGGCTCAGATTGTTGCAAACTAAATATTTCTGGACCAAATGAGCAACGTTGAACTATGCGAACAATGACCTTGAAGGATCTATTCAACTCATCAGTTGTCAATGACCCTAATTGTCTTGAGGTTTTATGTCTGGTATTGCTCGCAAACCGGCAAACGTAGGCAATTACGTGTTGGAGTTTGTTCCAATTTGAAAACCGACTGAAGATGGCATCTGTTTCTTCGGTGGTTGAGGTAAAACAATGCTTGACAATTTTTTTCTCTGGAATTTCAGCTTCCTTTCTAGTTACTTTTAAGGATTGTGGCCAAACCAAAGAATCCATGGACAACCAGGTAGGCCCCGCCCACCATAGCGTACTTTCTTTCAAGTAATGTGGATCGGTTCCTCTAGAGAGCATATCTGCAGGGTTATCTTCGGAGAGCACATGCTTCCAAGTACCCTGTGATGTTAGTTGCTGTATCTCTGCAACTCGATTGGCCACGTATGTCTTCCATGATGCAGGATTCCCGTTGATCCATGCTAGCACAATAGTCGAGTCTGTCCAAAAGTACTGCTCTTGAACATTAAGGTTTAGAGCCCTGTGTACCTTTACCATCAGCTTACTTAACAGAAGAGCGCCACTTAATTCTAATCGAGGTAAAGTCACCTGTTTTAGCGGGGCTACTCTGGATTTTGATGAAAGAAGACAAACTGTAATGTTCCCGGTGCTGGTGGTACATCTTAAATACACACAGGCACCATAAGCCTTTTGTGATGCGTCACAAAATCCATGTAATTGTATTTGAATAGTCAAGTCTGGAATGACTCTTCGGGGTACGTTTATGGAGTTTAACTCAGGAAGCTGTTCGCATAGTAGCTTCCATTGGACCGTTAGATTCAGGGGCAAAGGTTGGTCCCAATCTAAGCGGTGCTGCCAAATGGTCTGAATGAAGCACTTGCATCGAACAATAATAGGTCCTAACAGTCCCATCGGATCATATATTGCTGCTACAGTAGATAAAACAGTCCTCTTGGTCCATTTAGGCTGTTCGAGCCTCCTCAGATCTACACCATATTGAAATATGTCATTATTAGGATGCCAATTCAAACCTAGTATCTTAACAGAATTATCGTCAAGTGGAAGCCAGTGTGGTTCCTGACCTGCCAATTGAGCTTCGGGAATGTTCTTCAAAAGGTCAGAGTTATTCGAACGCCATTTCTGTATAGGAAAGCCTCCACTGCTCAACAATAAAGTTAAATCCTCGTATAGGCAAATTGCTTCTTCAACAGTGTTGGTGCCTGTCAATAAGTCATCAACGTAAAAGTCTTGTCTTATCACTTCAGCTGCTTTCGGATGTGTCCTCTCATGGTCAAGTCCTATTTGAGCCAGACACCTAATGGCTAAGTATGGTGCAGCGGCAGTACCGTAAGTCACGGTAGTTAGACGGTAAATTTCCAACGGTTGGTTGGGGTTTCTGCGCCAAACTATCCTTTGGAGATTTCGATCATCTTCATGAACTTGAATCTGCCTGTACATCTTCTCGATGTCAGCTGCAAGTGCATACCTATGATTGCGAAATCGCAGTAAAATTGAAAACAGGTCATCTTGAATTGTTGGGCCAACCATCATTATCTCATTTAATGATACCGAAGATGTAGTTTTAGCTGATGCATTGAAAACTACCCTTACTTTTGTCGTAACACTTGTCTCCTTAACTACAGCATGGTGTGGCATGTAATAACAGTATTGACTGTCATTTGTGGAACACACCCTTTCCATATGCCCAAGCTGAAGGTACTCATCCATGAACTTAACATATTCTCTTTTCAGGTCCCTTTGCTTCTCTAACCTTCTCTCGATGTACCCAAAATTTCTCTTGGCCATTTCAAATGAGTCTCCAAGGTCCTCTTTGCGTCCATGCAAAGGCAACCTTACCTTGAACCTGCCAGATTCATTTCGCGTAAAATTTTCTCGAAAATGTTCTTCACACAAGGTTTCTTCCTTCGAGTACTGCCTATCTGTCAACTCTTCTTGTTCCCAAAATCGTTCCACTTGAGAATGTAGTTGGTCTGTAACAGTCAAAAGTGAAGTTACCGTGTTCTTGGGTACTTGCACTGAATTCTGGTGTATGTGTCCAGAAAGAATCCAGCCCAGCTGTGTGTTCTGCAAGGTAGGATGTCCATCTCTAGACAGCTGTCCCGGTTTCAGGATCTCAAAAAACACAGTAGCACCTAGTAACACATCAATTTCACTGGGCTCGTAAAACTGTGGATCAGCGAGAGGAAGATCGGTAGGAAGCTGCCAGTCATTATACTGCACTTTAAATGAAGGCAACGGACCTGTGATGCTATCCAGTACAGAACCCAGTACGTGTCTGTTGTAATCACTGACTCTAGATGATAAATGCAACTGGCACAAGTGAGATGATTCTGATGCCCTTACATTGCTAATTCCATTGATTGAAACAGAATGCTTGTTCAACTGAAGACCCAATCTGTCTACTAGATTGCGGGATAAGAAGTTCATCTGTGATGCACTGTCTAGTAGTGCTCGACATTGATGGACATTACCTTTGCTATCCTTAATGTCAACTACAGCTGTAGCTAGCAATACTTCAGCATGTGTGCAGCTCCGTTTTACAGAACAATATGAATGGTGTTGTGGCCCATTAGTTGAGGATGACGCAGTGCTATTAGTATTAGAGTCATGCAACAATGTGTGATGAGACTTATTGCATTCTAAGCAGTAACCAGATCTACAGTCATTAACTCTGTGGTCATCTCTCAAACAATTATAACACAATCTACATTCTTTCACTAATCGCATGCGTTCACTTACACTTAAGTTTTTAAACCTAGCACATTTATGCAGTAAATGGGAAGACTTGCATAATGGACATGACAAAGTAGTAACAAAGGAGCGTTGTGTTCCCTTTGTATTCAGACTTCGTTTTACATCATCCTGGCTTGTTGTTACCATTTTGTTGGAAGCCACGATTTCTAGAGTTTGACAATTATGCTCCAAAAACTGAATTAAGTCTTTAAGCTTGGGTTGAACATCACCTGCAGTGCGGGTTTCCCACTGCTTTCTCAAGTTGATGCTAATGCGTTCTAAAAGCAAATGGCTGAGTAACATGTCCTGCAGTGGCGTTTCTATCTTGAGTGCTTCTACTGCATTTAAGTTACTGCACAGCTGATTTATTAGGAGCCTCAGTTCCTTAGGGGAGTCGTGTTTAGCACTTGGTAAATTAAGCATCTCCTTAATGTGAATATCCGAAATTAACCTGGGGTTGTGATATCTGCTGCGTATGAGTTCCCAAGCGACCTTGAAATTGTCCTGAGTAACAGGCAGGTTTTCTATCAATTGGTGAGGTTCACCAGATAAGCATGACAGAAGGTGATAATAACGCTGAATATCTGTGAGGCTGGAATTATTAATGATAAGAGCGTCAAAAGTATCAAGAAAATGCATAAAATCTGATAAAGCTCCATTGAATTTTGGCAATGAAATGGATGGAAGCTTTAATACACTGTTATTTGTATTGTCGTTGCTCATAGATGGCAGTGATGACTGAGATGCTGTATTTAGCACCGTCTCAATTTTAGACTCAGTTTCGAAGCACAACTCTTCAAATGTTTCCCTATCTGCATCGTTAGATTCATCGTTGGGATCTGCTACTTCTAACTGGGTCTGTATTTGGTTATACTCTTCAATTTTGCTCAATAAAGCTCGCTTCCGAACGATGATGTCGTTAATGTTACCCTCTTGAAAGCTGTTTACAAATGAGGCTATTCTTGTCACACAAGACTTTACTGTTGCCCGTTTTTTTACTAAGGCACGTTTCTGATCACTATCCATTGTGACTGTGGGAATGGAAACGAAAAGGAATAATGAACCAGTCTGTACTTACCGGCTGTCGAAGTCCAAGTCCTTTGGTTGCCGAGAACAACGCTAGAAGTCCTTGGTAGTCGCCGTTATGAACTGCTTTCGCTCGCCGCTGTATAGATTCATAGGTTGGCAATGATTCTGCTTGTGTCGTCTGCTTGGCTCTCTTGCGCAGGCGCGAACTGGCCGAGAGGCTTCTGCACAAGGCTACTGTGACGGTATGGCCGGCTGGTTCACTGCATGCTTCCAGATTCCAACATGGCTAGGTTAGCGATGCAAACATGCTTGCCACGAATATTTCACACTTCCACTGTCACATCCGGCCCGGAGGACCAAAAAATGTTACGAGCAATAACATCTCCCTGGTAGCTCACTAATCAAATCAGTTAAACTTTCAAAATAACTATTTATTACCACAAATAACTGCATTACAAACTGTGATTACAAAACACTTGCTTCTACACACCGTCCATGATGCCTCGCAAGCCCTATCGGCAGAGCAGCCAACCTACACCAGACCGTTACAAAAAATATAGATTCTGCTCATCAGAGCTGCCACCACTGTTCCTGGTTAGCCTCAACAGATATGAAAATATGAAACTAATTTTAGAGAAAATACAATATGGAAAATATGAGTGGAATATCTATGATTTAAAGGTCATTGCTTTATTGCTTGGTTTGCAACTTGGGTTCACCAAATTTTGCTGCTTTTGTGCCTCTGGGACAGCCGAGAATTTTTATAGGACTACAAATCTTGTCATTAATGGGTGATGAGCATTTCAAAGGACTGTTAAATTCAGTGGAGAAAGCAGCCTGGCAGTCTTTCAAAAGTTTGTTTCAATTTTCATGGAAAACAAAGCAGAAAACTATGGTGACATAGTGACTGATTTTCTGCATTCTTATAAAGTTATGGGATGTAACATGTCTTTAAAAATTCACTTCTTGGACTCTCACTTCGACTTCTTCCCCGAAAATCTTGGAGCTATCAGCGATGAGCACGGTCAGCGTTTTCATCAGCAAATTTCTACTATGGAAAAGAAGTACCAAGGCAATTGGAGTTCTAACATGCTGGCTGACTACTGTTGGACCAAGAAGAGAGACGTTCCAGAGGCAAAATATGCCCGAAAATCACTATCTACCACTTTCTAGGTAAGTCAGAATGAGTACTTATAATTTTGAGTGAGATAGCTACTTATGGATTTTTTAGCATATTATAAAAATTCAAATAAATATCACACAAAGCTCCTGCCCGATGGGGAAAAGCTAAAATTATATTTAAATTCAGCACGAAAAATGCTTCTAGAAAATGTTATTTTAATTCTTGTGAAAGAAATAAAAATTCATTTTTGACTAGTGTAATCTTACACTTCCTGAACTTCTACCTTTATCTTTCTGTTTAGTGCCACATTTCCCATAAAAATCAAAATCACTCAAATCCACATTATTATCTCTTAACAACCAAGTTTCCACCACACCTATCACATCAGCCAGATTTAGAATTTGAGAAATTTCTCCACTTTTCACCTTGCCCCACCACCCTTCAACATTCCAGAATATAACCCGCAAAACCTTGCCCTATACAGATTCCTTTCTCTCAAACCTGAATTGCTGCACTTTGGCCTTACACCTAGTTATCCTTTCCATCTTTTTTCTTCCCTCTTCATGGTCCAGTACTTGCATAATACTGCCTCCATCCGTAGATACAATGCTGAGACCCGTTTCTCTCCACACGTCTAAGCCTGCCGTCGATGCAAGCGTGTCCCGTCGCGTCTGCAGTCAGCTGTTTTTCCAGCCGAATATGCTTGCTCGGTGACGTGTTGAATGACATCTGCTTCCCGCCTCCTTCCTTGTGTTGTGATGTATTGGATGACATAATCGTTACTCCAGTTGCTCCTCCTCCTACTCCTCTCGAACTCAGTGACGTATACGATTGCTTTCTCCTGGCCATGGATACTGCTTGCCTTTGCTCTTCTGTCCCTCGTCTAATATTTCACTGATGCACATTCTGCTTCCTTCCATTTATCCACAAATCTAGACCTCTAACAAAAGCTTTTTCTCCTTTGGCCCTGGCATCCTTCATTTCTTGTATTAACATGTTTCTAGTTTCCCTATCTTTTTTCCTGTAATCTTGTTCAATGAATATTCAGGTACCTTTTAATTTTTTGGTATTTGATAAAATTGTCCATTTTATTTTCGCTGTAGCACACCTGACGATCACTGGTCGTGGATTACGACCTTTCCTCCCAACTCTAAATACATCGCTTATCTCCCATCCTTTTATTTTTAATCCCATTTTATTCTTTAGAATCTCTTCAATCTGGTCCCAAACATGTTTTTCTCTCAATTCTTCAACTTCGAAAAGTATCACATTCATTTTCCTTCTTCTATCTTCGGATTTTTCCAAGAATGTAATTTTTGGTTGCATTCTACTATTTCTCTGTTCCTTTATCTTCAAATCTTTCCCACACTTTTTTTAACTCTTCAAATTTTCCATCCAACTTCTCGTCGATTTTCTTTTCCATTCATTTGACACTTGCATTTATATTCCTTTCAACAAGCGCATTATATTTTGTTCTGCCTCCGGCCTCGGGTTATGTTCAACTCCGCAGATCAATAGTAGCACTAAAAGGTTTTATTAAGCAATGCATTGCTCAGAAATTTGTGTATTTGTTTGTATTCTTGTTTGCACAATGCAATTACGATAATTAGATGTCTCTTACTTTCTGAAGGTCACTGTAGCTACAATCAGTGCTATTTAATTTAATTAATGATAATAAAAGTTTTACAAAAGAAGCAAAATATTCCATTACATGGATATAAGAAATAATCAGGAATGATATAGCACATGCTTTTAAACAATATAACAACAATAATGTGGTCACTTCCATGAAGTATTCTGATTGCATATTATATATAGTTTTAAAACATTACAGAATCTTAAGTTGTATATTCCTGTACAGAATTCATTTGTTTGTTTTGCTTGATTAAATTTGACAGCAGCGATAATAACAAATGGAGCAGTGCAGTATTCCATATCATAATCAAGAATTTGAATAACAAATTAAAAAGATTAAAAAAGAAATAATGACAGTAGGGTTTGAACTTAGAATGTTGCATCTCTAGCTTCAGAAATCCTTACATTACCACTGAGCCACACACACACACACACATGTATGTTTTTGCAGTGCAGCAATAAAAGCTACATTGGCAAAACAAAAGCAGTAATGCCTTGAGCCTTGAATACAAAGAAACAAAAAAATCAGTTGTAGCATATAACTTCTGGGAAACAAACCATGTCAAAATGATACAAATTAACAAAAATTATAGATCCAACTGAGTTGACATTGGAGAGAAACTACTAAAGCAGAAAAAAGGAACTATATAACTAGAAAGCTTCTCAAACCAGAATTATACCATCTCCAAAAACATATGGTCAAAAGCAAGAAACTTGTCAGTGGATTAAAAATGACAAGAGGCAAAATGCCCCTGAAACATTTTTGAAGGCAGTTCATAACAGCAGTGAAACAAATGTGAAGTTATATTCAATATAAAGCTCACGAAAGCTCAATGCTGACTTCTTGGTCAGATATCACTCAGTACATGTATTACTAAATGTAACTTACATCCAAGCCAAAAGTTTTTAAGCAAGCAATGAAGTAGCAAACAAAAATGTTTTCAAGACTGCCTCTGAAGTAGTGCATAGCCTTTTCAGGAAGGAACATGTAACTGCTTGCAATATTTCTGACCTGTTTAAGAACAGCTAGTCAAATTCATAAATTGAATAAATCAGTGCCTAAAAAAAGAATAGGGCAGTGTACTATTTCTGATTGAGTCTTGCAGTAGTCCTGGGATCCTATGCACCATGTAAGAAAATCTGAAAGTGTCAACTGCCGGAAGTGAAGTAAAAGAACAGCTTCTCATCACTAAGACAGCCATTCATTCTTAACAACAAACACATTGAACATGTTTCGAAGGTTAGTTTTCTCTATTATCAACCAGATACTGACTAAACTTATTTTGTAAAGCTGTTCCTTCTGTAGACTGCTCTGGTGGTGATTCTAAGGGCTTGGAAAATGGGTCACTCTATGTGATATCAAAATTGATTAATTTGTCCTTGTTCTTCCAGATGAAGATCTATCCCAATTCTGATAATTCTTGGTTTGCTGATACATGTTTTTATTAGTTTTGGTTCTGATTTTCCCTCCAAAATGGTGGCAACTGCTGATCTGTCTACAAGTTTGTGTTTTAGACATCTGATCATCCAATATGACTTAACGTTGGAGGATACAAAATAAAAAAAAATGCATCTCAAATGTTTCTTGGTTTTTATTTTTAAGTTCCTCTTAGCTTTCCCAAAATAAACCTGGTAGTAGTTATTGATTTCTATTTTATAGATTCCACCATCTTTACTTGAAGGGCTGTTTTTAATGATTAAGTCACAGTATTTTAGGTATTTGTTGATTGGAGCCAAATGTGTTGTATTTGTTGTATTCTCTGAAAATCTTTTTGTATTTGCCAAATATCTGTGGGCAATATGAGAAATTTTTTAATGACATCTTCTCTTTTGATTTGCTGAGCGTTTTTTTTTTTTTTTTTTTTTTTTTTTTTTTTTTTTTTTTTTTTTTTTTTTTTTTTTTTTTGCTATGTTCATTTGTTTTATCTACAAAGATTTTTAAAATTCTAATTATTATTTTATATTTTTGTGTTGTTGAAAGTGGTACGTTCCCCGGTCTGTGAGTTAAACTATTGAATGGCTGTTTGTGTTATCTTGGGTTGTAGCTATTGGATACATAATTATCTGACTTGTGTTGGTTTTCTGTAAATCCCAGAATTATTCTATTTAATCTGTTATGATTTTTAAGCCTAAAAATGGTAGCTGTCCATCTATTTCTGCTTTAAAAGTGAATTTCATAGTTTTCTCTTGTAGATTAATAGTTTTAGTGCATAATTTAAGTGTTGCTTTGGTGCTACTGTAAAAATGTTGTACAGGTACTATTGTCAGATTTTGAATAACCAAGAAGCTTTGGCGATTCTTGCTTCCAACAAACTTGTGAAGAGATCTGAGAATACTGAGAGAGTAGTGTGACTTTGTGGGTTCGTGAAATGAAAAATCCAATTGCACCACTCAAAAATGTTCTTTATTTCCACCAACTTACAGTTGAACACTTGCCAATTACACAGGATTATGTAATGCACACAATTACGATTCACCAGTTCGTCCGTTGCAGTTTCTCTTGCACTCGCAATTACGTAAACTCCTCCGACGCACGTACACTAGCACGACGCTGCTTCGTTGCTCGCCAAGAACTCTGACTCACTCCTCTTGCCCGACGTGTTGCTTATATAGGGTCAGCTAGCCAATCTGGAAGGTTCTAGATTAGATTAAATATCCCGTAAGTTCGAGAACCTAGGAGAAGGGTAAAGAGACGGCTCAGGGGTCCGCAATCCTTCTCCTAACCATCCCTTCAGTTAGTGACAGGAGACAAATGAGTGGGTGTGGCGTGACCTCCGGTCCCTTCTCAGCTGTCGTTCGTTGTGCTTCCCGATAATTCGGTGACACTGCTCCCTCCTCAAAGCTGGTCATCCCGAACAGCACCATCATAGCGGGCTAGACGATCCAGGTGTACCACCAACATCTTCCCTCGGGGAACCTTCTGGATGCGGTAGACCACGTCGTTAATCCTCTTCACCACCCGGTACGGTCCTTGCCATGGCTGCTGGAGCTTCGGGCAGCGCCCCTTGGTCCGGGTAGGACGGTACAACCAGACCACGTCACCTTGCTGGAACCCTTGGCTGTTGGCTTGCCTGTCATACCTGGTCTTCATGCGGTCGCTCGCCTTCTGGATGTTCTGGCGAGCCATCTCGTGCATGTCGTGGAGATGGCCCACCAAGTTCTCCACATACTCGGTCGCTGGCTGTTTCGCTTCCGGAGGGCTTCCAAAAGCCAGGTCACAAGGGAGGCGTAACTCTCGGCCGAACATTAAGCTGGCTGGCGTCATCCCAGTTGTGTCATGTGTACACGAGCGGTAGGCCAGCAAGAACAGTGGCACCTTGACGTCCCAGTCTCGCTGATGGCCACGACCTTCCTCAGGTGTTCCTCTAAGGTATTGATGTATCTTTCGACCATGCCATCCGACTGGGGATGTAGAGGCGTCGTGCGGGTCTTGTTCACCCCAAGCCTTTGTAGTGCCTCCTTCATTAGGTTGGACTCAAAATTGGTACCCTGGTCACTGTTTAGCTCTAACGGCACCCCAAATCGACAAAACACTTGCTCCACGAGGTAGTCTGTGATTGTCTTTGCCTTTTGGTTTGGGATGGCATACACCTCCGGCCACTTGGTGAAGTAGTCCACGACCACCATTAGGTACTTGTTGCCTCGGTCGGAAACTGGGAACGGTCCAGCAATGTCAACGGCGATCCATTCGAATGGCGCTCCGACGTTGTACTGCTGCATGCGACCCCGGCTCCTGGTCTGGGAGCCACGACTCGCCGCGCACACGCGACACTGACGGCACCATCTCTCAGCATCTGCTCGGAGTCTCAGCCAGTAGTAGCGCTGCCGTAGTTTGTCAATCGTTCGGTTCGCTCCCAGGTGTCCTCCCGAAGTACCGGCGTGCACTTCCTCCAAGACTTCCGGGACCTTACTCCGGGGAAGTACCAACTGTTCTCTCTGCGTCTTCCCATCGGTGACTCCCATACCCGGAACAGCACGCCCTCTCTGGTCTTCAACGAGTCCCATTGGGCCCAGTACGACTTGTAGGTGGCGCTCCTGGGTGCGATGTCCTCCCAGGTTGGTCTTGTCCCTGCCTCCACTTCCCTCAAGAGTGGCCCCAAGTCTGCGTCCGCCAGCTGCTCCCTCCTCAGGCCTGCGCTATCCCAGCTGTCCGCAGGCACTGCCACAACTACTCGGACTGCTGCGGCACGCTCCTTCTCTTCCAATCTTGTGCACTGGCCGCACTCTTCTGGACAGGGTCTTCGGGACATGGCGTCAGCATTACTGTGGCTCTTCCCTCTACGATGTTCCAAGGTGAAGTCGTACTCCTGCAGCCCTTGGACCCAACCTGCTGTCTGGCCTTCTGGTCGCGCCGTCACCATCACTTCGCTCCTCGCGAGGACAACCACGTCTTCGTTCAAGACGACCCTGCAGATTCCAAGGCGCTCTCCGGGTTGACGGAGTATAACCTCTTCTCCGTTGAGCCGCAGGACCTTCCTGCCGACATCGACCGTCGCCTCGTTGCTCCTGAGGGCATCCAGTCCCAGAATCACCTCCTCAGCCACCTTCGCGACGAACACCCACAGACGCACGGCACTCCGCCCCAAAGTCAGCTCCAGCAGGGCCTCCTTCTCCACAGGCAAGGTGTCGCCTGATGCCGTGACAAGCTCGTATGGTCGGCTCGGCTTCCTCGTCGGCAAACCCTTCGCCACGTCAGGTCTGATGATGGTCACGGCTGCCCCAGTGTCCATTATTAGAAATGGTGTTGAAAGTTGGGAAACCAGATCTTCAAGGTCAATTAGCGAGAGGTCATCTGATGGCGGTACATATACATTGCAAATGCAAAATTCGATTGATGGCAGCTTAATCCTTACAGCTACAGATTGTATGTCAGATTGTAGCTGTAACGGATCTACATATATGTCATCCCTGAGGAGCATCATAGTGCCCCTGTGAGAAGGAATGCCCTCTTCTGTTACAATATCACCCCTCAGTGGTGTGTAGCGTCTGATTTTAAAGTTGTCTTGTGGTTGTAGCTTAGTCTCTTGTAAGCATACCAACAAGGGGTTATGCTTACTGAGCAAAAGTTCCAGTTCTGGTCGATGTGCTCTTAAACCTCGTATGTTCCATTGTAGGATAGCCATTGGAACTATGAGGATAAGATGTAAAAGTTAGTCTACATTAAGACGACTTCATCGGTGGCCGAATCAATTTACCCTTTTTCTTCGGTGTAGGGCTAACACCTTTTTCGTCCGGTTAATCCTGGTACTTTTTCGTTGCCGTTCTTGCAGTGTGCTCCGTATCCTCTTGGTCCATCTCTTCGGCGGAGGAGGCCCCTTTCCCTAAAGAGAACTTAGGTTCGAGGGCTTCAAATCTATTAGACATAGAGATCGACGAAGATGACAGTCGTCGATCCGAATCATCACCAGAAAGCTCTTCAGAAGAAGAGCTTCGGGATGTCCTAGAGACTTCCTTCTTTCTGGGGATATGGGTCGAATCTTTAAGGAAATCTGTCCTCTGGTAGCTGGTCTTAAATACTTCAGGCGGTGGATCCTATATTACAGGCTTGTCATACTTAGATGTAGAAGTTGACGGTTTGGCTGGGGATGGGGCTGAGGTTTTACTCCTTGTTTCACATAAGCTTGCCCCGTATATCTTAACAGTCACGTGACCTAATCGCCTCTCATTGGCTGCTGTTGTGGTAATGACTGTCGTGCAGTAAAAATTAGTTCCTTATTTAACATGGTGATATATCCTTATATGTTGGAAGAGAATTGTCAAATTTATATTTTCGTAACTATTTGAATTAAATATATTACGTAACAGAGTTGATTTATCTGAAATGCATGTTAATTCTTAAACGAAGTAAAGAGGAGGTTCCTTTGCTCTCAAGCACATGGCACGTGATTTAGCGGTAGTGGTGACATATTTGTTTATATGACTTTTATCACTGACCTTGTTTTGAACTGGATTAGTCATATATCGCCATTCGACGGTGTGTTATGCCCAGTGCGAGAGATAAATTATTTTATTGATCGTTTATTGCGCGTGTACTTATTATATGTATAATGGCAGAGTCTACCGCCAGTTTTTCGCTTAAGTATCGCAAGGATAATTCTTTACAAACAGGCAAAAAAGAATTGTGGTGCATGTGTTTAATGCACTCACAGACAAGAATCCGTCTTTGTCAGTGAGAGAAGTCGAACAGCTGTGCTCTGAAGTTACAGGTGTGAGTGTTAGATCTGTATGAACATCGCGAAGTGAAATTGAGAAGACAGGAAAACTTACCACTCCAGGCAAAAGCAGGAATAAACAAAAGTGCGTGCTCGGAGAAAATACGTGAAAAGTGTTGTGAGTCGTCATGTGTATAGTTTTTTCTTTAGAAACGAACTCCCTAACATAAGTAACATTTCGTCTGCTGTAAATGAGGATGCAGATTTACCAAAATTCAGCAGATTGCTTATACAGCTGGGGTTTGTGAATGAAAAAAGAGGCAAGAAAAATGTGCTAAAAGACAGAGGCGATATTGCTGTGTGGCGAAGACTTTATTTAAGGACAACCGGACTTTACCGAGATACAAATCGCAAAATATACACGAAGAACACACGAAAAGTAAGGTATGGTGTGACACGGCTTTTAAGACTGAAAGAAAAGCATTTTTGAAAGGTGTGTGTGCTGGTTAAAAAATCCCAGTGGAAAAGGCCAAAGGTCTTTCATTATAACCTCTTTCAGTTTCATTGCTCAGTCATTGTTTCAACTTGCTCAGTTCATTATAAACTTGTATTTTTGCATGCCTTCATATCCTTATTTGTAAGATTTTATTTATCTTCCCGGCAATTATTATGACGTTTACTGCAGGTTTAAATGTGACGGGAAGGCACCGCCTATGGCCTATGGCGCGAAAAGGTAGTTGAACGTGGAGTGATATATTTCAGCGGGGCAAGGTTATATGAAACAGAGATGAGTTTCCTTTGTCCGTTTAGGTGATGTATTTGCTGACACTGGTGATGGTTTTGTAGACTTCCGTAATTGTGTCGGGACAAGAACTCTATCTGAGATGGTAGCCTCATCTGCAGCGCAGGTTCGCGTTGCAATTTCTTTTCTAGGAACGGTTTAGCTAAGACAGAGCTATAAGTACCGGACCTGGGGACGGAGGGCAGGCGAGGACGCAGGAGTTTCCGGGCCTCCGAGAAGGATACCTTCTCCTTAACCCGGATTTCCTGTATTGCCTTTTCTTCCACAAATCGTGGGCAGTTTTTGGAACTAGATGGATGCCCCCCGGCACAGTTTATACATTTAATGGGCGAGGAGCACTCACCATCGTGTAATGCCAAACCACAGTTGACGCATGCTGGAGATCCGTTACACTGTTGACTAGTGTGACCATAACGCTGACACTTGTAGCACCACAGGGGGTTTGGTATATAGGGCCTAACCTCTATACTCTCATATCCTGCCTTAATCTTTTGAGGTAGATCTACACGATCAAAAGTAAGGAACAGGGTACGAGTAGGCAACAATTCTCCACATTCTCTGCGCTGTACTCGGTACACACAAGTAACTTCCTAGTCTTTCAGGTTCTCCTGAATCTCCTTGTTGGACATACCGTCCAACACACAGGTGGTTACCACCCTGCACGAGGAGTTCAAGGTCTTATGTATTGTAACAGTTATAAGATAACTGCCTAGCATGCTTGCCTTCAATAATGATGCTGCCTGGGAGTTAGAATGCGCCTCAACCAGGAGCGTGCCGTTTCGCGATCGTATACAAGACTTGACAGGACCAGCAATTTTGTCTAATCCCCTCTGGATGGTAAAAGGGTTCACTGTTGTAAACCTCTGGCCTTCTTCTGTTCGACTAACCACCAAGTAGCGAGGACCACAAGACTCGACTACTTCTTTTCCATTGCCACCACAATTTTTTGAATTTTTATTTATTGTAGGGTTTAACATAATAGTTTGAGTAGGTTTCATCCCCCAGTGCTCCCCACCCACCACAGAGCCCAACAAGGGGTCATCCCACTGGGATGACAGGACTACACAGGAGATATAGCGAGCTCGCCGTCCCATTCACCCTGGAGTTCGGTACAATACCTAGTCCTGGCCGATTGATTAGGAGTGGGTTAGTCCCTAACCTCCCGTTTAGGTGAAGCAGAAGCCAAAGTAGTGTATTAGAGATGCGCACCCTCCCCAAATTCAGAAGAGCACTGTTACAAGCTCAGATACGCATCCCTCAACCACCAGGACAAACCTTTCTACCGACACGGGTCTCCACGCACGGCCTACACGTGGGTGGGCCTGTTGACCGTCTCCCTCAGCCACGAAGAGGAGCCCACATGAGGGTGACTGTTGGCTCGATATCCCGGGTGCGCCAAACCCGTACCTACCAAAGTAGGCCCCTGGGGGGATTGAAGAGTCTGACAGCTCTTGGTGTTCTGTAATCTTGGTGACAAAGAACGGTGAACTACGCTTGTGTGGACTACAGGAAGCTGAATGTTGTCACCAGGAAGGATTGCTTCCCCCATCATGGATTGAAGACACCCTGAACACGCTTGTGGTGCGCAATGGTTCTCGACCCTGGTCCTGAAGTCCGGTTACTGACAGGTAGCTCTAGACCCGAGAGACAAGGAGAATACCGCATTCTCGACAGACCAAGGGCTTTGGCAGTTCACAGTTATGTCCTCTGCAATGCACCAGCTACCTTCCAATGCCTCACGGAGTCAGTAATGAGAGGACTGACTAATGACGCCTGCCTGCTATACCTGGACATCATCGTTGGCAAGACTTTTGAAGACCATCTCGAAAACCTGAGCAAGGTGTTACAGAGACTGCAGGCAACCAACCTGAAGCTAAATGCGAAGAAGTGCCAGCTCTTCCGCGAGGAAGTCAACTACTTGGGCCACATAGTCTCAACAACTGGAGTGGCCACAGACCCAGAGAAGACACAGGCCATAAGAGATTGGCCTCCGCCAAAGCATAAGAGAATTGTACGGTTTCCTAGACCAACATCCAACATCGCCAAACCCCTCACCCGCTGACAGAAGAACACTGACCTTATGTGTGGATGGAGGATGCCGAAGGCGTTTTCCAGCAGCTGAAAAAGACACTATGCAGTGCTCCTATTTTGGAATTCCCACAATCAGGCGGCGCCTTCATTGTGGACACCAACGCCAATGACCATTGCATTGGAGGCATCCTATCGCAAGTCCAGGACGACCACGAGCGGGTGATGGCCTACTACAGCAAGACCCTGTCCAAGGCAGAGAAGAACTACTGGGTCACCCAGCGAGAGTTACTGACAGTAGTGAAGACCTGGAGCAATTCCATGATTACTTGCACGGTCAGCCATTCCACCTGAGGATTGACCATTCCGCCCTAACCTGGCTACTCAGCTATAGAAACCTGGAAGGCCAGACAGCCCGATGGGTCCAGAGGCTGCAGGAGTATGATTTTACCTCTGAACATCGTAGAGGGAAGAGCTACGGCAACGCAGATGCCCGAAGACCCTGCCCAGAAGAGTGTGCTCAATGCACAAGAGTGGAAGAGAAGGAGCGTGCCGCAGCTGTCAGAGTAGTCACTGTAGTGCCTGAGGATAACTGGGATAGCGCAGGCCTGAGGAGGGAGCATCTGGCGGACGCATACTTGGGGCCATTCTTCAGAGAAGTGGAGGCAGGGACAAGACCGACCTAGGAGGACATCGCACCAAGAAGCGCCACATAAAAGTCATACTGGGCCCAATGGTACTCGTTGAAGATCAGAGAGGGTGTGCTGTTCCGGTTTTGGGAATCACCCGATGGAAAGACACAGAGGGAGCAGTTGGCACTTCCCCGAAGTAAGGTCCAGGAAGTCTTAGAAGAAGTGCACGCCGGTACTTCAGGAGGACACCTGGGAACAAACCGAATGATCGACAAACTTCAGCAGCGCTACTACTGGCTGAGGCTCCGAGCAGATGCTGAGAGATGGTGCCGTCAATGACACGTGTGCGCGTCGAGTCACGGGCCCCAAACTAGGAGCCGGGGTTGCATGCAGTTATACAACGTCGGAGCGCCATTCGAACAGATCGCCGTCGACATAGGTGGACCATTCCCAGTGTCCGAACAAGGAAATAAGTCAAAGTATAAACTTGAAAGAAGCGTAGGGACAGTGAAGCACAAATTAGTACAAAATTGAATCGAGAATATATTGAAACATTGCTTCACTCACACTGTTTATTCACAGGACATGTTTCAAGAGCTCTTGCTCCTATCCTCAGCTGATACTCGACTAGTGCAAGTTGTAGTGGTTTCTTCCTTCTCCGTATTGTCAATAGATGGCGTGATGTACTTGTCAAAGATGTCCGGTGGTGGAGTTTCAAAATTCATGACTCTATGACGATTTTTGTTAATGAAGATTTTTTCCCATACGGAAAGGTCTATGGGGTGATTAACGTATTTTATTAGAGATGTTTCCAAATTGATGTCATGTCTAGTATTCAAAAAATGAAAAGCCACTGCTGATTTTTCTGTTTCACCATTTTTAATGTTTCTCATATGTTCTTTAGTTCTGATGTTAATATTTCTTTTTGTTTTTCCTATATAAATTTTAGGGCAAGTTTCACATTTGATCTCATAGATTCCTGGTTTTTCTTTGGTAGTGATTGAATTTTTGGGAGGGCCTTTTAACAAATTTCTGATATTAAACCTATTTTGAGAAGATTTTTTGGAATTTGTTATAGGCTGATGGGTGGAAGGTGAATTTTTTAAAAAGTTTTTTCTCTTTTTCTCCTGTAGGTTCTAGGGTAGTGGTTTCTTTTATTTTCTTAGCTTTGTTGAGTCTGTTAACAGTTTTGTCTACTAAATTTGGGTTGAAACCGTTGGATATAGCTACTTTTTTTTATGTGTAGGTATTCTTCTTGATAATCTTCTCTGTTTAGTGGAAAGTTGATCATTCGAAAGATTAAACTGTTGAAAATGGCATGTTGGTGTTGTTTTGGGTTGAAACTGTTGTTCTTAATGTAATTATCTGTGTGTGTCGGTTTCCTGTAGATACCAAAAGTGAGTTTGTTGTTCATTTTTTTGATCTTGATGTCCAAAAAGGGGAGCACACCATCCTCTTCTGTTTCCAATGTAAATTTTATAGCTGGATTTTGTATATTCAAAAGTTTAAGACCATCTTGTATGAGTTTTTTAGGTACTATTGCAAAAATGTCGTCAACATAGCGATACCACACTTTGAAATAATTTGGAAAAGCTTTTGTGATATGTGTTTCAAAAGCACTCATGAATAAATCTGCCAAGAAGGGAGACAATGGGTTGCCCATAGCTAGGCCCGTTTTTTGTTTATAGATCTGTCCATTAAAGCTGAAAAAATTTTGATTGATACAAATTTCTGTAAGTTGTGAAAGTTCTTCTATTTCTTCAGGTGTTATTTGTATTGATTCCAGCCATTTTTTGAGAAGTGGAATAAGCTCATTGGTCGGTATACTTGGATATAAAGAAATGACGTCAAAGGAAACTAAAGCATCTGTAGAGTTGATCTTTGTGTCCTTCAGGAGATTTAACAATTCAAACGAGTTTTTGATACTTACATTTTCAAATTTTGTGAAGGATCTGAAGATTTGAACCAGCCATTTTGATAGTTGGTAAGTGGGTGCATCAATGTTATTAATTATTGGTCTGAGGGTAATTTCAGGTTTATGTATTTTGGGTAAACCATATATGTATGGTGTTTTTGGACTGTCTATTTTATTGTTCAATTTATCTCTTTTAGTCATGATTTTACTGTTTTTAATTGCTAATTCCACAGATTTGCATGCTTTCTTTAATGGATTGTTTTCTAGTTTAACAAATTCTTTTCCGTTTAAAAGGTTGTCCATTTTTTTGCGATAGTCTTCTTCGTCCAATATTACTATTTTGTTACCCTTGTCTGCTTTTGTGTAGACTACCGGTTTTTCATTTAAATTTTTTATTAATTTTTTATATGAATATCTTTTTGAATTTGCATTTTGAATATGATCTAGAGTTTCTAAGCACTGTGTTCTGATCGTAGATTTTTTGTTATCGGGCAAATTATATATCGCTATTTCAATGTCCGCGATATAGTTTTCAATGTTTTTTGTGCAATCTACACATGTTTTAGGCCTTTGTTTAGAAAATCTATTTCTTTTTCCGTGAAGTTGCATGTGGATAGATTCGTTACATTGTTAGGTTTTTGACATGAGATTAATAAATCTTGCTTTTTATGTGGATACGGTTCTTGCTTCTTTTGAAGATTCATGAATTTTTGTTTTAAAATGGCTGTTTTCTTACGCATAATCAAATTAAGAATTGACAGCATATTATTTTCTAAGTTAGACCACATGGCCGGGTTCATACATTTCGAAATTTTTAAGTGTAGTTCGTATATTTTTAATTCTGTGGAATGTAACGAATTGTAGTGGTGGTGGTTCATTTCCATTTTAATTACACGTTTTTCTGCTGCTTTTTGTTGTTTGCTATTATTCTTGTGTTTAACAATTTTTCTGACGAAAATGGGTGTTATATTGAATTTCAAACATTTTTTTAGAAAACATATGTCCGCAAAAGTATTTCTTTTCTTTTGATTCAGCTTTAGAAAAAGTTTGATATCTTTTTTCATACCTTCAGATATGGTATTGAACGATGAAAACAAGTTGGTTCGTTGGTCCTCCATCTTGGTTGACAATATGAAGATAACACTATCGAGATTTGGATGCTTCTCAGACTTGTAGGCCTAATCACTCAAAGTATAAACTTGAAACCATACATATATGGTTTACCCAAAATACATAAACCTGAAATTACCCTCAGACCAATAATTAATAACATTGATGCACCCACTTACCAACTATCAAAATGGCTGGTTCAAATCTTCAGATCCTTCACAAAATTTGAAAATTTAAGTACCAAAAACTCGTTTGAATTGTTAAATCTCCTGAAGGACACAAAGATCAACTCTACAGATGCTTTAGTTTCCTTTGACGTCATTTCTTTATATCCAAGTATACCGACCAATGAGCTTATTCCACTTCTCAAAAAATGGCTGGAATCAATACAAATAACACCTGAAGAAATAGAAGAACTTTCACAACTTACAGAAATTTGTATCAATCAAAAATTTTTTCAGCTTTAATGGACAGATCTATAAACAAAAAACGGGCCTAGCTATGGGCAACCCATTGTCTCCCTTCTTGGCAGATTTATTCATGAGTGCTTTTGAAACACATATCACAAAAGCTTTTCCAAATTATTTCAAAGTGTGGTATCGCTATGTTGACGACATTTTTGCAATAGTACCTAAAAAACTCATACAAGATGGTCTTAAACTTTTGAATATACAAAATCCAGCTATAAAATTTACATTGGAAACAGAAGAGGATGGTGTGCTCCCCTTTTTGGACATCAAGATCAAAAAAATGAACAACAAACTCACTTTTGGTATCTACAGGAAACCGACACACACAGATAATTACATCAAGAACAACAGTTTCAACCCAAAACAACACCAACATGCCATTTTCAACAGTTTAATCTTTCGAATGATCAACTTTCCACTAAACAGAGAAGATTATCAAGAAGAATACCTACACATAAAAAAAGTAGCTATATCCAACGGTTTCAACCCAAATTTAGTAGACAAAACTGTTAACAGACTCAACAAAGCTAAGAAAATAAAAGAAAATACCACCCTATAACCTACAGGAGAAAAAGAGAAAAAACTTTTTAAAAAATTCACCTTCCACCCATCAGCCTATAACAAATTCCAAAAAATCTTCTCAAAACACAACATAACTCTTGCACCTCAAAATAGGTTTAATATCAGAAATTTGTTAAAAGGCCCTCCCAAAAATTCAATCACTACCAAAGAAAAACCAGGAATCTATGAGATCAAATGTGAAACTTGCCCTAAAATTTATATAGGAAAAACAAAAAGAAATATTAACATCAGAACTAAAGAACATATAAGAAACATTAAAAATGGTGAAACAGAAAAATCAGCAGTGGCTTTTCATTTTTTGAATACTAGACATGACTTCAATTTGGAAACATCTCTAATAAAATAAGTTAATCACCCCATAGACCTTTCCGTATGGGAAAAAATCTTCATTAACAAAAATCGTCATAGAGTCATGAATTTTGAAACTCCACCACCGGACATCTTTGACAAGTACATCACGCCATCTATTGACAATACGGAGAAGGAAGAAACCACTACAACTTGCACTAGTCGAGTATCAGCTGAGGATAGGAGCAAGAGCTCTTGAAACATGTCCTGTAAATAAACAGTGTGAGTGAAGCAATGTGTCAATATATTCTCGATTCAATTTTGTACTAAGGAAATAAGTACCTGATGGTGGTCGTGGACTACTTCACCAAGTGGCCGGAGGTATATGCCATCCAGAACCAGGAGGCGACGAGAATTACAGACTGCCTCGTGGAGCAACTGTTGTGCAGTTTTGGGGTGCCTTTAGAGCTCCACAGTGATCAGGGCACCAATTTTGAATCCAACCTGTTGAAAGAGGCACTGGAAAGGCCTGGGGTTAACAAGACCCACACAACACCTCTACATCCCCAGTCGAAAGGTACATCAAGACCTTAGAAGCACACCTGAGGAAGGTCGTGGCCAGCCCTCAGCGAGACTGAGGCGTCTAGGTGCAACTGTTCCTACTGGCTTATCGCTCGTCAACACATGACACCACTGGGATGACGACAGCCAGCTTAATGTTCGGCAGAGAGTTACGCCTCTCTTGTGACCTGGCTTTTGGAAGACCCCTGGAAGCGAACAGCCAGCAACCGAGTATGTGGAGAACCTGGTGGACCATCTCGACATGCATGAGATGGCTCGTCAGAACATCCAGAAGGCGAGCGACCGCATGAAGACCCGATACGACAGGCAAGCCAATAGCCAAGGTTTCCAGCAAGGTAACTGCTCTGGTTGTACCGCCCTACCCGGACCAAGGGATGCCGCCCGAAAATTCAACAACCATGGCGAGGGCCGTACCAGATGGTAAGGAGGATTAACAACGTGGTCTACCGCATCCATAATGTGCCCCGAGGAAAGATGTTGGTGGTACACCTGGATCGTCTGGACTGCTACGATGGTGCTGTTGGGATGATCAGCCTTGAGGAGGGAGCAGTGTTGCGACTGCAGCAACGCACACAAGAGGTTCGGCACAGAGAGATAGACCAATAGTGCCGTGCGGAGATAACGAGTTTGCCTAAGCAGATAAAGATAGCGCGGAGATAAAAGGCATGCCAAAACAGATAAAGTTAGATAATTAGAAGGTTCTAGTGATGTTTGTTACAAACATGTTTGTTATCTGTAATTTGTCGACCAGTGAGCGGAGCTATATATGAGCCGCGAGTAGCAAACGGAGCTGCAACAGTAGTCGTAAACAGAGTTGTAATGAGAGAGTGGTAATTGGAACTGATGTGTTGTGGTCAATGACCTTGCAGGATTATATTTGTGTGTTACATAATTCTGCTGGTGTACGTGTATTTCTATGCAAATATAGAACGTTTTGAATTTCTGGAACTTGGACTTTTAATTCTATGAACCCACAAAGTCACAATATTTTAAACCTTGAATTAGGAATTCCAGTTCATGAAAGGAAAATGTTTGTTCATTACGGTTCACAATGTTATAAACGTTTTTTGCATTAGTGTGTGCCATTTTGGAATCAATTTTCTGTATCTGTTATTTGTTTTGTTATTAATCCACTTATGGTTTCTATTGTTTAAATTCATTTGTTTTGTTAAAAATGATACTAATCATTCTTTTTTTTTCAGTATTTATATTACAATGTTTCCAATATTATTGATATCCTATCCAAAACTAATGATCTCCTTGTTAAAATTCAGAGTGGTACATGATTTTGGCATTAAGTTCTTTTTGTGTATAACAAGGAAAAGTAATAAATATTAAGAGCAGAAGCATTATTAACAGTGAAGTATTCTTCATATTTAAGTTTGAATTTATGAGTCACTATGTTTACACTCAGGAAAAGTAAGGTTGAATTTAAGGTAACTTGCCTTATCAACATGTTCTCCATGGTTGCTCTTAGCTAATGCATATATGACATCCATATAATCTTTGTCTGTTAGATAGATGTCCTTGTTTTCACATTCTTCTATTGTAGACATAATAGCTTCAATGTTTCCTTTCCTTGCATATCCACAGAGCAGAGTTGTATAAGTATCTGCACTAGGTTCAAGTCCAGCCTGTCGCATAACTTCTAAGATACCAGCCGCACTGTCCATGTCACTAAAACAACAAAATACAACACATTTGTTTACAGAACATATAAAATGTCACTTCTGAAATTAGTGTAATTCTTAGGAAGTGATAAAATTTGAATAATATTCTTTGCAGTTGCATTTACTATTATACCACCAACATATCTAATTAAACAAGAGTCAACTTACAATATTTTTACCTATCAGTAAGAGTAATATTAAGTGCCACCTACAAGTATCATGGGGCGTCATTTTCCTTAATCCCTGTAAACATTTTTTATCTTTGAATCATGAGTTTTACAAATGGGTTAGTCCACAGGACTTATAGTCAAGGCCAGGGACCAGTGGATTTATCTGTAACTGCAGAGGGGATCACAAATTTAACTAATTCAATTGTCAATCTGAAATACTCTTTCAACTTTTCTTATTAAAGTACTCACTATATTAAAATTATAAATAGAAGTATTTATAAACAGTGGAGCTTCATCAATAAAACCTTTTTAAACCACTTCTCGAATTATAAAAACTCTTTAGCTCCACTTACATTTAAAATTAGGACATGTTTCAAAGACCCCGCGTCCTCATCATCAGCTGATGTTCAACTAGTTCTTCAGGTGACCGCCTCCCTCTCCTGGCACTGTTCAATGAATTGAATGACGTCGTCTACTATTGGTATTTCAAAATTCATGGCTCTCTTTTTATTCTTAAAACTGTGTATATTTTCCCAAACTGTTAATTCCCAATGCTTTTTTGCCGGTACCACGCGGGGTCCTTGAAACATGTCCTAGTTTTAAATGTAAGTGGAGCTAAAGTGTTTTTGTAATTCGAGAAATGGTTTATAAAGGTTTTATACTCACTATTTGATCTGTGGTAGCCTTAAAGAAGAAGGAAGAGGAGGAGGAGGAGAATAGCAGAGACTTTTAACGATCACTTCATAAATCTTGCTGAAAATATTGTTTCACAAAAATACTCCACAATGGGTACTTCAGTAAAAACAAATAGAGCAAATATATGTGAAACAATGATGTCCTTGCGCCCTACTGATTTCAAGGAAATCATTTCAGTAATATCCAAATTTAAATCTAAGTACTCTTCAGGATTGATAACGTTCTTGATTTTTTGCTAAGAAATGTTCTATTCTTTTCGCACACCCGTTAACAGACGTATGTAATAGCTCACTTGAACATGCAGTGTTTCCAGAAGCTCTAAAAACTGCTACTATACAAAAAAGGAGATAAAACCCATTTACTAAATTACAGGCCAATTTCACTCTTATCCAGCTTCTCTAAAGTACTGGAACAGATATTTTATAAAAGACTTATAGCATTTATGATGAATGATTTAATATCTAAAACTCAGTATGGGTTTTGTAAACAAAAATCAACAGAAATTGCACTTTTTGATTTTGTAAACAGTGTAATAAATACTTTGGATAACAAAGACAAAATACTAGGTGCATTCTTCGACCTAACTAAAGCATTCAATGAACTAAACCACAATTTACTATTCCAAAAATTAGAACATATGGGTATTAGAGGGCATGCATTGGAATGGATCAAATCACATCTAAAGGACAAGAAGCAAATAGTACAAATTTCACATATAGAAAACGATCGCGTTAAAGAATACCTATCAGACACAAAATATATACAGTTTGGTGTACCACAAGGCTCTATTTTGGGTCCTATTCTTTTCTTATTGTTTGTAAATGATTTACAGTCAAATATTACAGCTAAAACAATAGTTCAATATGCTGACGACACAAATATATTAATTGAAAGCAATGCACTTGAAGAGCTACAAATCTTATCGAGCAGAATGTTCAATAATTTTTCTAAATGGTTCAGCAATAGTAATTTAATTGTAAACTTGGATAAGACACATGTAATTCATTTTCAGTTTTCTCAGAATAAGTCTTCGGTACAAACACAATTAATATGTAATAACAAAGTAATTAAGTATGTAAATACTACTAAATTTCTTGGTCTTTGGATACAGAGTAACCTAAAATGGAAGACACATGTTGATCATCTAATTAAAAAACTGAGTACAATTTCTTGTAATTTCAGACAACTGGTACACATAGTTAACATAAAAACTCTCAGAAGTATGTATTTTGTGTGTGCTCACTCCATTTTAAAATATGGCATAACATAACATAACTCACCACATTGTAAATCATTATTCATAGTGCAAAAACGGATTCTAAGAATACTTGGAGGAGTTAAATCAACATCTACGTACAGACCATTATTTAAAAAATTTTAAATCTTACCTCTCCCATGTATTTTCATTTTTGAAATTTTAAAATTTACAACAACAAATTTAATGACAGGAAACAGCCACTGTACCTTTAATGACACAGTTCATAACCATAATACTAGACAGAGAATGGATATTCATGTGGACAGAAGTAACACAAGAGCTCATCAAAACAGTGTAATAAACCTAGGAATCACTTTTTTTTTTAATAAACTGCCTATAGCCAATAAAACCACTTGCAATTTTCCAGCATTTAAATAGTCAGTTTTGGCATACTTGCTAGACCACTGTTTTTATTCTGTTAGTGAATTTATGGAAAGTTTATAATATAGTTACATTTCTGAATTAATTCTGTATATTATAAAATTCTTGAGATATCTTTATAAATCAATATTTTGAACAAATACTGACTTGTCCTTATTGGATGTGACTTGTTAATTTACAAGTAGTTAATTGCACTGTAAATTCACAATTTGATGTGTCTTATATCATAGTACTAATGTACAATGCATGATTTACAAGATGAATTATCTATCTAGTAAGTCACTTTTCAGAAAAAAACTAATGCAAAACTGGACTCATATACGCAAGTAATTAATGCTCCCTCACCGTCCAACTACAATTCCATCTCTGCTCAATAATGCAATCATTGATGGTGATGTTAAGACATCATATCACTATACACCAATTAGTGCAGTCTTAACCCATTCACATCATTCGATGACCAGGACTCACATGTGCCTTTTTAGTATATGAATCGTATGCCAAGCTCAGCTCAATAAGATGCTGCATTGCTCCATATGACAATTGTAAAATGCTGACAATTGGTGTTTGATGTTTTATTATCTCCAACTGTAAAGTTGTAATTCTGCTGCGTTTCAACCCAGGAAAAACAATTTTATCTTAGTATTATTTCACTACCCTCAGTAGCCATAATGAAAATCTGCATGGATGATGAGGACGGTTTGAGAAACCTGATAAAAAGTTATTAGAGTGACAATGAAAGGGTGATTTTTCTTAATATGAAACAGAGTTGAAGAAGATTCTAGTGATAATTAATCTAGTGAGGAAAGCAACAAAGGAAATAAGAAATAATTATGAAGTAATGGTGACACACCAGGCCTTTCAAAATGCATTCACATTATGATGTAGAAAAATCAGTGTAATTGGAATTGGACTAAAACTGACAACACCACCATTCTCTACTCTTTCAATACAAATACTGGCATTTTTAAGACTTACTGTACAAGCATGCGTTAGAGATGCACTTTCAACTTTTTCAGAATACATGGAAACTCTGTTTGACAAACTTTGTGACGAAATGAACGCTTATACAATGAGGCATTTGAACAATCCCAACAGAAAAGGGTTGAAAGACGATGAAAAATAGCTTAACACTACAACAGATGAAATTAGTGTCTATATTGTTTTAGTTATTCTGATGTCTCAAGCGCAAAAATTGCATAATTCATTATACTGGAGACAAAAACCAATGCCTTGGCACCCCAACTTTTCATGAAATAGTGAGCAGAGAGAGATTAAAAGTGATTTCCCATTCCTTATATTTTGCAATAACAATTTCACATTAAATGACAACAAAGTAAACCAATGTGATAAACTGAAAAAAAAAAAAAAAAGGCTTATCATCTTTTCAAAACTTTCAGAAAAATGTCACCCTTGTAAGGATATTGCTATAGATGAAAGCCTAATGAAATTCAGGGGTGCAGTACAACAGATCTAAACGAACATGATTTGACCTAAAAGTCCACAAAATTTGTGAATTTAGTTCAGCTTACTGCCTTTATTTCAAAATCGATGTAAGAGAAAGATGTAGTAGATTCTAGTCTTTCTGCCAGTATCAATAGAGTGCTCAGTATGTGTGAAGCACTGTTGAATTGAAGTTTCACATTATTTTTAAATAACTGGTATTTCTCTCTAGATTTACTTAGAAGACTCACTAAAAGAGAAACAAATATAGTTGGGACTGTATGACCTAATAGGAAAGATATGCCTCACAATATATATGCAAATTAACTGAAGCCTGGGGAGCATGAGATATGGAGTGCCAGAAATATCCTACATGTGAGGTGAAAAGATAAAGACTTTTACTTTCTCTCCACTAAAAACAAATCAGCTGACATCATGGCAATGGGGAAGATGAGAAGAAAACGAGGCCATCCACAAAAGAGAAGGTTCAGAAACTGAAATGTGCCCTTGAATACTGTCACCCAATTAGCGGTAGGCATGAGGCCCACAGCTGTGAGGAAACCAGCCACGCCTCCCATTAGTCTCTGTCACTAACTGAGGGGTGGTTAGGGAAAAGTCGCTTGTCCCTAGGCGCTTCTCTCCCCTTCTTCTGCCCTCCGGAACTTTCGTGGGGGAAACCAGAGACTTCTAGAAGGACGGTGACATTCCTATAAAAAGGGTTTCAGAGAGACAGGCAGTGAGTGTTAGTGACGTGCATGGAAAGGAGCGCCGTGTTAACGAACGAGACTGTGTACGTGCATCGGAGTTTACGTAGTCGCGAGTACAAGTGAAATTGTAACGGACGAACTGGTGAATTGTAATTGTGTGCAGCACGTAATACTTAGTAATTGGCAAGTGTTAAACTGTAAGTCGGTGGAAATAAAGAACATTTTTGAGTGGTGAAATTGGACTTTTCATTTCACGAACCCACAAAGTCACAATACCAAAAGGGGATGGGAGGTGTTGGTTTACAGGACTAAATGACAGCTCTGTTTCCCATCATGTGATGCACAGTGAAGGAGCATAAAAAGTATTTGTCTATCTTCTAGACGTATGTATTTTCAACTCTTTTGTTGTGTATTACAAGATGACAGGAAAGAGAAGATAGGTTATGCATTGAAGCAGCTATTTGAATCTGTGCACCTGCCAGAGTATTTGGTTGGAAACCAAGTTCTAGCACAAACCCTTTAAAACTACAGACAAAATCCCGGGCTCGCTTTCCTATGCATGTACCCTCAACCAAAAAGAAAAGAAAAGTGACCTAAAGGCGTGCAGTGTGCTACAGCAGGGGCAAAAAAGTGAAAGTATATGGCAGTATAAAAAGTGTGATGTGTTTTATTTAGAGGATTATTTGAGATTTATCACACCGAACAGCAGTACAACAGTATTGGTAAGTTTATGCTTTCAATATCGTGCATGTAAATTTTTAACAAAATATACTTATTGATTACTTTTAAATGAATTTTTAAGTATTAAACTGTTATCATCCTCATGGCGAGGGGATTTAAATTTGGTTTCTTGATTAGTTGCAAAGGCATTTAAATATGACATGATTGGGTTAAGTGAGCAAAAGTCTTCACTGTTATTAACAAATTACAATGTAATCAAAAGAATTTAAAGCTTTGTGATGTACATGGTGAACATTTTCAACATTTTAAATATACCCTTAAAGCCATAAAAATGCCTCCATTGCCATTAAGTCATAAAAAGGCTTCTTTTCTTGTAAATGTTGACAAGTAAGAATACTACATTGAACCAGGAAGATCTTAAAATTTACATGTTTACCTCTGTATTATAACAAACAAATGCCCAGAAATTTGTTCCTTTCTTTTCTTGTAATAGTTTACATGCCCCTTAATATTAAAGTCAAGTCCTCAATGAATTTATCTATGTAATTATAAATACCCTCTTATTGCAATAATAACTCAAAAGCTCTTGGGTCCAAAAATGAAAATGTATTGATAGAGCATTTGGATGAGTTTCAAATTATTGTCACCTTAAGCCATCCTTTATATGAAAAAATGCTCATAGTTCTTTATTTCCTTAAAACTGCTATAATTTAATAAAAAAGCTTATTCAGGCTGAACTCTGGCACAGCACCTATGAAAAATGTTTTTGATAATTAGTAATTATTTTGTTCCAGATCAGTAAGAAAAGCTGACTTTGATACAATAAGTAGATAATAAATTTTTGCATTGTGCATGTAAATGTTTTAATCTACTTTGCTTAATTTAAAAACATTCCTAGGCAAATACTTATTGTAACATGAAGTATATAAATTCGGAGAAACTTTCTCTTGTGTGATGCAAGAAATATTTTCTAAGTCACAAGGTGCAGGTGCAGGTTCTCGCATTGCAGCTAACATGAGAAAGATGTGTAATTCTTGTAGCCAACCTCTGTAAAAATGCCCCAGACATCTGTCCAACACTGGTGCAGAGAGACATGTGGATGCAATTAGCAGTAGGTCAGTTTTGGAAAATACTGACCATGTTTCTTCTCAGGTTTTATTGCTTTACAAAAGTAGGTTTGCTGTATAGCAAACGTATTGCACTGTTGGAAGTGAAGGCTGTTCTTTCTGTGCATTTTTCGAATATTTAAGATTCGTTCAGTGCATTGTTGAAAATAGGGAAATGGCTCGACAAATAAGTAAAATAGATTTGTCCTTTTATTTTAATAATGAGTAAGCTACCTTCAATCATTATTTGACAAGAGTCCGCTGAGGACACTGATGTTGTGTAATTTAGGGACAAATAACACTGTTGACAGCACTGCATTCAGTGGAGAAACAAGGATAATTTGGTTGCACTTAATTCTTCAATATAGAATACACAATAAGTAAATAAATAAATTATTAAGTTATGACTTCAGTAACATTAAAAGAATGCCCTCCAGCATGAAATCATATTAAATATTATATTGTATATGAAAACATCATGGTAATATAAAAACTGTGAAGGACTTAGAAAAAAATTGCTGGTGTCACACATTAGAAAGAAGAGCCGAATAACTTTTTATATGAATAGTATGAAGTATCAAGAATATATGGTGTATGGTACAGAATGTCCAGCAGGTGTTTAGACACTGAATATTTTAGTCCCCTGCAGGTGGGGTGAGTGGAATGAAATTGCCTGCTACCAAGAGAATTCAAGTACCTATCGAGAATAGCAATTTAGTGTCTGCAAAACAAGTCTTCATTTACTACACTAAACAACTTCCCCCCCCCCCTTCCCAAATCCAGTCCAGATTATCCAGATATCTGGGTTAACATGGGACCAGACTGGAAGAGAAATTTTGATAAAGTCATAGAAAAACTTGTGGCCTGCTGTGTGTAACTTGCCAGAAAACACAATTCAAGAACAAAAATACATGTGGAAGAAGACTTTATGGACATTTTTAAAAATATTGATGGCTGTTCTGATGTTGATGAAGAAATATGACAATTGGTAGCAAAATGACAATAATGGAGGTTATAAACTGATTACACAGGAAAGCATTATTACATCATGCAGTGTTACTGAAAATGAAAATAAAGAGTATCCGGATTCAGACAGTGTTAATGAACCAGTTGTGGTTAAGACCATGCACAAGCAGTAGCAAACAGAGAAATTGATGATTTATTTTGAGAGTTAAGCAGAAACATTGCCAAATGAACATCTAATGTTAAAGCCGATGTAGATCACGCTGCTTGTAAGTAACATTCTAAACTGAGATAGCAGAAACTCACTGCCTGTTTTATGCTGACTAGTTTATAGATACATTGTGTACAGTGCAAATACATAGGCTATTACAGGTCATACAGTGTATGAGTTTTTAGATGAAAGTGTGCCAATAACAATTTCTAAACTTGATTAAAAATATTTTGATTTTATGATTTTTTGTCATTCTCTGGAAAAACCTGGATTTTCATTAACTCGGATTGGCCCTGGTTCCAAATGATCCAGGCAAATGAGGTTCTGCTGTAGTAACAAAAACTCTATATTTTACTTTACTTCACATGAACCAATTAACTATTTACTTATGATATATACTAAATTTTACATCCACATGCCTAAATTACTTCAATTCTCAAATCTCTTCTCTGTGTAAACAGAAAGCTCACAAGTGAAACTATAAGTCTGCACATTCAAAGGAATCCATTTGTGTTTCACAGTACTGACACTACTATAGTTCAAGAGGGAACACTGTAGCCATCATGAAAATGACAATCTAGCACAGATGTCTCATGTAGCATAACAGATGAACAGTGACAGAGATAACCACAGGATGAGTTGAATCAACCCATATATCATTACCCAGGAAGGGAAAAAGGTTAAGATTAATGTTTGTTGAATTGTTTTACAAATCTTTTTTTATCAACAATCATCAAGCTTAATATTATAATTGAAAATTACATACTCAGCTTGGGAATGTCCAGTAATAAGTGCATTGAAGACATTTTCATTGACTGGTAGTTGTTTTTCTCTCATAAACTCTAGAATACGTGTAGCTCCTTCAATATCACCTTGTTGACAGTAACATGCAATTAGACGCTGATAGGTAACTCTATTAGGTTCAACTCCCTTGTGTTCCAGATATGTTAAGAATTCAGTTGGAGAGAACTTATGCTCATTCTCCAAATAAACTCTCAGCAATGCATTATAATGGCTAATATCCATAGGTACACCTGTCAAAAAAGAAAAACAGCAACATTAAAACTTAAATTCTAGAATGAAAATGTACAGTATTTATCTTACAATTGTATGAAATAGCTCTAGATGATAATATTGACAATTACCATTGCAATAAAGGGAAAACTCCCAAATGTGCTATTTTCCATTTTAGGTTCAGAGAGTAATAAGCTGTTTTGAAATGCTAAATACAGTATAATCCGCACATGTGGGCCATGGTGTACTGGGCTCACTCTTCTTCTTCCCAGACTGTGGAACCTCCACCAGAGCACTTCCATCTCACTACTGCCAGTGAAGATGTCTGCCACAGTCGCAGACGAAACATCTGGGAATGTGTAACAGTGTGTAGTGTTTAACGCCCACTTTTACTACATACGGCACTGCAGGCGGTGACACTGATGATACATGAGATGAAGATGGAGCACCGGTGGAATGAGATGGCGGGGGAAATCGGAGGTCCCGGAGAAAACCCGCCCCAGCGCCATGTTGTCCACCACAAATCTCACTTTGCGGTCGCCTGGGATCGAACCCGGGCCGCCTTGGTGAGAGCCAAGCGGTCTAACCACTGAGCCACGGTGCGTCCTACATCTGGGAAGAAGGAGCTCAGTAGACCATGGCCCATAAGCCCAGATTATACTGTATCTATAGGTAGTATTAACACCAGCCGTGAAAGCCTTAGAACTTAAATGTTTTGAAATGCTCTTGTAAAATTTGTAGCATTATATGTTAGCTACATTACCCAGTGTTATATGGCGGAGGTTTACATTTTAAATGTACACATAAGGAATTGTAAGAAATATAGTATACAAAACAATAACAGAAGTAACCAATATATATATATATATATATATATATATATATATATATATATATATGGAACTTAAAAGGATAATTTAGGAAAAGTACTGTGCTGCAATCAGATGAATTCCTCCACTCTTCTGCAAATGATTACTACAAAAGCTTATTCATTAAGTATACCTTTTGTTAAGGCAATGTATTAATAAAATTAAGATGAAAACTGCCAAAAATGTTGATTTTGACATTTTCTATTTTTTATTATGCTTACACTTTGTACAATTTTATTTTCTCAATATCAGCCATTTTTAAAGTTTCAGGAGGGCATTAAATGTCCCAGTGCAGGAAGTCATTTCTTTCTAAACTTCATTGGTGCAGTTTTCAAATATAATTTTTCTTTGAATTTAGTAGGTCTTTCTCTTTCAGAAAAACTCTTCATTCAATGATGTGAGTTGGCTGTACAGAAACGAATTTGATGTATCAATTCTGAAATGCTACAAATTTGACATGAGTTTTGATTGTAAACAAAGAAAAGCTGTCAGTGTTCAGTAATTCTGTTTTGCCAGGTTATTTCAGTGCTGCAGATATATATGCATATATTGATATTCTTTGGGTGTTAAATAAGTTTGTGGTTATTTGTTAGTGTATACTATAGCAATGATAAGCAGATATTTTACGAGTTTGGTGTGTAAATTAGTGAAAGTGCATAGCAAGAACAACACATCTCTGAATTTTGAGAATGAGAAGGCAAAAGCATAATTTACATAGTAAGAAATGATCAAGTAAATTTAAAACTAAAATACAAAATTTATCACTAAATTAGAATAAAAAATGTGTGTGATGGCTTATAAGGGCATGTTAACTTTGTGTCTGAAGTGAACAATTTGCATCAAATACCTTCATCTTGTTCCTCTTCCAAATCAGTGTCCAGTAGCAGTATGAAATTATCACTGTATAACCTATTAGAAGACCAAGCTCAAACAATTGAAGCTAATTCATAACAAGGTATATAAATAAACAACTAAACTGACTTGGCAATTAACACACCTTGGTTTTATTTCATTCAAATTCACTTACAAAATTTTGAAGGATTCTTCCTCTGATGAAATACAAGTTCAGTGATTTACACAATGTTTGAAACATACATTGAACCTCTTTCTTGACAGTCTGTTTAGAATAATCATAAGAACATTAACTATTATCATTTTGAAAATGGTGATTATGAAACTCCTTTTTCACTTTATGGAAGATGTGAAAATTGCAAGTTGCACAAGGTGCAAGATCCAGAAAATAAACAGCATGATGCATGATCTCAATGCCCAATTCTGCGATGACATTTTGGTTGCATGGACTGGATGATTGGCTGTAAGACTTCCCTTCATCCTTCAGCACTTGCAGTATCTCTTTTACTGCAACTCTTTGATAGCCAAGAGCACTGTGTAGTATGCCTTCTATGGAAATTGTTCTTTTATAATAGCCATGTACATGATAAGGTTTTGGAAAGATACGAAGGCCACTACAAAATTATTGCACACTATTTTTAAACAAAAATACAGTTTTCATTCTACATCTTTGAAATTTTTACTTACATCCTTCTTGCTTGTGTTCAATTTATTTCAACCTTATACAAATAAAATATTTAGTGATTTATTTTCCACTTATCTTAAGAAGTTGATGATAATACTTCTATCTTCTCTAATTGAAATTAATTTCGTGGACATTTGCCCACATCTTCAGTCAACACACCTTCGTTGTCAAGGATACCATGTATTTACATATTTACGTATTATCAACATCTGAAGACGAAACGAACCTAAAAACAGAATCAATTGCCGGTATGTCAAAATTGATTATGCGATTTTTATTTTTTAGAATAAATATTTTTTCCCAAACCATTAAATCTATGGGAACATTTAATTGTTTTAATAATTTAACTTCAGGATTTATTTCATGGTTAAATGACCAAAAATGATCTGCCAGGGCCGATTTATCAATTTGTTTATATCTAATGTTACGAAAATGTTATTTCTTTCTGGTTTCCAAACTACATTTCGTCTTTCCAATATAAACCTGATCACAATCTAAGCAATTAAATTGATAAATACCAGATTTTTTATTATTAGGAATTTTATCTGTATTAGAAAATTGTAATAAATTTTTAATACTATATTTATTTTGAGAAACTAAAGTTTACTAACTTCTTTAAAAAAAAAATGAAAATGTTTATTAACCCAAGGATGGTAAGTAAATTTTTTAAATTTATAATCATCTTTTATTTTTTTAAGAGTAGAAAATTCGTTAATACTTTTCTGATATTTAAATTTTTCAATTTTCTTTTGTATAATATCTTTATTAAAACCATTAATTAAAGCAGTATTAATAATATGTTTATATTCTTTATTAAATTCTTCTTTATTCAGGGGTATATTTATTAATCTATAAATCAAACTATTAAAAACAGCAAATTTAAAACATGGTATAGATATGTTGATGATATTTTTGCTATTGTTCCTGAAAAACAAATTAATGATGCTTTAAAATTACTAAATTTACAAGATAAAGCTATAAAATTCACATTAGAAACTGAAATTAATGGATGCCTTCCTTTTCTAGATTTGAAAATAATAATAAATAATAACAAATTAGATTTTGGTATTTATAGGAAATCTACTCATATTGATAATTACATAAAAAATAAAAGTTTTAACCCTTTTCCACATAAATTTGCTGTTTTTAATAGTTTGATTCATAGATTAATAAATATACCCCTGAATAAAGAAGAATTTAATAAAGAATATAAACATATTATTAATACTGCTTTAATTAATGGTTTTAATAAAGATTTTATACTAAAGAAAATTGAAAAATTCAAATAACAGAAAAGTATTAACAATATTTCTACTCTTAAAAAAATAAAAGTTGATTATAAATTTAAAAAATTTACTTACCATCCTTGGGTTAATAAACATTTTCAAAATTTTTTTAAAGTAGTTGGTAAACTTTAGTTTCTCAAAATAAATATAGTATTGAAAATTTATTACAATTTTCTAAAAAAGATAAAATTCCTGATAGTAAAAAATCTGGTATTTATCAATTTAATTGCTTAGATTGTGATCAGGTTTATATTGGAAAGACGAAACATAGTTTGGAAACCAGAAAGAAATAACATTTTCGTAACATTAGATATAAACAAATTGATAAATCGGCCCTGGCAGATCATTTTTGGTCATTTAACCATGAAATAAATCCCGAAGTTAAATTATTAATACAATTAAATGTTCCCATAGATTTAATGGTTTGGGAAAAAATGTTTATTATAAAAAATAAAAATCGCATAATGAATTTTGACATACCGGCAATTGATTCTGTTTTTAGGTTTGTTTCGTCATCAGATGTTGGTAATACGTAAATACATGGTATCCTTGACAACGAAATGTGTTTGACTGAAGATGTGGGCAAATGTCCACGAAATTAATTTCAATTAGAGAAGATAGAAATATTGTCATCAACTTCTTAAGATAAGTGGAAAATAATCACTAAATATTTTATTTCTATAACATTATTCCACTGTAACTAGCTTCATTTTCTGTGTAATCAGTTATTTCAACCTGTTTCTGTGAAAGGCGCTGTCACAGTATGCCTTCAAGATGGCTGCTACACTTGACATCCATCAGAAGTAATGTGCTGTCATGAATTCCTGTGCTTTGAAAATGAGACAGTGGGAAGTATCCACAAGAGATTTAAAAAGGAATATGGAGATGCTGCTGTCAGTCACAGTACATTAGTTGGTGGGCAAGCAGACTATGTGAAGAATGCTGTCAAACAGTGTCTCAAAACATGCTGGTCCAGACTTTTACAGTGTGAGTATATAGGCACTGGTTCCAAGATGGCACAAGGCAGTTGAGAAGGATGTGTGTTATGTGGAGAAATGAAATGTTCCTAAAGGATGTATCTTCACACTGTAAAAATTTCAAATATGTAAAATGAAAACTGCCTTTTTTAAAAATTAGTCTGCATTTCTTTTGGAGAGACCCTTTTAGATTCAAAGTGAAAAATACAATGCCATAGTCAGGATTTGAACTATGCGATTTACCAGTCTCTGTCCAGTTGCTCTAACCACTAGCTACCACATAATATTAAATTCTCCAAGAGACTCACATTTTTTCTGGTAAACCACTGGGAGATATCATATACATATGAGAATGGAAAATAATTTTTATTTCACATTAGATGTGCGTAGGACAAGTTTTGGAAAGATAGATTCAAATTGAAAAACTCAATGTCATAGACAGTATCTCCTGGTCTCTGTATGGTTGCTTTAAAACCACTGAACTATCATGGCAACATGCCAGCATGACATTAAATTTTCCAACTGACTCGGATTTTTCCCAGTAAACCACTGGAAGATCTTATATACTTATTAGCCCAGGACAAAGTATTTACTGCATAGTAAGATGCCATTAAGGTATGTATGTCATGTGTATATGAGATCTCCAGTGGTTTACCAAATATTGATAAAATTCCTTTTAACCCTTATTTCCCATTAAAAGATGTCTTAGGTTTCATTATTGCAAAAATGCAGTTCAGTTGGAGAATTTAATGTTGCCATAGTAGCTCAGTGATTAGAAGAACCAAATGGAGAATGGGAGATTCATGGATGAAATACCAACTATGGCACTGAGTCTTTTGGTTTGATTCTATCTTTCCAAAACTATTATAACTTCTATGGTTCCATAGAGCTAATTCATTATCTCTATACCCTTTGCAATTTTTATGTGATGAATTTCGTTTGATGACGACTTCAGATTTTGCAATTAAGGGAGAATCATGGTGTGGAGAATCATAAAGGTCTTCAAACCCTCTTTGAAACATATCAATCAGAGACTTGTGTTTTGCCTAAAACATGGTCTTTATATTCTTGCTGTGCCATTTTGGAGTCTAGAAGAACACTAAACTTCATTGATGTACATTTCTGCAATTTCAGGTTCACATTGGGTACAGTAAAGCATCTCAGGTATTGGGATGTAATTCCCAGCTGAATCATTCTGACATGCATTCATAGCACTACTACCTTTTCGCAACTACCCATTGCACTCTAAGGTGGTTTATTTATATACAATTCAGTTAGTTCAGTTACTTATTGATACATCGTCATATAGGTTACTGCATGCTAATGTCTAGAAAGAAATCTTCAAGGGCAGTTATGTGAAGCACCTCCACTGTGCACTGAAATAATCAATGGGCTTATGACTATGTACAGAAATTGTAACATGATTTTTAATTAAACATATACAAGACAGAGTACACTCTCTTGAATCACCTGGACCAGTAACCAGGAAAGCACTAACTGCATTTATGCAAACAAGTAGAAAGGTCTCATCAATTTAACAATTTTCAATGGTAATGGGTTCACCTGGAATGAGTTCATCATCTTATAGTGTTCATGTGAAACATTTGGCAGAAGAAATTTGTGAAAATTAAAGCAGAAGTTTTGAAACTGTTACATGCAGCCATTTGTGGACCTTCTATTGACCTAATTCAAATCTTAATAAAAATAATATAAACATTTCTGTCTCCTATGATGGAACATTGAACAAACATGACCATACTTGCCACTATGGTATGGATATGGTTACTCATGAGCTGACAGGACTGTTGACTTTCATGTACTTTCAAAATACTGCAGTAACTGTGACAAAGAAAGTAATGATAATGATGATAATGAAAAAGTTCTTGGAGACAAAATAAAAAAAAAATACAAATCATGACAAGAAAAGCATTCCTGCAAAAGGCATGGGACTGTAATATCATACGCTCCTCAAATTCAATGGCGATGGTTGCAACTGAAGTGTTGTATTGTGGAAATGTTACATGCAAGCACCTAAGTTCAGGTACGTTTCAATATTGTCAGATGAAGACACAAAAACAATCACCTACAAAAGCTAAACATTTATGGTTCAGGCATGCCTATTGGAAAGAAAAAGAATGTGTGAATTGTATTTCCAAGAGATTGAAGATTATCCTAAAGAATGTTGTGAATGAGTGAAGAAGAAAGGGTTGTGACATTGAATGAGAGAAAATCAGGAATTGTGAAATAAGGTAATTACTACAGAAATGCCATAAAAATGTAATATGAAATCAGCTATGCAAATACAAATAGTTTTTTCGATGAAATCAGCTGTTTTTGCTACTCTTACGTGTCAACAGATGAAAGTCCACAACATTTCAAGTGTCTCTTTAGAAAAGATCTTGATGCTTGTACAACAGAGTGCTCACTACACGAAGAGAGCCATCAGGACATGATGAAACAACTATGAAAACAACACTAGCACATAAGGTATTACGTAAAATAATGCCTGTATCTTAGAGACTAGCTTCTGATGAAATACTAGCATACTGCACCGTTGTAATGATCCAAAAGGCAAATGAGTGCTTGCATAGTGTCATTTGGGCAGAGCATCCACAGAAGTTTTAGTTTCTAAAAAGAAATGGATATGCTGTCACCACAACGATAGGAGAATTTAACATGGATTATAAAAGCTGTTTATTGATGCAAAAGTGTGTTCTATGGAACTAAAAATTAATGTGAAGGGAGACAAATATCAACTGGTCAATAGTGATGCTTCAGGAAACAAAACTGCCAAAAGAAGATTATAATTCTGAAAAACTGTTATTGAGACAAGGATGCAGTAGAGGTCCCACATATGGAAGAGTTTTAGTTGATTAGATTTAGGTAAAATGTGACTACATTGTTAAAAATTCATTTTTGTAAACCTGAAAAATTCAATGCTATGGCCAGGATTTGAACCATGGATCTCCTGGTTTCCATCCAGTTGCTCTTACCCATTGGGGTACCATGGCCAACGTGCCGTCCTAACATTAAATTTTCTCCAACTGACTCATATATTTTCCCTGCAGACCTCTAGGGGCTCTGGTATGCAAGATACACCGTTTGTGGCGAATTACTATCGTAAGCACTTGAATCCCAGGCTTCATCATTAAACTCTTATTATTTAAGTTAATTGATGGAAATTAACTTAAACCATTTTTGTAAATTCATTATTTTCTTCCCACATCATTTTTCAAAATTTAAAATCCTCCTTGGTCCCTAGTTTGTAACTTACTAGCTTGAAGTTTTCAGGAGAGATTCAGAGATTAAGACATTAAAATTTGTCATGTGCAGTTAAGGAATATTAAATAACTGAGTTGAAATGAAATATTTTTCATAATTCATAGCGAAAAAATTGAAAATGTCAAGTTGCATGTAAAATACTTTTTTTTTCCCTTAAACTAAACAAAAGTATTTTAGTTAATTGATGGAAATTAATCATTTCTTCACACTAGCCGTATACAGCCTAAGGTCTTTGATAGAGTCAACATGAAAAATTCAATGCCATGGCCGGGATCTAAACCATGGATCTCCTGGTTTCCGTCCAGTCGCTCTAAACCATTGAGCTACCATGGCCAACATGCTGTCCTGACACTAAATTCTCCACTTGACTCATATATTTTCCCGACCATGGTTGACTATCTATCAAAGACCTTAGCTTATATACGGCTAGCGTGAAGAAATGATTAATTTCCATCAATTAACTAAAATCATAAGAGTTAAATGATGAAGCCTAAAACTCAAGTACTTAATATAGTAAGTTGCCACAAACGGTTTATCTCGAATGCGAGAGCCCCTAGTGGTCTACCAGGGAAATATTCAAGTCAAGTGGAGAATTTAACGTCAGGACGGCATGTTGGCCATGTTTAATTTAATACTCAATGCTCCATTATTTTATTATAATGCTTAACATTTACATTGTGTGTGTTTTGTCAGGCTTTATTTTGCAATAATTTCGTTAGTCATATTAAATTTCTATGATTGTTACACCTAGTTTCTAAAGCAGTTATTTATGTTTGTCTTCAAATAATGCTGTTTATGGAATTTTGGGCATTGTTAGAGATTAAAAATAAATAAAAAATAAAAAAACAAATGTTTATATCTTGTATGAAAGTGTAGTTTTGATTACAAGGAAGACAAACATGCAGATGATGATGAGTCATTAATGTATAATAGAGAATGGTTACCAAGGGAGATGGATTCAACATCTGGGTGTTGCTTAGTGAGGAGGAGAAATTTGGAGTCTGTGTAAGGACGTGTTTGGAAATAACTGTGAATGACTGCACTGTTTTAATTTATAACACTGCCCTGCAAAATATAATTTTGTTTGCTGGTTTGCGACCTGAAAGGTGTTTTAAACTAATTTCAGTGTATTATGTGTGATTGGAGGAATTTAATACAGTGACGTCAAAATGAATTGAAAAAAACAATTTGTAGTTGGTTTTTAACCCTCACATTTTTATATTATTGAGGGACTAGTTTAGGAAGTTGTTGCATCTATTATCAACCTCTATCCAACTATCGTCAGTTGTTGTCTGCTCTCTTCTCTCTGTTGATGGAACTAAGAACTTATTTGTCAAATTATCTACTGGTGGGAAATCAAAGTTCATTACTCTCATTTTTCCATGTGAATATTTTCTCCCACGTCAGTTTGTTTTGGTTTATCATCTGTTTTAGTTATTTTCTGAAGTGCTCTTTTTTTTTTTTTTTTTTTTTAATTTACGTCCTCCAACGTTAAGTTATATCAGGCGATGAATGAAATGGGTGAAATGATGCTCAAATGAGCCCAGGGTCCATGAAGCTTAGAGTTACCCAACATTCGTCTATCAGGATAAGGGAAAACCCCTGAAAAACCTTATCCAGGTAACTCACCCTGACTGAGATTCAAACTCGGCACCTCTTGAACGTGAGGCAGACATGCTACCATCTACGCTACTAAGGAGGGCTCTTTGCCTCTGCTTTTTAGGTTTCTTTTAGTTTGACTTACGTAACATTTTTCACAAATGCAATATACCAAATAAGAAATAAGTTGTAAGGATTCTCTTTCAACTTTGTTCCAAGTCATTTACTCTTGTCTTTGGTAATAGCTAGGGTATTTTTAGTTATATTTAGTATAATTATGTAATTAAATATTTTGCACAATTAATTAGTATATATTTTATGCATTTTACCAATATACTATACTGAGCTCTGTTACTCCTTTTTTGTGTGTAGCAAACATGTCTTTGTTCTTCAGAAGAGACGCTATGCAACCTTCTGCTTATCCTATAGCCTTAGATTAGATTACATGTTGTCAACAGCTCACTGCAATATAAACATATACATGTAACTCCCAGGAAAGAAGTTTCAGATGTGAGTGTTGCATAATGCACTTGAACTCCACATGATTACTTGTTCAATTTATTCTTGTTCCTTCAGTTCAGTTCAGAAGTGCAAGGCAATGCTTAATATACGTGTTGAGTGATTTGTGTATACATACCAAAATGCCAAAAGTAAAAGATAGTGTAAGTTTTTGGTTGCAGCAGTATGTTAAAGAATTCTCAGATACTTCAAAACAGATGGAAAAATTCTATATTGTCAGCTTTGTGCAAAGTCTATAACAGCCAATCAGCGCTCCCAAGTAATGCAGCATTTACCCATATCTTGGGAGCTTCATGTTCTTCTATGAAGCAGGTGCTTTTAAGTGAAGTAGGACCCTCCAGCTCATATACCGGACCTTCCAAGTGTTGTGAATTTTATTCATATTTATGTCCAACTCTTGTATCAGCAGATATTTCTGTACTTAAAGTGAACAATCTAGAGGTTAAAGCTTTTCTTGTGAAGTATACAAGTCTTGATGCTCCAGATGAATCTACTTTAACAGCTTCGCCGATGGCCATTTAAACCATGCATGGGTTGGAAACGGATACCCAATAAACAGAAAAAGACATTTATGTCCGATTTCACCACAGATGTTAAAATCGACATTAACAAATGTAACGTAACAATTGTCACAGCACTAACACTACTGTTAAATTTCTTGCATTTCACCAACCTGTTTTCTGAAAATGTTAACAAACACATGTTAACGCTAAGAAACTTGTAAATATTACAGCTATAGAAGGTTATGGATAATTTGTATTATTTTCTGAATGCACTACGATGTGCTTTTGTTTTCATTTTTGTCTGCACACAGCTGAAAAAATGGTGGGAGAACAAAATCATAAACAAAAGCCATGAGACCAATTTTTCATCAATGGAGAAAAATTGTTAATTGAATTGGTGACGAAGTGTAAGAATATCATGGAAAATAAGAGGATGGATGTGGTGAATGTAAAAAAGAAAGATGACACGTAGGAAAATATTGGACACAAATTTAATTCAGATGCATGTGTCACTACTATAAGCACCAAACAACTTCGTCAGTATTACATAAATTTAAAACGAGGTGCGTCAGACAAGTGACTTGAACATTTTAAGAAGGGAGGTGGACAGTGTATTTATTCACATAATTCAGTGAATTATAAAATTGCAAACTTATTAATACTTGAAGCAAAGGCAAGATCGGCATATTCCTTTCAATGCATATTCTAACTCAGTATTACGTAAATTTAAAACATGGTGCGAAGACGGGAGGTATTGTATTATCCACATAATTTAGTGAATTATAAAATTGCAAAGATATTAATACTTGAAGCAAAGGCGAGCTGGGCATATTCCTTTTGATGCATGTTCTAACTCATATTACGTAAATTTAGGACGAGGAGTGAAGCAGGACAAGTTAGAATTGAACATTTCAATACAGGAGAGGGGCAGTGTATTATCCACATAATTTAGTGAATTATAAAATAGCAAAGTTATTAATATTTGAAGCAATGGTGAGATCGGCATATTCCTTTCGATGCATGTTCTAACCTCTCTTGTACTTCTGCAGCAAGCTTCATAGCAACTTGTTTCAATAGTCTATACCTCTGTAGAAAACTCTCTTCTGATAGCTCCTCAAAATCATTTCTCATCATAGGCCGTACGCTATTATGAATGTCATTTAGACAGTCTTAAACATAGCAAATCGACATCAACATTTGAGTTCATGCCCGCCATCTTGACTATTTACCAGGGGCGGTTTCTGAGGTAGTGTCACTGTGTCATGGCACCATCTGTATGAAAACGAAAGAAAGAGAAGTGTATAGGAATTGCGCAAAAAATATTGTTTCTAAGTATCTGCTCCCTTATGTGAATAGGCGCGTTAAATACAAGCGCTCTGTCCTGGTTGTTTTCTGTGACTTGCCGCCGATTCCAGAAAGGCACCATTTATGCTCATAAGCGCTTGTGTTAAGGGCTAGGATGTCTGCTTATACACGGCTTCTTATGGGAGAAGGTGGTGCCGAGGTTTCTCTGGCGCATAACTTACGCTTCATCCGTTAAAGAGTGCAGTAAAGCACGGGACTTAAGATAACTATCTCTCTGTCGCAAAATCGTACACGAAAGCTTCATATCAGATTCTCCATGAACTGTAGTATCAAACTTTTACTGTACTCGTTACACCTGTGCATAACAAGAGTACGGATGTAATAAATATCTATTTCCGTTTCCCTGTACATTTGTTTACTCAGGAAATTAAATAAATATGGTTTTAGGGGTATTATGAATAATTGGATTAAATCCTATTTAAGCGATAGAAAACAGTTTGTAGAACTTCAGTTTGAAAATAAAGGAAAATTAAATACTGTTCAGTACAAAGTGAGAGAAGTTAGGCGAGGAGTTCCACAAGGATCAGTCCTGGGCCCCTTGTTATTTTTGTTGTACATAAATGATTTGCCAATTGCCATTAATTCCACAGATGTTATTTTATTTGCAGATGACACTTACATTCAAATAAAAGGAAACAATCAAGAAAGTGTACAGACCAAACTCAATGATACTCTATGTAAACTGCACACATGGTTTTAGACGAGTGAACTAATTATAAATAAGGATAAGATATTGCCATTTCATTTCATACTTGCCAAAATAGAAATGTGGTCAAACCTCCAATAGTATTTGATAAAACAGCCATTAGCTACAATAATGAAACATTTTTGGGATTACATATGAATGAGAACATGAAATGGACCACACATATTCAACATTTAATAAAATGAGTTCCATTTTCCGTTGTTTAAGGACTATGATACAATGAAGCACAAAATTAATACAATTTTGAGTCGAACTAATACTCAATGCTCCATTTATTGCTAGTATTTACCTAGAACGCATTTTGTTAGGATCTTCCTAACATCATCAGCTGTTGTCGACTAATGGATGCCGGTTCAGTGAACTCCTCGGAGGTGATAGGTGCGTCTCTGTCGGTATCTTGATGAACTTGAAATTTGGATTTTCTTCAAAGGTAGTATCGAAATTAAACAATTTACTTTCATATTTCCTTACAAAGATTTTTTCCCACGTGGTTAATGCAGCTGGACCTTGGACACTTTTTAGTAAGTGATTTTCTCGTTCTATGTCATGATTTTCCTTCCAAAAATGGTACGCTACCGCCGATTTATCTATTTCTTTATTCCTGATGTTCCTAAAGTGCTCTTTAAGCCTAATGTTCACGTTCCTTTTTGTTTTTCCAATGTAGAATTTGTCACAGTCCTTGCAATTTATCAGGTACACTCCTGATTTTTTGCCTGTGGGTATCTCCTCTATGATGTTTTTGATGTAATCTCTTGTTCCCAAGTGTTCCGAGAGACAAACTCATAGAGTACATGCAAACATGGCTTTAGTCCCTACAAATAGACCAAAACCTCATAGAGGAATACCTTCAATTAACCAATATTTGCATTGAACAGTCCTTTTTTACATTCAATAAAAAAATTTTCAAACAAAAATCAGGACTATCTATGGGCAACCCATTGTCCCCATTTTTGGTAGACCTCTTCATGAGCTTTTTGGAAACGCACATCACAAAGGCATTCCCACTAATTTTTAAGCATTGGTACAGATATGTGGATGACATTTGGGCAATAATAAATGAGAAAAAGTGGATGATGCATTAATACTTAATTTACAAAATCCTGCAATAAAATTCTCCATAGAAAAAGAGACAAACAATGAAATCCCTTTCTTAGATTTGAAACTTACCAGAAAACATAATAAACTTGAATTTGGCATACACAGAAAGGAAATACACACAGAAAATTCCATAAAATCAGATGGATATAACCCAAGACAACACAAGCATGCTGTTATCAACAGTTTAACTTACAGGCTGGTTAATGTACCTTTAAACAAGATAGAATATAACAAAGAGTACAATAATATCATTCACATTGCAGAATACAATGGATACAGTGCTGAATTGGTCAACAAGAAAATAGATAAATTCAAAAGACAACTAAGATGCAAACAAGTAACTATTCTCTCCCCAATTAGCAATGAAACCTCATACAGAAAATTTACGTATCATCCCAGAGCTACACACCTTTTCCAAAAAGTCTTCAAAGAACACAATATTACTTTGGCCCCACAGAACAAATTTAGTGTACAACACCTTTTGAAATCACATAATACAAAGGAGATACCCACAGGCAAAAAATCAGGAGTGTACCGGATAAATTGCAAGGACTGTGACAAATTCTACATTGGAAAAACAAAAAGGAACGTGAACATTAGGCTTAAAGAGCACTTTAGGAACATCAGGAATAAAGAAATAGATAAATCGGCGGTAGTGTACCATTTTTGGAAGGAAAATCATGACATAGAACGAGAAATTCACTTACTAAAAAGTGTCCAAGGTCCAGCTGCATTAACCACGTGGGAAAAAATCTTTATAAAGAAATATGAAAGTAAATTGTTTAATTTCGATACTACCTTTGAAAAAAATCCAAATTTCAAGTTCATCAAGATACCGACAGAGACACACCTATCACCTCCGAGGAGTTCACTGAACCGGCATCCATTAGTCGACAACAGCTGATGATGTTAGGAAGATCCTAATGAAACGCGTTCTAGGTAAATACTAGCAATAAATGGAGCATTGAGTATTAGTTCGACTCAAAATTGTATTAACTGAGTTCCATTTGTTATTTTCTTAAACATTTGAAAAGCTTAATAAATTTAGCAGCATTGAGAAATATATATTATGGTTACTTTCACAGTCAGTTACAATATGGGATAGTGTTCTGGGGGGAAAAGGCAGATAGAGTCTTTAAACTTCAAAAAAGAGCGATAAGGATACTAAGTGGGGTGGATAACAGAACATCTTGCAGGCCATTATTCAAAAAACATCAAATATTACCTCTAGCATGTACGTACATTTTGGAATTAGTGATCCATGTAAAACAAAATAAACTACAAATACAAAATTACAAAACTGTCGATATTCACAAATACAATACACGTCAGAAAGATGACTTTCACATTCAAAATTGTAGAATGGAAATCTTCAGGTCTAGTGCTATCAATAAAGGTATAAGATTATACAACAGACTACCAGAAAATATTAAACAAATGAAGAGCCTTGTACATTTTAAAAAGGGAGTAAAACTCTTTTTACTGCAACATTCATTTTATTCTGTAAATGAGTTTTTAAATGTTAATTAGTTTTAAGTGATTGTAAATAATGACAATAGCCATTAATGTAATTTTTATACTAGACGTGTCTGATATCAATCGAAAGGACAAAATAAATTGAATTGAATTAAATCATGAAGTAGAGTAAACTCCACATTTGTGAACAATTACTTTTATATAGCATTTCTCTATGGTCTTTATATAGTTTATATTTATTTGCTTTTCCTACTTTAGACTTTTGTTGGATCCTGTATCTGTTACAGTTTTTAGTCTTATGTAACTTTTTATATTTATCTTTGTATCTTGAACTGATGTGTCCTATAACATATGTATTATGTTCCAAAGGATGAAATAAATACAAACAATGGCAAGTTTTAAGATTTTGAGGTGGTGTTGAGGATATAGGTAGCAGTGAGAAGGAAAGCGACCCATTTTCTACAGGTGTTCGTGAAGAATCAACATTATGGAGTTGTCAAAATAACTATTAGACAAACCTTCACGAGCACAACCTCTGGTGTATAACCGCAGACTCAGCTAACTTCTGACAGCCAATCAATTGACATTTTCACAAAATTGTTTACTACTGACTTACTGTCTCTCATTGTTTCAGAAACAAATGTATATGCGAGTAGGGTGAAGGAAGACCTAATCTCTAAAGGCAATTTAGGACCTAAGAGTAGAATTCAGAAATGGACAGATATAACAATGAATGATATTTACAGACTACTTGGTCTAATTATGCTCATGGGTGTTATTCGTAAACCTACGCTGGACATGTACTGGTCTACAGATGACATGCTAGCTACCCCATTTTTTTGGAAATGCATGTCAAATAACAGGTTTACTTTTATTTTGTGCTTCCTTCATTTCACCTGCACAGAAAATGTAAATGATAAACTACACAAAATCAGACCTGTTTTTGATTACATTATTTCAAAATTCAAAGAAAATTATGTGCCTAGTGAAAAAATCACTGTTGATGAAAGCCTGATCCTTTGGAAGGGCAGCTTAGGTTGGAAACAATATATTGAAACAAACAGGGCCAAGTTTGGCATAAAGAGTTTTGATGTGAAAGTAAAACAGAATATCTTTAAAGTAGCTGCATATACACTGGCCAAAGGACTGATAACACTGGAGACAAAGATTTGAGATTATCTGGTTCCATAGTAATGCACCTGATGGAACCTAAATTTGAAATGGGTAGGACTGTATATTTAGGCAAATGGTGCAGTTCCCCTAAATTAATCATGGCCTTACACAAAATAAAAACAAATGCAATTAGAACAGCACACTCAAATTGTATTGATTTGCCAAAAGATGTGAATACAAAGGCTCTAAGAAGAGGAGAAATGCAGGTGCACCAGCTCCCACCCTTGACTTATGTTGCTTGGCAGGACAGGAGGGTAGTTACAGCATTATCCAATTGCAGCTCTAAGATTTTAAATGATTGACACTAGAAAAATTGAAGCTCATACAAAATGTCAATTATCAAGCCCGATATTATCCAGGATTGCGATATGCATATGGGTGGTGTGGATCTAGTAGATTAGGTATTACACGCACATCCCTCTTTGTGAACAGCAATCAAATGATATAAAAAAGTATTTTTACACCAACTGAATATAACCATTACAATTGTTCAGTAATTTGGATAGCTCTAAACTCACGAAAGACAATGACTTACCTGGACTTTCGCATATCAATATCTCGCAGCCTAATTGAGCACTATAAAATTCAGAGACCTCCCCATATTGGGGGTAAGAAATCCACCACCCCAGCACTCCTCAAACTTGAAGGAAAACATTTTCCTAAAAGGATACCACCCACAGCAAAAAAGTCACATCCCTTTAGAAAATGTCTGGTGTGCTGCAAGAAAGGTGTACGAAAGGGAACTAGTATGATTTGCCATGGATGTGGAGATGTGCCCTTGTGTGTTTATTCCTGTTTTGAGGTGTATCATTCAAGAAGAAACTTTTAGAGGTAAGCTTTTACTTCTTATAGAATTTATTTAAATTTACTGTAAAACATAAAGTTTAAAATAATTAGCATTAAATAAGAATTAAACACATATATGCACAGGACGCCTATACACATCCATATCGGTTTGGGGCTTTTTAACTTCGAATTCATATGACATCCATATCGGTAAAAGGGTTAAGGAAACACCAGCTTCCGAAGTGCTATGAAGAAACGTTATGAAAAATCAGGGCTCTATGAGAAAATGAGAAAACATGGCTGTGTACTGATGAAACTCAAGACTCAACAGGAAGAAAAGTGGGAAATGTAGTGGTTGGGGCTCTTAAAAATGACAAAACCATTTCTAATCATGTGCTTTTACTAGCTTGCAAAGAAATGTCAGCAGCAAATTACATTAATGCTGCTAGGCCTCTTCAATGAAAGTATGCATATATTACAGCCAAATGTTGTTAGTACAATAATGTGCTTATTTTCCTGACTGACACAGCATCTTAGATGAAGAAAGCAGCAGAAGTAATTAGGGTCAGCTATCCCAAAATGATACCTGCGACTTGCATTGTGCATGCACTACATAGGTTGTGCGAAACTGTTTGGTCACTGTATCCCAATATGGGACAGGGTTGGTATCCAATGGAAAGAAAGTGTTTGTTAAAACGCCAAAGAGAGTTGATCTCTTTAGAAACAAAAACTCCAATGTTCCATTACCAACAACACAAATTGTTACTCACTGGGGCACTTAGCTTTCAGCAGTGACGTACTATGCAGAACACTTCAATAGCTTTAAATTTGTTGTCAATGAACTGGACAAATATGTTTCATTTATAGACACTGTTGAAAATCTGTTACATGACAGTTGTTTAAGAAATGACGTGGCATATATTGCTGCTACTTTTTTCTTGTGCCATTCCATTAAAAAACCTAGCAGCAACAACTTATCTCTTGATAGAAAGTGTTAAAGAAATTGTTAATCTAGAAACAAAAATCAACTCACTTGAAGGCTTAAAAATGCAAACTTTAAAAAACAAATTTGAGTAAGTACAAAAGTGAATCGAGAATATATTGACACATTGCTTCACTCACACTGTTTATTCACAGGACATGTTTCAAGAGCTCTTGCTCCTATCCTCAGCTGATACTCGACTAGTGTAAGTTGTAGTGGTTTCTTCTTTCTCCGTATTGTCAATAGATGGCGTGATGTACTTGTCAAAGATGTCCGGTGGTGGAGTTTCAAAATTCATGACTCTATGACGATTTTTGTTAATGAAGATTTTTTCCCATACGGAAAGGTCTATGGGGTGATTAACGTATTTTATTAGAGATGTTTCCAAATTGATGTCATGTCTAGTATAATACTTGCACTAGTCGAGTATCAGCTGAGGATAGGAGCAAGAGCTCTTGAAACATGTCCTGTGAATAAACAGTGTGAGTGAAGCAATGTGTCAATATATTCTCGATTCACTTTTGTACTAATTTGTGCTTCACTGTCCCTAAGCTTCTTTCAAGTTTATACTTTGAAATTTGAGTAAGTTTGAAAAAATACAGGGTTTCAAATTATGAGACAATTTGCCCAAGTTCTAAACGGCCATCAAGCAGACATTGAGAGTTTAAGTTCTAGTGATGCTTCTAATGAAATATGAATATGCAAGAGTGGCATCATGTGACGCAGAATGATCATTCTCCCAATACCGGGCAGAGCTACATGACAATAGGCAGATGATTCTAATGGACAATTTAGAGAAGGCATGTGTTGTGCACTGTAACTCCAAATAATTTCCAACTGACATGTGATATCAATGATCCATCATTGGTGAGTTATCAAAACAGTTCCTTTTTATTACTAGTTTATTATGTAAAAGGAGACAAAATATTTTGTGTGTGTGTGTGTGTTTTAGTAAGTATTTTTAACTTTTTAACAAATATTTTCTTGATTTTTAATGCATAAATAATAAATAAATTTAACTTTATAGCACCTAACTATCTGCTTCCTAGTATTAGCTAAGTCTCTTACTAACTCATTCAAATTTTCTTGATTAAAATGCTATCACCTGTCTTCAGCATTGTATGCTGAGAAATCAGCTGTTGACCCACAGACTGAACTCTCAGAATCCTCTATTGGAATTGGTGAATAGGCAGAGGAACATCTCCGTGTGACACACGTCTTATAGCTGAAGCAAGGCCACCATATTTAATTTTTGTTTTATTTGTCTTACTGTTCCCAGATACTTTACAGATGCAGAAGTACCAATCATTATAGTGACTGTTTTTGTTCATGCCATATTTAGAAGCTCAAACTCGATTTCTGTTTTACATTGAAGCACTGCCTTAGCCCTTCACTACATGCTTTGCAAACAGTATGCAAAACCCATGTTTTGCTGATCTTCAAGCTCAGCCTTAAAATATGCAAAATACACTTTCTTCAAAAACTGTGTAATATTAGTTTTCTGTATTCATAACAAGAAATAACCACATACGTAACAGAAGTTCATGCATTTTCTCCTAGAAAAGGTGGAAACCACTGTGAACAGTGTATCACTACACTATGTGTATTAAAAATATAAAATAACAATTACGAATCTTTTTTGCGGAAACTGCATTACCAATCTCCACAAGTTTTAGAAAGCAACTAAGTTCTGAGTTGTTAATATATAAGCCCCTAAAAGGTGGGTGTAGAAGTCTGTTAATCGTGCAACTGTCTTGCATCAGTCATCAGCTCATTGATTAGGAATATAAGGGATAGAGGGTAGGGAAGCACAAAAGAGGTGTTTGTTAATAGGTATATATACAGCCTGAAGATGCAAAATATGTTACATTATTATTAATCTTACGCTGCAGAAATATAGATATATAAACACAATTGTATATAGTGACAAATATATCAAAATTTGAATTTCATAAAAATGGTACATGTTATGTGAAAAGTGTTATCATTTTCAAAATCAGTGTGTGTGCTTCCGTATAAGTAGTCTATTTTCATAAAAACTGGGAAAATATCACAGGACAATGTTATTTGTATTGAAGTAAATAATCTTCAAAGAAGCATAAGTATTATTATTTCAATAATTTAGAAGTAATAAAATACATGGCTCTGACACCATGTCCCAGAGATAAATTTGAACATTTACCAACTGAAATGAAGATGGGGAAAGAAAGTTTAAGTTCTCTATTAAACTGTCATATAATTTAAATTAATCACAACACAGCACAATCTAAAGCAAAATTAACAAACAAAATTAAATATATAAAGGAGAAGTAATTATTTCAAATTGGTATCCCATCACACAGCAAATTTTAAAATGCAAAATCAAATTATTTATTTCAAATTGGTGACCCAACATAGCAAGAATATAAAATTCAATATTGAGTGATTTTATTTCAAATTGGCATTCCAATATGGACCAATATTAATTTTATTTCACTTCTCTGTAGAATATTTGATTTCTGCAAACATGGGATCTAATTCCTACAGTGATACAATCATTAGGATTACATGTATGGCAAAATTTATGCAGAATACAACATTCACAGAGAACACTGGCACATACAAGGACTAATTAAAGCTTTGATTTGTATTATTATTGATATGGAGATTATTCCATAAATCCTGCTGTTGGTACTTTAAAATGTCTGATGTGTTAGTTTTTCTATTTATTTTTCTACAAACTATTCCTGCAAAGACATTTTGCTATCAATTCTGTGCTAAATAATTTCATTTGTGCTGAAAATATGTTAAGCACATGCAATTTTAATCATATCTTTCCAGAATAATTTCTGAGAGAACATAAGAGTTTTTTTTAAAAAAATCTTAGTGTTGTCATGTTGCATCCATGTCAGATCCTTAACTTAAATGCAAGTTTGGTTTCCTCCCCACATGTATGTACATATTTTCTTGAAGAGATTTTAAAACTTGTGTTAGGAAATAAAGTAAAGTGGTCAAGTGATCAGATCACTTGACTTTCACCAAGGTGGCTGAGGTTCGATCCCAGGTGCCTGCAAAGTGAGATTTGTGGTGGACAACATGGCACTGGGGTGGATTTTCTCTGGGACCTCCGGCTTCCTCTGCCACCAATTGCTCCATTATCATCTTTCCTTTCATCTACTTCCCTCACTCTCATTCCAAGGAGCAGGCTGATCGCCCATCCCTTGGATTTCTCTCTCTCATTCATAGTTAGTTGTAGCTTCCTCACATAATGCCTAAAATGGGGTAGAGGACCATAATTGAACAGGACTGTGTCCTATATCAAGGGAAGAAGAGGAAGTAAACAAAGTGGAAATGTAAACAAAATCATTTTACAGGTAATGTTTTATTATTACAGCATGCTTTAAGAGGAAATTATATGAATAAAAAATACACAATAACAAAGTGAGTCTCATGTTACCTATATTATTTTTCAAATGTATATTTTTTTAGTCAACGTCCTTCAATGGTAAGTCAAATCGGACGATGAATGAATTGGGTGAAATGATACTCAAATGAGACCACGGTCCATAGAGTTTAGAGTTACCTGACATTCATATTTTACGACAAGAGAAAATTGCAGGAAAAACCTTATGCAGATAATTCACCCTGACCGAGATTCCAACTTGGGACCTCTTGAAGTGAGGCAGACATGCTACCACCTATGCTACAGAGGCAGGCCTCAAATGTGTATTCCACAGTGATGAAAGACAGATTGGTATTACTTACTTATGTTCTCCAGAGTTTTCCATATTTCTTGAACAAGTTGAGTACGAACTTGGGGAGATTCTTCCGGAACTAAATTTCCACAGCAACGTATAATAAGCAGTGCCTGTGTGCTGGTAACAGATCCTACAGGAAAAATTTTTCAGTTAGCATTTGACAATTGCCCAAAATGTGCATTCCAATATTTCTGAAGTGAATAGCTACCAGTCTGCCGCAATTCCTCCAGCACATCTTCAAGTTCCTTTCTTGATATACGACCAGTTCTTCGCACATCTTGATCAAGACGTCTCAAACTTTTATCTAGGTTAGACTCAATGTTATACGAAGGAATGGCTTGAGTAGCTAATTTTCTGCAAACATAAAAAGGAATAGGTACCTTAAGAACATTTAAGCAATTATTCTGTGGATATTAATCTGTTCAAGTGAATTGAAAGCTAGCACAATTCATTAATTTCCAACATCCAAATGAGCTACTATGCTACCAGCTATTAGGAGTTACAAAATATCAATTACATGATTTAACATAAAATAAAAAAATGTAAATACAAGAATAAATGGAACAACAGAAATTCTGGACAAAAAAATTACAGTTTGGAATTCATTTGCTGAGATTATAGGCATAGAGAATATACCTCAAACTTGCTTGGGCCTAGCTACTTGCCTACAGGCAAAGCTGCTGGATTGTTTACCTGCAAAGCAAGAGAGCACTACACTTGTTCTCAATTCACAAGTTGTAAAGTTAGTAAATTTATCCACTACCAAATCATGTTATTAAAATTTTGTGAATATAATTTCTTTTCAGTTAAATGAAATGTCTTAAAATATCTCATTCATCTAATATGTGCTTTTGACCTATGGTTACTTCAATATTCCTATAAGATGTACAGAAATTTGTTCTCATTAAGGTTCCCCAAACATAAAAATAGCAGAAAAATACTTTGGTAACATACTATTATAAAATTCTTATTAATAACGTTTTACATTCCTACAAACAACTACTCTATAGTAATGCACTTTACAGTGAACATAATATTGTGACTTTGTGGGTTCGTAGAACTAAAAGTACAATTTGCAGAAATTCTAAATGTTCATTATTTGGTTAGAAATACACTTTGTAGCAGCAGAATTACATCACATACTCAACCACAATCTACCAAGGTCGATGACCATAACAACAGCATTCTGATTACATCTGTTTACAGCACTCTTGTTACAACATCTGTACAGCTGTTTACTACTACCGCTCTGTTTACGACTGACTCTTGGCCAGTCGTCGCCTTCTTAAATACCCCATTGATAAATTCGAGAGATTTCTGTAACAAACAAGAAATGGAATGTTCAATCACCTTCCAGAAGCGTAACTTAATCTGTGCCGGCAAGTCCTTCATCTCTGCTATCTTTATTTGCTGGCGCTTTGTGTACACAAGCCGCGCTATCGTAGATAACGGCTTGGCGACACTGCTCCCTCCTCAAGGGACAGCACCATCGTAGTGGGCCAAACGATCCAGGTGCACCATCAACATCTTCCCTCGGGGCACCTTCTGGATGCGGTAGACCACGTCGTTAATCCTCTTCACCACCCGGTACGGTCCATGCCATGGCTGTTGAAGTTTCGGGCAGCGTCCCTTGATCCGGGTAGAGCGGTACAACCAGACTAGGTCACCCTGCTGGAACCCTTGGCTATTGGCTTGCCTGTCGTATTGGGTCTTCATGCGGTTGCTTGCCTTCTGGATGTTCTGACAAGTCATCTCATTAATGTCGTAGAGATGGTACACCAAGTTCTTCACATACTCAGTTGCTGGCTGTTTTGCGTCCAGGGGGCTCCCAAAGGCCAGGTCACAAGGGAGGCGTAACTCTCGGCCGAACATTAAGCTGGCTGGCGTCATCCCAGTGGTGTCGTGTGTTGACGAGCGGTAGGCCAGCAAAATAAGTGGCACCTTGACATCCCAGTCTCACTGATGGCTGGCCACGACTTTCCTCAGATGTTCTAAGGTCTTGATGTACCTTTCTACCATGCCATCGGACTGGGGATGTAGAGGTGTTGTGCGGGTCTTATTAACCCCAAGTCTTTCTAGTGCCTTCTTCATTAGGATGGACTCAAAATTGGTACCCTGGTCGCTGTGGAGCTCTAACGGCACCCCAAATCAGCAGAACACTTGCTCCACGAGGCAGTCTGTGATTGTCTTTGCCTCCTGGTTCGGGATGGCATACACCTCCGGCCACTTGGTGAAGTAGTCCACGACCACCATCAGGTACTTGTTGCCTCAATCGGACACTGGGAATGGTCCAGCTATGTCGACAGCGATCCGTTCGAATGGCCCTCCCATGTACTGCTGCATGCGACCCCGGCTCCTAGTCTGGGAGCCACGACTCACCGCGCACACGTGACATTGACGGCACCATCTCTCAGCGTCTGCTCGTAGCCTCCGCCAGTAGTAGCGCTGTCGGAGTTTGTCGATTGTTCCATTTGCTCCCAGGTGTCCTCCTGAAGTACCGGCATGCACTTCTTTTAAGACCTCCAGGACCTTACTTCGGTGAAGTACCAACTGTTCTCTCTGCGTCTTCCCATCGGGTGATTCCCATACCCGGAACAGCACGCCCTCTCTGATCTCCAATGAGTCCCACCTGGGCCAGTACGACTTGTATGTGGCGCTCCTTGGTGTGATGTCCTCCCTGGTTGGTCTTGTCCCTGCCTCCACTTCTCTCAAGAGTGGTCCCAAGTCTGTGTTGGCCGGCTGCTCCCCCCTCAGGCTTGCGCTATTCCAGCCATCCGCAGCCACTACCGTGACCACTCTGACAGCTGCGGCACGCTCCTTTTCTTCCACTCTTGTACACTGTCCGCACTCCTCTGGGCAGGGTTTTTGGGGTATGGCATGTGCGTTGCCGTGGCTCTTCCCTCTACGATGTTCAGAGGTGAAGTCATATTCCTGCAGACTCTGGACCCAACGTGCTGTCTGGCCTTTCAGGTTCCTAAAGCTGAGTAGCCATGTTAGGGCAGAGTGGTCAGTTCTCAGGTGGAATGGCTGACTTGTGGGAGCGCTCCAAGGTCTTTACTACCGCCAGTAAATCTCGCCGGGTGACGCAGTACCTCTTCTCTACCTTGGCTTAAGATGCGCTGGTATTGTCTCAGTAGCTGTCGAACCTTTTCGGGCTATTCTGCAGTCAGGTGGTCGGCCGCCCTCTCCAATAAGCCTTCCAGCCAGGGCCCCAGGTGTTGCGTCGGCGCCGGCTCATGTGTGTTGTCGATTGCGGTTACGCTGACCACGGGCTCGCAAGTCCCCATCTTCGTTCCGGCCTGGACGTCGTGATCGGTGTCCGCTAGGTTAAGCAGCCTCACTGGCACCTCCTCTCGGCATGGAAACAATGTTCTGGCTACACATAGTCCGTGCACAGCCGTCTTCTGATCCAGCATCATGTTCTTCGTTCGCTGTCCTTCCAGTCGTGCCGTCACCACCACCTCGCTTCTCGCGGGGACAACCACGTCTTCCTTCAAGTTGACCCTGCAGATTCCAAGGCGTTCTTCGAGTTGCCGGAGCATGACCTCTTCTCCACTGAGCCGCAGGACCTTCTTGCCGATATCGACCGTCGCCTCGTGGCTCCTGAGGGCATTCAATCCAAGTATCACCTTCTCAGCCACCTTCGCGACGAACACACACAGACGCACGGCACTCCGTCCCAAGGTCAACTTCAATAGGGCCACCTTCTCCACGGGCAAGGTGTCACCTGATGCCGTCACTAGCTGGTTATAGTCGGCTCGGTTTTCTCGACGGCAATTCCTTGGCCACGTCAGGTCTGATGATCACGGTTGCCCCGGTGGGCACAGATTCCCTCTCATCCAACCGTCCGCGATGAGGCTGTCATCCATATACCGGTTGACGGCGCGCAGGGGATGGTGATGACGGCGCCGACGTGCTCCTCGCCACGCCGGGCCTTACTCGTTCTTCTGGCTGCTCTTTCTGGTGTAGGTCATCTCCGCGGCCAAGTTGCTATTTACAGCTTCCGTCTTCACTGTTAATTCGGCCTTCATTTCTTCCATCTTCTCGGTAATGTCGTTATCCCACTCCTTGGGACTTTGTGGGTTCGTAGAATTAAAAGTCCAATTTGCAGAAATTCTAAATGTTCTTTATTTGCGTAGAAATAAACTTCGTAGCAGCAGAATTACATCACATACTCAACCACAATCTACCAAGGTCGATGACCACAACAGCGTTCTGATTACATCTGTTTACAGCACTCCTGTTACAACATCTGTACAGCTGTGTACGTGTGACTCTTGGCAAGTCGTCACCTTCTTAAATACCTCATTGATAAATTCGAGAGATTTCTGGAACAAACAAGGGATGGAATGTTCTATCACCTTCCAGAAGCGTAACTTAATCTGTGCCGGCAAGTCCATCTCCGCTATCTTTATTTGCCGGCTCTTTGTGTACATACGCTGTGCTATCATAGATAACAGGTTCGCGACAATATGCTGAACATATTGCTCTGTTGACTCTACGAAACATTAATAGTGTTCTCTGGTGTGACTATACAACACTAGAACATGTGAATTATAAGTTTACAACTAAACATGTGCTCTAAGCTACCTATTATGATTATTTTTATCAACTAGAACCTTCATCGTAGTTATCATGTTCGTGCCATTTTCATTTAAATTTTCAGTGACACAAGAAATTGTTCCTGAATATTTTCAGCATTTTTTAACAAGTGTATTTAGTCTTCAAGAAAGGTCTTCATTTCTATGACATTTCTTACACAATGTAACTGTGTGCTTTCCAAAGACGGACAGATGAATTCAGCATACCTTACCATTATTTTGCAAGGTTTTCTTTTAGAACAGAAGACATGCTTATCTCTTCCTCTACTAGTACTGCGCCATTAGATGTCTCAGCTTTTTTGTGTGGAATTTCTGTTCTAGTGAGTGAGTGAGTGTGTGGTGTTTTAGGGCCCGTCAACAACAAGGTCATTTGTTGGACTTGAAACTCACATGAGGAACCATGAGTTGAAGCTTTTGAAATCGTGTGTGATTATTGTGAGCAAGAGCAAGGTTCTTCAGGAACATTTTTCTGGGAACATCCACATCCATATTTGAGAGGTTAACAACCTGTCAATAACTTATTAAATTTTAGATGAGTCGTATTTTTTACACATCTGCTTCACTTTCGTACCTATTTTGAGGACATGTTTCGCAAATCTTCGTTTGCATCTATGGCTCTTGTGCGACTGAAGCTAGATCCAGCGGTGTGGGTAATTCTGGGGTTGTTGCTGCCATCTGTTGATTTAGTGATGAACTGAAATGTGGGATTCTCTTCTAGCGGGATTTCAAAGTTCATTAGTTGGTTTTTATGTTTTTCTATGTATATCCTCTCCCATATGACGAGTTCACTATGTTTTTGTACGTATTTTAGTAATTCTGTGCTATCTTCAATTTCATGATTTTCATGATTCCAATGTTATATTGTATTTCTTGAATATTTTTTGGAACTTTTTTGTGGCCCAGGGGTGGTAAGTAAATTTAGCAAATCTAATTTCTTGTTTTATTGGTGTGAGAGCTGTGATCTGTTTTAATCTCTTTTGAAGTTTGAATAATTTTAGTTTTTTATCTACAAGGTTTTTTCCATATCCATTTTTAATTGCAGTTTTTAAGATTTGATGGTATTTGTTTTGATATTCTTGCTGGCTGAGAGGTAGATTTACTAATCTGTGTGTCAGACTGTTGATGGTTGCATGTTTGTGTGGAATTGGGTTGAAACTATTTGCTTTGATGTAATTATCTGTGTGTGTTGCTTTTCTATGAATGCCAAATTCTAGTTTTTCATTGCTTTTTTTTATTTTAAGGTCTAAAAAAGGTAGAGTACAGTCCTCTTCAGTTTCTACTGTGAATTGTATGCTGGGTTCTTGCAGTAGAAACTGAAGAGGACTGTACTCTACCTTTTTTAGACCTTAAAATCAAAAAAGCAATGAAAAACTAGAATTTGGCATTCATAGAAAAGCAACACACACAGATAATTACATCAAAGCAAATAGTTTCAACCCAATTCCACACAAACATGCAACCATCAACAGTCTGACACACAGATTAGTAAATCTACCTCTCAGCCAGCAAGAATATCAAAACGAATACCATCAAATCTTAAAAACTGCAATTAAAAATGGATATGGAAAAAACCTTGTAGATAAAAAACTAAAATTATTCAAACTTCAAAAGAGATTAAAACAGATCACAGCTCTCACACCAATAAAACAAGAAATTAGATTTGCTAAATTTACTTACCACCCCTGGGCCACAAAAAAGTTCCAAAAAATATTCAAGAAATACAATATAACATTGGCACCAAAAAACAATTACAACATTAAAAACCTACTTCACAGTAATAATACTGATAAGATAAAACCAGAGGAAAAGTCAGGCATTTACAAGATTAAGTGTAAAGACTGTGAAAAAATTTACATAGGGAGGACAAAAAGAAACATAGGCATTAGAAAGAAAGAACACTTCAGGCACTTAAGATACAAAAATATTGATAAGTCCGCAATAGCAGCTCATTTCTGGTCTGAAAATCATGAAATTGAAGATAGCACAGAATTACTAAAATACGTACAAAAACATAGTGAACTCGTCATATGGGAGAGGATATACATAGAAAAACATAAAAACCAACTAATGAACTTTGAAATCCCGCTAGAAGAGAATCCCACATTTCAGTTCATCACTAAATCAACAGATGGCAGCAACAACCCCAGAATTACCCACACCGCTGGATCTAGCTTCAGTCGCACAAGAGCCGTAGATGCAAACGAAGATTTGCGAAACATGTCCTCAAAATAGATACGAAAGTGAAGCAGATGTGTAAAAAATACGACTCATCTAAAATTTAATAATTTTTTGCTTCACTGTGGTGTTCCAATACAGTTAAATCTCGATATGTCAATAACTTCTTTACTTGGCCTCCGGTGTGGGTCGCGTCCTGTTGGCTTAAAAATCTTGTCGTCGTTTCACCGTAAACTATATTAGGCTGAGGTGTCTTTGGAGGAATTTAGTAACAGTGACATCAAAATTAATCGTAAAAATTATTTGTAGTCGGTTTATTGACACTCATCACTTACTTTTTTATATTATTGAGGGACTAGTTTCAAATGCCATTGCCTCCATTTTCAAACTCTCTCCAACTAGCATCTGTTGTCTGCTCTCCTCTCTCTGGTGGTGGAACTATGAATTTCTTTGTCAAATTATCTACTGGTGAGGTTTCAAAGTTCATTACACGGTCTCTATTTTCCCATATGAATATGTTCTCCCATATTGTTAGTTTATTATGGTTTATCACTCCTATTAATAATTTTGGATTTGGATCAATGTCATGATTTTCGTTCCAAAAATGAAATGCTACTGCTTACTTTTCTTCTTGTTTCAGTCTGATGTTTCTTAAGTGCTCTTTGACTCTGGTTTTTAGATTTCTTTTAGTTTGACCTATGTAGCATTTTTCTCAATTTTTACAACTTATTTTGTATATTCCGGATCTGTTAACTGATGGGATTTCATCTTTTGTTTTTGAATTTAGAAATTTTGAAATTGAATGTCCATTAGTAGGTGCCAAGATTATATTTTGTTCCTTAAAGATCTTTTTAAATTTATTAAATGTTTTTAGGTGATATGTGAATGAACTGAATATGTCATTGCTTTCTTTTTCTTTTGTAAATGTGGTTGCTTCCTTAATGATTTTCTTTAGTTTAGCTTTCCTAATTTTCTTAAACACCAGACTTTTGTTGTATCCACTTTCTTCTGCTATGTGTAGTATGGCTTTTTGTTCTTTGACATATTCTTCTTTATCCATGGGAATGTTGACTAGTCTGTGTGTAAGGCTGTTTATTATTGCATACTTATGTATATATGGGTTGAAGCTATTACTTTTTATGTAATTTTCTGAATGTGTTGGTTTCCTGTAAATTCCAAATTTTATTTTTGCGTTATTCCTGATGATATTTAGAACCAAGAAAGATAGTTGTCCATTGATTTCCTTTCCTACTGTGAATTTGATAGTCCTTTCTTGCAGACTGAGTAATTTTAATGCAACATCTAAATGTTTATTTGGTACTATTGCAAAGATGTCATCAACATATCTATACCAAACTATGAAGATCCATGGGAAGACCTTTTTAATTTGTGTTTCAAATGCACTCATAAATAAATTTGCCAAAAAAGGTGAAAGTGGGTTGCCCATTGATAAATGATTTCTGCTTGTAGTGTTTTCCATTGAAGCTGAAGAAGTTTTGTTCAATGCATATTTTTGTTAGTGAAATGTATTCTTCTACTTCTATTGTTTCCATTTCCATTGTTGTTAGCCATTTTTTTTTTTTTTTTTTTAATAAAGTCTGATAATTTTCTGTTGGTATGCTTGAAAATAAAGATGTGGCATCAAATGAAACCAGTCTGTCATTTTTGTCCAAATTTATATCTTTGATTTTTTTCTACCAGATCCAAAGCGTTTTTTAAATTTGCTTTTTCAAATCTTGGGAAACTATTGAATTTGTTTAGTAACCATTTGGCCAAATTATATGGGGGGGGGGGGGGGGGTCATTTATGCTGCTAGTGTTAGGTCTCATGCCTTTCCCTGTTTTGTGAATTTTTGGCTGTCCATATACTCTTGGTAATGTTGGATAATCTCCAGATTATCAAAGATTTTAGCTATTTGTGACAATTTCTCTCAAAGAATAGTGAGAGAAAGCATACAAATATTTAAACCGTGACACAGGCAAACCACTCAACACGATATGGAAGACCCTATTAGCACGACAACCTCCCACTGGAGAAGGAACCAACAGGATTGCAGGTGGGTGGGGACAGAGAGAGTATTAAGTGAGTGAGTGTGTGGTGTTTTAGGGCCCTTCGACAGCGAGGTCATTTGGACTTGGAGAGTATTAAAGCAGTGACCATTTGAAACATCTTGAATCTGGGTGTTTAATGCAGGACCAGTGAAACATCGCCAGGGTTGCTGCCCTAGGTAGTGGAGGGTTTTTAGTAGGTATTCTGCAATGGTGTACTCCACCGAGGCAAGGACACCTATGTCACCAGCCCCATGGGCTGGTGTGGGTAAATTCCATTTTTTCCTTCCACGTTTAAAAAACAAAAAACAAAAAAACAAAAAATGCTGTCGCTCAGTGAAGAAGCCTAAAATATCGAAATTTAACTGTATTGGAACACCACAGTAAAGCGAAACAATTATTAGAGTCATATATATTACACATTAGCTTCACTTACATACCTATATTGAGGATATGTTTCACGAACTATTGTTCGCATCATCGGCTCTAATCTTATACTTTTTCAGGAAGTAAGAAACAGGACTTCCCTGTTCCCCATAGGTAAACAAACTACTGTTTACTGGTCTGTTTCAGGTATTTACATGACAGCAGGAATTTCTTTTTTGTTTTTTCTAGTCATCCTTAACAGTGTTAGGTTGTAATGAATTAATTTATTAGGTCCACAGAACTGAACCAACTGTCCAAAGTTACATTGCACCCAGTGCCTTCAATAGACTGCACCATTCCTTTCACAGTGGCACTTGGTCTCATGTCCGCTGCAAATGAGCATCCATTCAGGTTGTCTGCCAGAATATATTTCCATGTTTGCTGTATGAATAATGTGTGCATCCACCAAGGCAAATATTTTGATTCTATACTTGCATGGTTTTCTGGGAATATGCTGCCTAAATTTACCCCTACTTTAGAAAGATTCCAGCATTTCATAAATTGTCAAATACTCTCTGATGCAGCATTGTTCCTGGATCCTTGATACAATCTCAAACATATCTCTTACTGGAGCAAGGTTGTCTGCAGATTTTTGGGCAGGTCTTGTCGTAACATAAATAAAGCGAAGTGCTCTAAGAATTAGCAGAAATCTTATGCATGATTGGAGGAATTTAGTAACAGTGATGCCAAAGCTAATTGAAAAATGTTATAACATTTTGTTTAAAAACATAAAATATGAAATTTACAGGAAGCCAACAGTCAGAAAATTACATTAAAAATCACAGCCATAACCCAATTACACATAATCATGCAACATATCTTACACACAGACTAGTCAACATACCCATGGGTAAAGCAGAATACTACAAGAAACAAAAAACTAAACTTCACATAGCAAAAGAAAATGGATACAACAAAAGTCTGGTGTTTAAGAAAATTAAAAAGGCTAAACTAAAGAAAACCATTAAGGATACATTCACTAAAGAAAAAGAAAGCAAAGCATATTTAGCAATTCACATACCAAACAAAAACATTTAATAAATTTAAAAAGATCTCTAAGGAACAAAATATCTTCTTGGCACCTACTAATAGATACTCAGTTTTAAAATTGCTAAATTAAAAAACAAAAGATGAAATCCTACTTATTAACAGATCCGGAATATACTAAATAAGTTGTAAGAATTATGAAAAATGCTACATAGGTCAAACTAAAAGAAACCTAAAAAGCAGAGTCAAAGAGTGCTTTAGAAACATCAAAATGAAACAAGAAGGTAAGTCAGCAGTAGCATTTCCTTTGGAACGAAAATCATATTGATTCAATCCAAAATTACTAAAAAGAGTGATAAACTAACATAAACTGATAAGATGGGAGAACATATTCATATGGGGAGAAAAAAAACCTTCAAATAGTTTTTTTCAATTAGCAGAAATCTGTTGCATTTTATGGTCAGACAAAACTATTTTAGAGCCAACCTCTTTATGAGCTACTTTGAAACACATATCACATCATCCTTCCCATACATCTTCAAATGCTGGTACAGATATGTTGATGATATTTTTGCCATTGTTCCACACAAATTCATACAAGATTCCTTAAAACTACTGAACATACAGAATAAAACAATAAAGTTCACAATAGAGATAGAAAAAGATGGCTACCTACCTTTCCTAGATCTGAAGATAATTCATGAACTAAATAACATATCTTTTGGCATCTACCGGAAGCCAACACAAACAGACAATTACATCAAGAACGATAGCTACAACCCGACACCCCACAAACATGCAGTTTTGAACAGTTTAGCACATAGACTAATCAACATCCCATTGAAACAGAATGAATACAACAAAGAATATAACCAAATGATTAACATAGCTGCAATTAATGGATACAGTAAAAAATTATTAGAAAAGAAAATTTGGAAATTTAAGAAACAAAAACACATATTGGATACCACAAAACTAACAGATTCAAAATCCGAGAAACAGTTCAAGAAATTCACATATCATCCCAAAGTACATCATAAATTCAACAAGATATTCAAGAAGTATAACATCACCCTAGCCCCAATAAATAAATTCAGTTTAAAAAACTTATTATGCAACAACCTGAAAGACCCAGTACCTGAAAACAAGAAATCAGGTATATACAAAATAAACTGCTCAGACTGTAATAAGTTCTACATAGGAAAAACCAAAAGAAGTTTACAAATTAGATTACAGGAACATATGAGATGTGTGAAATACAAACAAATGGAAAAATCAGCAATAGCCCACCATTTTTGGTCTACCAATCATGAAATTGTACCAAATATAAAACTATTAAAGCCAGCCAATAATGCAGCTGAGCTCGATGTTTGGGAGAAGTTGCTAATTATAAAAAACAAACAGTATACGTTAAATTTCGAATTGCCGCCTGAAAACTCTCTTTGGAAGTTCATCTCACAACCAACAGATGTCACCTCAAACAACCAGCTCACTTCAAGAAACCACGGATCCAACCAGTTGGATAGTTGCTGATGATGGGGACAAACCGGTCTCCGAAACAATTGTTCAAGTAAGGATATTTTAAGTGATGTTGTGTTTGAATACCAACTCATTACTTCAATTATTTTAGAGCCGTTGCCCAGAAGTCAGTAACATTTTGATGGGATGATTTCAGCAAGTCTTCCAAGTAAAGCAGTCCTAAGACAGCCTACACTATTTATATAGTACTGGGTGCACTTTCTCTTGAGTAGTTTGCTCGATTTCTGTAAACCTCACATTAAAATACTCCACTCACAACTGCCAACATTACATTTGTGTTGTTGCATACCTATATTGGTTCTTTGTTTTACACTTGGAAGATGCATAACCATATTCCTCTTTCTAGCATGTATGTCAGGTGGATGAACATTTAACATGGTCACAGTATCTCTACTCATATTGTTGTGAGGTCTTTCAGCAACTTCAGAGTTTGATTCATTTGCAAATAACTCTGAACACTATCATGATCACTACCTAGTCTTGTCATAAATACTGTTACAAATTTTTGACACATGCTGTACATCCAGTTTGGCACGTAAACTGTGTGCGCACACCTTAACCTTTAACCATTGTTAGCTTGTCTTTGAAAGAGGAAGTATTTAGCTCCAGGTTTCAGCATGGAATGGGATGATTATGAAAATTGTGTAACCGTCATTGCATTACATAAAGCTGGAAAATCTGCAAGTGACATTTTCAAGATGCTACAAAAGCTGAAAATCAGCTGTATGTTTGTGTACCAAACCATCGAGTGATTCACTGCAACTGGGACTGTAAAGGATCGACTAAGGGAGGGTCGACCATGCAGTGTCACGACTCCAGCAGCATAAAAAGCAGTAGCGGCCCATGTTCAGAGAAATCCTGTGCAGAAGCAGGCTATCTTGTCCCATGAAATGAACATTTTAAAAAGGACAATGTCCAGGCTTCTGTCAGAGGACCTTGGACTAAGGGCTTATCGCCGACATAAAGGACAATATCTTGACACATGCCTAAAGAAGCTGAGAGTGCTTAAATGTTGAGGTCTCCTACAGCGTAACGCTCAAAATGGTCATCAGAACATCCTCTTCACAGTGAAAAAGTTTTCACTGTTGAGGAGTCTTTCAATGTGCAAAACGACAGGGTTTATGCATTATCATCTCAGGAAGCCAGTAATAAGGTTCCTAAAGTTCAGAGGGCCCATCATCAATCATTAGTGATGGTGTGGTGGGGGAGGCGTGTTATTCTGGTACCACCCAGCTACAATTTTGCAAAAAGAGCATTAAAACCAGTGCCAGAGTGTATGAAAGCACTGTTTTGGAGCCTACTGTCAAGAACTTGAGTGGCACATTGTTTCAAAACCAACAATGGACTTTCCAGCAGGATTCTGCCCCTGCCCACAGGGCCAGGTCAATGCAAGCTTGGCTTCAGCGTCATATACATGACTTCATTTCGCCTGAAGATTGTCCCAGTAGAAGTCTGCACCTGAATCCATTGGACTACCAACTGTGGTCACTGTTTCAGGGCATCGCCTGCAAGAGGAGACACCCCACCATTGGAAGTTTAAAGTGTTCCTTGTTGACAGCAATGGCGAATTTCCCCCTGGATGTCGTCCATTCTGAAACAGATGAGTGGCCACAAAAACTCAGAGCCTGTATCCAAGCAAAAGGTGGCCATTTCGAAAAGTGATGGTGCTGTGTGTAATGTATGTATGTCAACGGGCTGCCCATCAATTAATGGCCTGGGCCAAATACTGGTGATCAGCTCAACAATTGTGATAGCTTAGTACACAAATAAATAAATAAAAATAAATAAATGTATGTATGTAATGAATGCCTGTACAACAAACTGAAAGCCAATTAAAATATTTTCATGGTATCTGTGTTTATCACTTTTCAAGTTGTAACAGTATTTATGGCTAGACTAGGCATATATGGAATTTTGTTTGCAGCAGATTTGATGTTTTCCACCTGACCAAGTGCACTGTCATCAAAAAAATTCAAATGAACAAAACGATTAATTTTCAAACTCCTCAACTCGTTCTAATATTTCCTGTCGTAATGTTCCATTGTCAAGACTTACTAATGCAAACTGACACAGTATGCACGTGTCTCACCACTGTTGTGACTCCTCTCACGCCTTCCTCCAGCGATGCCCCATATGGGCTTAGGTACAATAAACCACAGGCTTCAGTGCCGAATCCACTCTTGCTCTAGTTAGAGCAAGTTTCTTATGCCCCAGCTATTATATTTTGAGAAGCTTTGAAGTTTCTTTGACAGCCATTTTACTAGTCGGTGAAAGGGAAAATTTGTTGTTTAGAATAAGCACATTTTATTACCTGTTTTATGAATTTTGGATAGTTCATAGATATAGAGATTAATGGATTGTGTTTGTTTTAAACAATCTGCTTTTGGGATTATGTTGTTACTGCTTCATATATTGCAAAATTGGTGTGTGGCTTTTGATTTAATTTCTATGAAATTGTCATTGTTCAGCATATCTTCAATCTTATTTATGGATTTCATTTTTTTGCATTATTACAAGTTTGCTGCCCATATCTGCTTTTGTTGTTCAGATTTTAATTGCATTTCTAATAAAGCTTAGTGAAATATTAAATGTTAATTTAACTCCACCTAATTCACAAAAAATGTAATTTCATAGAACTTAGAGTTAATTATATTTATTACAATTATACCTATGGTTGTTCTGAAAGCTGAACTGCACATATTTCTGTTTTGTTCTATTCAGAACTTATCCATGTCTGCAAATTTATGCAGTGTTCCCTGATTAATAGTACTGCAAATTCAACCTATTTTTGGCTTAGTTCTACAGAATAACATCCATATTAGGTTAGTTTTATTAAAGGTTACAATGTGTGACTGACTCATATTTTACTGTTAATTCCTCTAGTATTTTTATGATAGAGTACTATACTGCTTGTTTGGCTCTTTTCCTGACCCTGCTGCAATATTGTCAACATTAACTGTCCTTATATTTAGACTCTGAATACTCGTCTGCATCAGAAAGACAACTGCAAAGCATCATTACAGAAAGAAACAGACAATATAAACCTGTGCATTTATATGGTTATTAAATTCATCTGTAATCTGAAATCACTCAGTGATGTAATATCCACAACCATTAACACTTAGGAAAATTACACATATCTTTTGCAGACATGAAAAATTACTGGATTATTCTGACCAAAGATAAACAAAAAATGAACAAAGTGGCCATATAATATCCTTTCTGAAGAATTTTATGCAGCAACCCTCACCACTATTCATATTGTTCCATTTAAATACTTATTAACCATTATGTGTTTGTTGGGTCACCACCATGAGCAGACACTGAACACGTCATACACCCATGGTAAAAGCATCATGACCAATAATGCACTCCCCACCACCACAGTACACTGCTGCCATTTTTTTTAAATCTTACATTATGTATGTATTAGCATATGCAAATTTGTAAAGCATCATCATTTCAAGCATTAACCTCAGAATATGCATTACAGTAGGACAATAATAACCTATATCATCATGCACCCTGCTCTATATATTGAAAATTTACCCGTTAAATGATATATTACATAATTCCTCCATATTATATGGGAAGTGAGTATATAAGAATGAATTAAATTTAAAGGGAGACAATGACACTAAACAACACTTACTTTTAAATGTTTCCGGAACATGTTTCAGAGACTTTGCCTCCATCCTCAACCGGCTATCGACTGGTTCTCATTGGTGTAGTTGACGATATTTTGTCATAGGTCTCCTCTGGTGGCGGTTCAAGGAACTTGCTAAACAAATCTTTCTGCGGGATGTCGAAATTGAATACTTTGTTCCTATTTTTTGAAATGAAGATTTGTTCCCATGTGGATAGTTCTTGTTTTCCTGATGCATGTTTTAGTAATTTTGGTCGATGGCCAGTTGAGGATGGAGACAAAGTCTCTGAAACATGTTCCGGAACCATTTAAAAGTAAGTGTTGTTTAGTGTCATTAATCGACTCCCTTTAAATTTAATTTATTATAACAACACTGTTTTCAACACTTCCAAGAAAGGAATATAAGAATGAATAAATGTTTCTTTAAGATTTTATATTGATTAGGATTACCTAATAGTTTCAGTTAGCATGGAAGGACAAAAGTTTTTATTGCACAATAGTAACATCTTTTCTGGAACAGTTTTAAATTACTTAATGGTCTATGTAGATCACCTGCATTCCTTGTATTGTGATCATGCACATCAAGGTTTGCTGTTATTATTATTTGTAACGTAGTTTAACACAGAATATATGAATTCACTAGCAAGAACAAGAGTTTTTAAGGTTTTCAGAAAGTGCCTACAGGAATGACAGCACCCAACACCATTAGTACTACACATGGCCCTTTTTTGGTTATAAAAGGACTTGCTGAGTGCTGAATTTCTTCAGAAGGCAATACCATATTATAACAGGGACTGAAAATATGCTGTTTTAAGGCATTTTGGTTAAGCACAATTTTTAAGTTTCTTAATGCAAAAAAGCACAGCTAAACTTTGATAACATAACTTATTTTTCTCCAACTGAGCACTTTATCTATTTGGAGCACTAGAAATGTGTATCAGATTCTTTACTTTTTAGTGCAATTGTTGCATCCCAATGTTACGAGTAATTCCATTACCTGTTGACATTGTGTTTTAAAATGTATTTTTAGCTGATTGGTGATTACTTTCCACTATGTGATTTTATGATTTATATTTATTAGATTCATAATGAATCCAACAAATGGTTTGGTGTGTTTCACACTCCTGACACACTCCCTTTTTTTGTGGAAAAGTGACAAGTACAAATTTTTAAATGTCTTAAATTAAAAAAGTTTAAATTTCATGGTGTGAAGATATAAATGGTTATGCAGTAGTATTACTAAAAATTGTACTATTGGTCTGTTAGCTTATCAGCATTACAACGGGATGGGAACAATACATGGCAGATTTGAAAAAATTAGGTACCTGAGCATTCCGAAAATATGAACATCCTTTAGAACCTTTAAGCATTTGTATCAGATTAAAGGAGCTAAAAAAAAAAAAAAAAAAAATACTAACAAACTTGCAGACAGTTAAATCAACTTGATATATTAACATTAACAATCTTATTACACTCAACGAATAGTGGATGTAGTGATCAGTAGCATTTTTTTTTTCTAAATCTTAATCTTTTTATCATGATAAAATTTAATATCTTCATTTCCCAGTACTTCCCTGATTCCCTCCTACTCACAGTTCAACTGTCATTTAAAACTGTCCTCACGTGTGAATGACACCTACTTTAAACTGGACACCGATAATAATAATTATGATACCTTTTGTGGACTGAAGCACTTAGCAAGTCATTTAAGCAATTCATCCAGAATCATGTTTGTTTTAAAATACTTAAGAAATATATGTTAATTCTAACTGTAATATTAGGGTTACTATACTTAAAATTCACAGGTTTTCCAATATATTTTTTCCTTTCAATTATTTCTTAAAATGCTTACTTTTTTTACCTTCTGTGAATATTTTACTAAAAAGATGAGCCTTAATAACATTTGGAACCTTAATTACTTTGGTCTTAAGGATTTATTATTGAAATTATTATAAGGATAAGCTTTAGGATTAATTCTGTTCATTACTCTTTGACATGAGTGTACGTTTATGAATATATAAAACAACAGTACATATAATTTATATGTCAGTTCTTAATTTCCATGCTTGTATGTTCACTTAGACTTGTGATACATTCATTCTTTTCAAGGCTTCTGTATTGTTTGACAAAAGCCCATTCATTCCACATTATCAAGAAACATAAGCTTGTTGGAAAGAAAAAAGAGCCCAAGTTAATTTTATATTTAATGCAAAAAGTATTTCCTCGCCAGTACCAAGTAAGGTTAATTCATGCAATTACTTAAAAAGGATAACCTTTAAATGCACTTACTTAGAGAATGTACTACCGCATAAATTATTATGAAGCGAAACACCATTCAACACTCCTCGAGATGAGCTTAGGACATAACTTCGCGCAAATCCAGCATAATATTTGATAAATTTTGCAGACCGAAATATTGATATCATGATTACTTCACGCCGCACCGGCAAATGCCCCTTTCGACTACTAATAAATAAAATACAAAATATAAACGAAAAGGTTCAAAAATACTATACTCAAAATCAAATACTTTAGCGGTCTCTCTCAAGCAAACACCGTTAAATATATTTAATAGGAAGCTACGATTTCATGCCATGATTTCATAATTTATTTCTATTCACAACTACTTGTGCCGCCGTGCTACTGCAAGTACCATTGCCGTCTGCTATACAGGGTTGCCATCCCCCATTATAGGCATTACAGCAAAGGTATTAAAATTTTCTCCTTACGCTAAAATTTACCCTTGTACAATGCTAACCACAGGTGCCTACTATGGAGCAGGACTTGGTGCGAAATTAGATGAAACCAGAAACTGATGGTATAATGGTGGACATCATTGGCAAAGAATAGATCCGTGAATCTTTAGAAGAGGATGCTGAAATTTGAAATCCCAAAAACTGTTCCAGTAATACTATCAGTATTGAATCCAGAAGCATCTGGCTGAAGCTAAAGTCCTGTAAAGGAAGAGTTAGTACTTCAGACCGGAAGCGAATACAGAACATCGGCTGATGCTGAAGAGAATAAAATTAGAACTTAACATTTCGAAATGTAGGACCTCAGAATAATAAATTAGGCTGAAAAACTGTAGAGTTGGAAAGTAAATTAGAAAATCATAGAAAAGATAAATATGTCTCCACCAAAAATGTTTCAAGTGAAGTATTAAAAAGATACGTGGTGCTTACTTACAAGTAAATCGATGTAAAAGTGCCATGACGTTTGTTTTGCATCTTCATTACTTCCTCTTCTTCTGATATTTCTTCTGTCTTCTCCCTAACGCTGATACATTTATTCTTTCCCATTGATAGGCTGCAATGGTACACAGTATTTAAGATCATCACATCCCATATTGGATCGATTTTCAAGTAGCTGATAATAGCTTTCTCATTTGTTGTGCTTGTTCTTTTGTGGGCCTCACAAAAGAAACCCAGGATTTCTTAACATTGGAGTTATTCGCCCTCTTTTTAGTGGATATATCGAGTCTTGGGGTGCAACTTTGCCAAGTATAGGTATTCCAACGTGTTTTTTTTTTAATTACTTGTTCCATTTACTGCCTTTAACTCCAATCGTCATATCGGCGGTCGTTCTTCTTTGGAACATACTGCAGGTGTTTAACTCGAATTCGTTAGTTTTAATCATTAGATCACGCACACATTCACACTTCCAGACTCTGTGGGGAATTATCTTGGTCGGAGAAAAATCCCCACGCCCACCGCCGGGAATCGAGCCCGGGACCCCTAGCACGGCAGGCAGGTGCTCTACCGACTGAGCTACGGGGCCAGCCAGACTTGCTTTTCTTATTTCCGTCACATGAAAGCTCAGAATGGCGGATCAGAATAGATGTACTTCTTTCCGATTTGCGTTCTGGAATGCTTGTGACCTTATCGAAGAGGCGAGCATTCTGCTTCTACCTATGCCCTAGACGTCATCTTAGCAAAAGCATCTACGTACTGAGACCCACAACCGAATCCCTGGCTGCATTATTCGTCTCATGCATCCTCATTGACGTCCTGGGGGCTTTACAGCGATGCGTATGTAGTCCATCGTCCAATCTAGCTCCCACTGTTCAAACTTTGGAGGAATGGTCGACTGCCGCCAGCATTACGGAATGTAATGTATATGTTTCTACGTCTAACCCTTGCCTACACAACAGGCAAGTAACCAATATATTCTTTCTTTGAACGAATTTTAGATAGGTGGGTGACCTGAGCATTGTGGTAAGAAGCATTATGGATAACCAGAACGGTATCGGGTATTAGGCACGGTTTTGATCCACTTCACATATATAGTTTTCTGAATACATTTCCTGATAAAATGCTGTTTTTTGTTGTGACTGTATATTCAAACTTTCCATTAGAATAATGATAAGCCGTTGGCAGCAGGTGCCTGCAGTTCTAACCAGCTAAGAACACTGCACATTTTGGTGTTGAATGACTCACTTAAATGACTCTACACACTATAATTGGACCTTTGGATTCGTACTTTCGAGAAGAGCGAGTAGTATATTTCCCGCATAGATGATGTCATTTGTTCTATTAGAACTGTCAATTTGCTTTGATTGTTTTTCCTACTTGATCCCTAATCTTTTATTATTGGTCTGAGACTTAGAGTACTATCTTTAAAGTTTATGGTCCCTCAGATGATCAATAATATGTTCATTGTGGGCACATATTTTTCTTCCACATAACATTTATTTATGTAAACCGAATGGGAATTTATCGGAACCATCTGTTTCTGTTATGCATTTAGGGACATCCAGTTTCTTCCCAGGTGTGTCAAATGACACGTTATTTCTGTGCTTTTGTAAGAAAAATCAGTTACTTTGGCTACTTTCATTTACTTTACAGGCTTTTATGAAACTCGGTTGAACATTCGCAATAATCTACCTGCTTTGACTATGGTATATCATATCTCGCCACTTTAGCTTTGAAAATGTCATAGCCATTATTATTGTCACAAATACTAGAGAAATGCTGTCTTATAGATTACAACACGCGGAAACCTTTTGCTGGTAAAAGCTGTGGGGAAGCACAATTATCATATTACTAACATCGAAAAAGGTAAGCGATAATTAATTGCCGGAGTCATCAGCTGCATTACGGTCGGAGCCACAAGTCCGGGAGTTTTGCGCCAGCAAGAAAATTGAAACGCTGAGGATAAGTCCGTTTTTCTTTCAAACGTTTGTTCTTAACAAACGTAAATGCTGAGGTGTCTGCAACACCATATTAGGATTTATATTTTGGAACACCACTAGGAGGACACATATTTACATAGAAAGACACAAAAAATTTCATATTTCGTTCCAATTTTCACAAATGTATCAAAAAATAGACAAGATGGCGGCGTCTCATTTCTCAGTCTTATGATTGTTACGACTTTTAGTGGCGGTAAATGCCTAAATTGTCACAGTAAGAAGACAAATCTATTTAAGATAGATGCAAAACAAAGGTGAAATGAATACTCGATGAGATATCCAAGGAAAACAATAGAAAATAACAATGGGAGTTGCTGCAATAAACTTCGAGAAAAAATTGCGTCACGATGCTCTGATTTTTTAAAAGAAGATAACGTGAAGTTCATCGGCTTCTACACGTGAGTGCTGCAATATTGCTACAGTAGCAGATAGAAAGTAACGCAATTACCCTCTCAACACTCGAAACAAACAAGGGTAAGAGTTATCTCACCTCAACAAAAACATGCACAGTTAATCTGTATTAGCCTAGTTTAAGAACAAAAATAAGTTGCTCACACATTCACTGCGTTGTAGCCTCTTCACATTTTTGAGTTCTTTTAAATAATTTTTGCACTATGCGCTTTTCTTTCTAATGTGCGACGCGGCGATTTTTTTTCTAGTTCCTTCACACTTTTTTATGTTTTTATATACAACCATGATTTTTAATATAATTTCTCTACTTTTAGTGCAATTTGGTGTTGAAGGGCATTCTTTTAACGTTATTGTTTATTTACTTACTGCGTACTGTAGTCATACCACAGATTAGTTGCCATCAATATCAGCAGTTGCCACGCATTTTTGGAAAAAAAAAAAAAAAAAAGTATAAATGCAAAAATACACTTACTCAAACACACAACAGGAAAACAAGAACTGGGCCAAAAAGATTTGTTCAGCAAGTTCCTCGAAACGCCACCACAGGAGACCTCCGACAAAATATTGCCAGCTACACATCTGAGAACCAGTCCATGTCTGGCTGACAATGGAGGAAATGAGTCTCCGAAACATGTTTTGGGAAATTTAAAAGTTAGTGTTGTAAATGTAATTAATCAACTCAGCCTTAAATTTAACTGATTAGATACAATACTGATTTCAACACTTCCATAAAAGGAAATTGCTGTGCCTGTTGCAAATAAATTGTTCATGTAACTATGTTGTCTCTGTTTAAAAAAAAATAGGGAAGCTTACTTTCTGGGTGTGCCTCATATATTGTCTAATATATTAATGTTTCTAAATAGAATGGCTGACTTACATTGTTACATGTATAAAATAAAAGATAAATATCAACACAGCAATATCTCAAACAGGATTGATTAAATGCATGTCATTTCATACCAGTTTGACTAATATATACTGCAAATAATTTTCTTACTTAAATAAAACTTTATTTTTATATTTTGTACATCTCACAATCTCATTTACCTATACAAAACATGGATAAAACTGCCTGATACTCAGTAAACTAGATCAGAAATGATAGCTTATATGTACCTGGATGATCCTTGAGGTGACAGTTCCTTGTTGCATTCAACTTTGAAAACATTTTAAAACAAAAAAGATACACAAAACTTGAACTTTCATGTTTCTAGGATTGAAGAGCTTAGAAGATGGAGAATAGGAAGAAATATAATCAGTGTTAAGGAGTGTTTATTTTCAGTAGTTTCTATTCGAATTTCCACAAGGCCATATTCCTGTACTCTTAGGGGTCAAACTGGAGAAGGACTATGGTTGGTACTTTAATAGTACATATGAGATGCAGTATCACTATTGGAACTGTTGAGCAGAGGCAGTAAATGATGCCAGATTACTTGCAGCAACTTAAAAAAGAGGGTTTGTCTAATGAAAATATTGCAGTAGCCCTACCTCCACTTCCACTTATTTTATCTTGGTTTCTGTTTTCTTTTGAAATTATCATAAAACATTTTTGAAGATTTTACTGATCTTTCCTACATAAATTCTGAGGTCTCTGGAGCAGTTTACAATTCTCGTGTAACCTCTTTTCTATGAGCAATAAGGCTTACAAATAAGCTTTCTTTTTCATTTTAATCCCTCCAATAGAACATTTTTGTGATGAAATATTTTTCATCAATGCATCACAGTAGATAGTGGTTGCTGAATATCTGTGGTTCAACTTTTAGCTCTCAATGGCTTGCTTATTCAAGCTTTCAACTCTGACTAGCTCAACTGAAGTATCCCTGAAGCCCAACTTGCTAAAAGAAACTCCTTGGTAAAACCTGTAGGTCCTCTCATTTCAATGCCATTCTCAACATTATCCTTCCATCAGAGGTAGCAGACTCTACCCTTTGGGTGCATCCATGTTAGAAATGGGTCTATCATAGCATAATGAAATGTTACATCTGGTCAGACTATATGGGCAGCTTTAGAGATGACAATGACATTTTCCATCCCATTACCGAGCGGGATGGCTCAGACGGTTTCATTTGTAGCCCACATTCGGGAGGCCAGGGTTTGATTCCTGTGCCTGACCTATCTGACCCATGGGTTTGTTTTGAGGTTTTCTTGGGTCATCAGGTGAATGCTGGGTAGGTTAATTACATCCCCCAAATTTCCTGTCCTTCCATTTCATCTCCAGTTATCATTTCACATCTCCCATTTGGTGATTTGTCTCAGCGTAGAAGTGCCGACGGGTGTCTTGGTGGTGCATGGTAAGATGATATGGTCTGAGTGACCACTTTCTTCTCTGGTAGATTGGTCTCAGAACCGGTTCCTAGGACTGCTTCCAAACCACAGTAGGAGGGGACATGTCCATTGTCCTGGCCTAATGGTAGAGGTTTCCATCTAAGTAAAATGTAAGGAACCTACACTCTGCACTGTCATGGCTCTTTGGGTTGGCTGTCCTCAGTCTCTTCTTGCCTCATCCTCTCAGAGATGCCCCACTTGGGGCCTTGTGGGCCAAATCCCCTCTTTAGTAATCCTAATCTATTCCATCAGAAACTACTATATTTAAATATATGAATTGTAACTCTATGTGAAAATTGTTTAATCCAGAACAATGACATCAGAGGCAAACTTAAAATAAAAAACTATAAGGTGCACACATAGAAGTATTTCCATAACCTAATATAAAGATTTATTTGCGAATACAAAAACATTAAAGTATATATCTGTTATATTAAAAGACTTATTGAGCCATACCTTATTAAAATTTAAAACTGGAAACACTATTGAAAACAGGAAAATTTTCAGGACTGGGATGTTCCTGAAAAGTTCCTGGTTTTAATAGTAATGTGAGTGAAGATTTAATTTTTAATAAACTATGACTCAATAAGTCTTTTAATATGAAATCAACTTCACTTTTAACAACACTTTTATTCATAACTGTTCAAATTAACTATGGATAATGAAGTTTACATGATGGATTGAAAGTAAACAAGCTTTTAATTTTATATTTGTCATATTCATAAGAAGACTGATATTACTGGCCATAATTCTATCAACAGATGAGGTCAGGTAGGTATCACAGACTTTGCTGATTTAATACACTATAATATAAAAGTAAAATCAGAAGAGATACTTCTGCAAATAAGAATGCAAAGCAACTATCTAAGGCCAGATGAAGTATCCAGTTGCTAGGTGCACTGAGTTCATTCTATAGAATGATCCATCAAAAACCTTTAGCACACTTGAGAGGCACATACACGCTAAGAGGTATAGGGAAAAGTAAAAGTGAATCGAGAAGATACTGACAGATTGCTTCACTCACACTTTTTCACAGGACATGTTTCAAGAGCTGTTGCTCCCATCATCAGCTGAGTCTCGAATAGTGCAAATTGTAGTGTTTTCCTCATTCTCTATGATGTCGGTATATGGCATGATGTATTTGTCAAAGATGTGTTTTCCTCATTCTCTGTGACGTTGGTATATGCCATGTATTTGATGTCCGGTGGTGGAGTTTTGAAATTCATGATTCTATGATTATTTTTATTAATGAAGATTTTTTTTCCCATATGGAAAGATCTATGGGATGATAAACATGTTTTATTAAAAATAAGACCTGCAGCTTTTCTGGCAATGAATATGTTCAAGATATACTCCGGAACCATGTCAGGTGAAAAGACGATTATAAATTGACGTTTTGGAGGCGTATATCATCCCATCATCAGGATATAAGAAATGTTGTAACCACTAAATAGATATAACAAAAAAATCAACAAAGGCAAAACACAATTTCTAATCGTCTTTTCATCTGGCTTGTTACCTGAGAATATCTTGAACATGTTTTATTAAAGCTGTCTCCAAGTTAATGTCATGCCTGGTATTCAAAAAATGAAAAGAAACTGCTGATTTTTCTATTTCACCGTTTTAATGATTCAGGTGATGATGGGAGAAACAACTCTTGAAACATGTGAAAAACAGTGTGAGTGAAGCAATGTGTCAATATCTTCTTGATTTACTTTTATTTTAACTTGTGCTTCATTGTCATCTACACATCTTTCAATTTTTATACTTTGTATAGGGAAAAGTGTTTAAAAAGTGTAGAAGTTGCCACAATATCATGGCTCAAAGGGTTCAACCTCACTCACACACTATCCTTTTTTCAGGCCATCAGCTTACACTTTATCTTCTTCACTTAGTATCAGGGTACCAGGAAACAGCAAAGAACAGCAGGGTCTGTCTTGGCTATGATTATAATAACACTTGAAGGATGGGGAAGAAAAGTCTCAAGCTAATACATTTGTAAGAAAACAACCCTCTTCTAGTATTTATAAGTGAGTTATAAGTACAGTCCGGCAATACAATGATGCCAAACTGCCAGAATATGAATAGAATAGCACAAAAATATCATAAGTACAAAGTTTAATACCAAAACACTAAATCTTCAAGAGCAGTTTCACCACATTATTTTAAAGTTAAGACTTTGTAGAATTTTGTTCTAGTTATTTTATAATAAAATATTAAATGAAATATAACAAATTACATAGGATTTGGAGATCCTATCATTTTGAAACTAATAAAAAGGAAATAAAAATAAAAAACCTAATGAAAAATAAGTTAATTACTACTGTGTCAGCCTTAATCCTAAATAAAAGCAACAGTTTATGCTACCTGGTTCATTGCTAACAGAAATTACACAGGGCTGCAAAATTAATTTTTTGTTCATGGCATATAATCCTGAAGGGTGATATTGAATTTGCTGGCCTCTGCTAAAGAATGTTAAGTTAGATTTTGGCTATCACATATGAGAAAAAAGTTGTATTTATGCAACACATTTACAGCTTTAATAATAACCTGTAAACTAATAATTACGTAAAAAATGAAGCTAGCTACAGTGAAGCAATAAAAATTACACAAATATAACTATTTGTGTTGGCAAAAGACATACACTCTCAATGACTCAGTTTTTTGTTGATACTGTGTAACCTGTTTTATGGTGAACAATTGACAGGTTTTTTTTTTTTTTTTTTTTTTTTTTCCGTTTTTCCAAGTTGCGCTGCTTAAAATGGTTGGTTTCACCTCACCATACTTGTTGTATCCTTTATATGTGTGATTGTATACAATGTGTCTTATTACTAAATAAATACAACAGGTTATGGGTCCAGAACATTCCCAGTGCACATAAAGTGTGAAATATGGGAAAAGAAAGCAGTAAATAATATTGTGAAGTGAAAAAGTTGTTTTACATTTTGTTCTGCTGATTACGTGAGTATCCGTGATTTTTACTTTTGCAAAATTGTATGTCCAAAAGAAAAGTTTATAAAAATGGCTACAAATACCATTGTTTGTCGTATCGAACCTCTAAAGAAAGACAATTATGATATGTGGAAAATGCAAGCACAAGCCATGCTTACTCGCATTGGATTTTTTGGTTATGTGACCGGAGAAAAAACAAAACCGCCAAATGACGCCAAACCCGAAGACAAAATAAAATGGGAAATGGACAATTTAAATGCAAAGGCAGAACTAATTCTTATGATTTCACCTCCGAATTAAAACAAATAAAGCATTGCCTAACCTCAAAAGATGTATGGGATATGCTGAAGAAGAATTTTCAAATTTCAGGCCCTGATCGGAAAGCTATGCTTCTCAAACAATTAATTGTACAGAAAATGCTCAGCACAGATAGTATATGTGATCATCTCAACAAATTCTTGGATATTGTTGACAAACTAAAAGAAATGGATGTTGTAATAAATGAAGACTTATTGGTCATAATTATGCTGTATTCTCTACCATTCTCAGTTGAACATTTTCGAATTGCCATTGAATCGAGAGATGAACTACCCAGTGTTGAAAATCTAAAAATTATAATCTTGGGTGAAAATGAAGCTAGACAAAAAGACATCTTCAAGTGAAGAAGCACTCTATGCAGGTAATAAAAAAGATCAACAGAGAAGTGGTAACTATCAGAAGAAACAACCCTTCTCAAAGCAGTTTGCAAAACGAAATCTCAAAAAGTCTCCCTGTGAAATCTGTTCGAGGACAAATCACAGTACATCTGAATGCTGGTCAAAGAAAAGGAATTTTAAGAATTCTGAACACACCTTCATGATAGAACAGTGTTCAATGAAAGCCAATTCAAAATTTTTAGACAGCTCAGTATGGATCATTGATTCAAGAAGCACTTCACGCATGTGTGATGACGAAAGGAAATTCATGGAATTGTCAGTGTCGCCGCAGCTAAAAATCAATTTACTTCAATTGATGGAAAAGGAATGGAAAAACTGAACATAAATAAAAGTGGAACTATTAATCTACCAGATACTCTATGTTTCGGATTTATCCATAAATCTACTTTCTGTTGGAAAAATCGCAGGAAAGGGTTATTCTGTTACCTTCAACAAAGAATAAGGCACTATCTCAGATCAAACTGGATGCCCAATAGTAAAAGCTATGAAATCCAATGGTTTATATTATATAAAATCTAAAGAAGAAAACAAATCAAATGAAAAAAACCTACCTGTGTTCCGACATATATCGCTGACATCAAAAGTTAGGACATGTAAATGAAGCTGATCTAAAGCTGGCTCTTCGTGAAGAAAAAGTTAAAGGTTTAAACTTTAGGAGTGATGGATCTTTTGAATGTGAAGTTTTCACTGCAGGAAATTTTACAAGACCTTCATTTCCAACCAGACAAAATAAACGATCGAATGAACCATTAGAAATTGTCTATTCTGATGTTTGTGCACCTATGCGATTCGCATTACATGGGGGAGCAAAATATTTTGTTACCTTCATTGACGACTATAGCAGATACTGCCGAGTATATTTTTTAAAGGCAAAAACTGAAGTTCTTAACTACTTCAAAGAATTCAAGAACAAAGTGGAAACGTTCATGGAAAGAAGATAAAGGCACTTCAATCTGATAATGAAACATCAAGAGTACTGCAACAAAGAATTAAGCAAATATCTAAAAGTGTGTGGCATACAGAGAAGACTATCTACGACTTATACTCCACAACAACATGGAATAAGTGAAAGGAAAAACAGAAGTTTAGTTGAAAAGTCTAGATGTCTTCTCAACGATGCTCATCTACCTGAAAACGACGAGCATGTTGGCAGGCTGTGGAACAGCCCGAAGGGGGGTCAAATCGTGTACCTGCTCTGGAAAGAGCTTAACCACGTAGTGGCGGAATGTGGATGTTGCAGGATGTCGGGTGAAAATTATGTAGATGGGAAGAAAGGAGGTAGCATGTTGCTCCTCGGTGACTGAAGATTCGCGTGCTACTGGTGCACGTGCACCGCTGGTGGATATGTTTTGGGCAGAAGCTGTAAATACGGCCAACTATCTATGCAACGGATCAGCTTCGAGAGCTATAAATCATGAAACGCCTTCCAAGAGATGGCTTTGACATGTACCTTCTGTAAGATATCTGCATGTTTTTGGATCAGTTGCCTATATCTCGGACAAAAACCCAAGAAGAGGAAAACTGGAAGCAAAAGCAAAACCTGGAACTTTTGTTGGCTATTCAGAAATCTCAAAAGTATACAGAATCTGGAGGCCTGATCAAGGTAAAGTAGTTGTGACAAGAGATGTAAAAGTCCTCAACAAAATGTATATTCAAGAATCTTCAAATCTACAAAATGATGTTGAAAAGGATGACTATATAATAGAACTGAAACATCAAACTGTTGAAAAAGAAACACAAGAAGAAAATGATGTCAACCAAGAGACACCAGTAAAAGATAACTCCCAGTTAGGAATAAATGAAGTCCCACCAACACTGAGACCACAACGGAGCAAGAAGGTTCCAACCAGATTTAATGACTTGTCTTGTCCATTAAATCAACACGTGATGAACCAGAAAAGGTTAAAATGGGATTAAAAATAGGATGGGAGATAAGCGATGTATTTAGAATTGGGAGGAAAGGTCGTAATCCACGACCAGTGATCGTCAGGTGTGCTACAACGAAAATAAAATGGACAATTTTATCAAATACCAAAGAATTAAAAGGTACCAGGATATTCATTGAACATATTCCCACAGATATACGGGGAAAAAGATAAGGAAACTAGAAACATGTTACTACAAGAAATGAAGAATGCCAGGGCCAAAGGAGAAAAAGGTTTTGTTAAAGGTTGATTTGTGGATAAATGGAAGGAAGCAGGATACGCATCAGCGAAATATTAGAGGAACAGAAGAGCAAAGGCAAGCAGTATCCATGGCCAGGAAAGAGGAACCGTATACGTCACCGAGTTCGAGAGGAGGAGTAACTGGAGTAACGATGTCACCCAATACATCACAACACAAGGAAGGAGGCAGGAAGCAGACGTCATTCAGCACGTCACCGAGCAAGCATATTTGGCCGGAAAGACAGCGGACTGAGGACGTGAGACGTGACGCGCTTGCATCGACGGCAGGCTTAGACGTGTGGAGAGAAATGGGTCTCAGCATTGTATCTACGGATGAAGGCAGTATTATGCAAGTACTGGACCATGAAGAGGAGAGAAAAAAGATGGAAAGGATAACTAGGAGTAAGGCCAAAGTGCAGTAATTCAGGTTTGAGAGGAAGGGATCTGTATAGGGCAAGGTTTTGTGGGTTATATTCTGGAATGTTGGATGGTGGGGCAAGGTGAAAAGTGGAGAAATTTCTCAAATTCTAAATCTGGCTGATGTGATAGGTGTGGTGGAAACTTGGTTGTTAAGAGATAATAATGTGGATTTGAGTGATTTTGATGGGAAATGTGGCACTAAACAGAAAGATAAAGGTAGAAATTCAAGAGGTGTAGGATTATTAGTGAAAAAGACCCTAAAAATAAAGGTGAAAATATTGAATGAATTAGGTGAAAAATCAGTTTTGAGGTGTGTGTTAAGTGGAGTATGGGGGAGAGAAAGTGTATATGTGGCAATAGTATATAACCCGCCAAATACCTCAGAATTCTATGGCCCACAGTTATTTAAGATGAGACAAAAAATGGAAGAAATATTAAACTGAGGTATACATAAAGGATTTGTTATAATGGGCGATTTCAATGCAAGAGTGGGGGAAATCAATTGCAGTTAATAGATTTTGAAGGGGAATTAAATGGGTTAAGAAAAGAGGGGAAGAAAGGAAGGAGCAAAGATAAATGTATTAACAATGAAGGTAAGAAACTAATAGAGTTTTGTGACGAGAATTTTTTTTTCTTTTTTTTTAAATTTACATCTTCCAATGTTAAGTCATATCGGACGATGAATGAAATTGGTGAAATGATGCTCAAATGAATCCGGGGCCCTTGGAGCTTAGAGCTACCTGACATTCGTCTTTAAGGATAAGGGAAAACCCCGGAGAATACTTCATCCAGGTAACTCACCCTGACCGAGATTTGAACTTGGGACCTCTTGAACATGATGCAGACATGCTACCATCTACGCTATCGAGGCGGGCAGTGAGGAGAATGATTTGATGATGTGCAAAGGGGTAAAACGAAATGACAGTCTAGGGGAATTTACTTTTATGAATAGAAATGGTCAAAGTGCAATAGATTATATTCTGTATTCAGCAGATTTAGATGAATACTGTAAAGATTTTGAGATCCTAAATATAGCTACTTCTAGTAACCATTTTCCTTTAAGGGTAGTATTTGGAGGTATAGATAAGGAAAAGGAATTATGCTCTGAGCAGAATGGAATAAAAATTCATAGATATAAATGGAGGCACGAGGAAGCAGAAACATTTATGCAGGAGTTGGAAAACCAGTCAAATATGTTAAGGGTAGTTGGCATAGAGGAAATGCGAAGAGAAAATAAAATTGAGAAAAATGTAATAAAATTAGAGGAGTTAGTGAAACAGGCAGGGGCAAAAATGAGAGTGATAGATAAACCAAATATTTGAAGAGGTTGGTATGATGAAGAGTGTAGCACGGCAAAGCAGAGAGTTATAAGGGAGGAAATGGAGGAACAGGATACATAAGAGAAAAAGAAAATTTTATAATTGAAAGATGGGGGTATAGGCACCTCATGGAAGCTAACAAGAAAGAATGGGAGGAAAATATGTGTAAGAAAATGAGGGAGGCAGTAAAAATGAATAATACAAAGGCAATTTGGTCCTTAGTGAAACGAACCTATAGGTAGAACTAGGGAAAGCAACATAAGTTCAGAAGCAAGGAGCAGGTACTTTGAAAGCCTTTTAGGGACAAAAGAGCGGGAGACAAAGTATTCGAGAATTGTATAACATAGGAGAAATCCAACAATTAGATAGTAGAATAGGAATAGAGGAATTAAGGGAACAAGTAAAGCGATTAAAAAGGAATAAAGCATGTGGTACAGATGGGATTCCAGGGGAGTTTTGGAAGGCATGGACTAGAAACGAAAATAGATTAAGTTTGCTAGTGAGAATTCTAAATAAAGTATTTGAAGGTGGTAAGGTTCCAAGTAGTTGGAGAAAAGCAATTGTTGTGCCAATATTTAAGAATAAAGGGAAGGTAGATAATCCTGCAAATTATAGAGGAATCAGCTTATTATCTGTGTTAGGTAAGATATATACTGGAGTCTTGGCAGAGAGAGTTCAAAAGTGGGCAGAAGATGAGAGCTAGCTATTAGATTTCCAAGAAGGCTTTAGACAAGACAGGAGAACAGTGGATAATATCTTTGTGATAAGCACGTTGATAAGTAAATATTTAGCAGATAAGAGGGGGAGGGTATATATATGTTATTTATTGACTTTGAAAAGGCCTTTGATACAATAAATCACGAAGCACTATGGTACAAATTGAGTAAAAAAGGAATGAGTAGCAGATTTATTCAGAGGTTACAAAGTATAGATATATTCAGACAATGAGTTTTGTATAAAGATGGCAAGTGATAAAGTAACAAGATTCATTCAGAATAATATAGGATTGAGGCAAGGCTGTAAGTTGAGCCCCATACTGTTTAATCTGTTTATAGATGATATTATAGATGCAATTAGAATGGAAAATAGGCATGTGCCAATAATTAATAACAGGGAAATACCTGGGTTGCTATTTGCATATGATTTAGTAGCAGGAGCTATTTCCAAAGTGGGAATAGAAAGAGCAATTGGAATAGATAAATTTTGTAAGAAATGGAGCCTTAGAATTGATGTAAACAAAACCAAAATTATGGTATTTAAGAAAGGCAACAAGTTAAGAAAAGAGGAGAAATGGTACTGCCAAGGAAGAGAAATTAAGGTGGTCAATACATTTAATTATCTAGGAGTAAGATTAAGCAGTAATGGAGGTTGGAAAGAGCAGAAGAGAATGGCAATGGCAAAAGGTAAAATTGCATTAAAAGCTATTAAAGCATAAAAGTGAATCGAGAAGATATTGACACATTGCTTCACTCACACTGTTTATTCACAGGACATGTTTCAAGAGCTTTTGCTCTTATCCTCAGCTGGTGCTCTATTAGTGCAAATTGTAGTGGTTTCCTCTTTCTCCGTATCGTCAATAGATGGCGTGATGTACTTGTCAAAGATGTCCGGTGGTGGAGTTTCAAAATTCATGACTCTAGGACGATTTTTGTTAGTGAAGACTTTTTCCCATACGGAAAGGTCTATGGGGTGATTAACATATTTTATTAGAGATGTTTCCAAGTTGATGTCATGTCTAGTATTCAAAAAATGAAAAGCCACTGCTGATTTTTCTGTTTCACCATTTTTAATGTTTCTTATATGTTCTTTAGTTTTGATGTTAATATTTCTTTTTGTTTTTCCTATATAAATTTTAGGGCAAGTTTCACATTTGATCTCATAGATTCCTGGTTTTTCTTTGGCAGTGATTGAATTTTTGGGAGGGCCTTTTAACAAATTTCTGATATTAAACCTATTTTGAGGTGCAAGAATTATGTTGTGTTTTGAGAAGATTTTTTGGAATTTATTATAGGCTGATGGATGGAAGGTGAATTTTTAAAAAATGTTTTTTTCTCTTTTTCTCCTGTAGGTTCTAGGGTGGTGGTTTCTTTTATTTTCTTAGCTTTGGGTCTGTTAACTTTTGTCTACTAAATTTGGGTTGAAACCGTTGGATATAGCTACTTTTTTTATGTGTAGGTATTCTTCTTGATAATCTTCTCTGTTTAGTGGAAAGTTGATCATCCGAAAGATTAAACTGTTGAAAATGGCATGTTGGTGTTGTTTTGGGTTGAAACTGTTGTTCTTGATGTAATTATCTGTGTGTGTCGGTTTCCTGTAAATACCAAAAGTTTGTTTGTTGTTCATTTTTTTGATCTTGATGTCCAAAAAGGGAAGCACACTGTCACACCACCACCAAAAAAGTAGCTATATCCAAAGGTTTCAACTCAAATTTAGTAGACAAAACAGTTAACAGACTCAACAAAGCTAAGAAAATAAAAGAAACCACCACCCTAGAACCTACAGGAGAAAAAGAGAACATTTTTGCTAAAAAATTCACCTTCCATCCATCAGCCTATAATAAATTCAAAAAAATCTTCTCAAAACACAACATAATTCTTGCACCTCAAAATAGGTTTAATATCAGAAATTTGTTAAAAGGTCCTCCCAAAAATTCAATTACTGCCAAAGAAAAACCAGGAATCTATGAGATCAAATGTGAAACTTGCCCTAAAATTTATATAGGAAAAACAAAAAGAAATATTAACATCAAAACTAAAGAACATATAAGAAACATTAAAAATGGTGAAACAGAAAAATCAGCAGTGGCTTTTCATTTTTTGAATACTAGACATGACATCAACTTGGAAACATCTCTAATAAAATATGTTAATCACCCCATAGACCTTTCTGTATGGGAAAAAGTCTTCATTAACAAAAATCATCCTAGAGTCATGAATTTTGAAACTCCACCACCGGACATCTTTGACAAGTACATTATGCCAACTACTGACGATGCGGAAAAAGAGGAAACCACTACAATTTGCACTAATCGAGTACCAGCTGAGGATAAGAGCAAAAGCTCTTGAAACATGTCCTGTTAATAAACAGTGTGAGTGAAGCAATGTGTCAATATCTTCTTGATTCACTTTTGTGCTAATTTGTGCTTCACTGTCCCTACGCTTCTTTCAAGTTTATACCATTAAAGCATGCCTAGATAAATTACCAGGAATGCAAATAAAACAGCTGGAGAGAATTTACACAGCCGTAGTAGAAGCAAAAATGCTCTATGGGGTAGAGATATGGGGTTTGGAGGAGGGGGGATGCAAATATAGATGTGATACATAGAAACTTTTGCAAATAAGTTTTGGGCTTACCACGAGCTTCACCAAATGGAGTGGCACAAGCAGAATTGGGAAGACTGGGAACTAGAGGGATAATGGTGGAAAGGGTGTTAAAATATTGGGTGAGAATTAGGATTTTAGATGAGCAGAATATTCTGCGTCAATGCTTTAATAGTACAGGAAAGACTAAATCAGAAATATTCATGGCTAAATAAGATAAAGGAAATGATGTTAAAAACAGGGTTGGGTGTCATGTGGAAAACAGGAAATTATTGCAAAGTGGATTTTGGAAAGAACTTAGGTTAAGAACGGAAGATATTGAAAGGCAAGAAATGTTAGGAAGCTTCAACTTGAAAAGCTCACTGGAAATTTATAGAGAGATGAAAGTTATGTGGAACAGGGAAAAATACATTGATATTTGTGATAAAGCAGCAAGAGAAGGCTTTGCATGGGCCAGAACAGGGGTGGTAAAACTGAAGGGTTTGGGAAGAGGGAGGGATCTGGAGAAATGTCCATTGTGTCACCAAAGGGATAAAGAATGGCATTTGCTTTTAGAATGTAAAGAAACTAGGTTGCTTAGGGAGAAGATAGGTAAAAACGAAGGGCAAGGCTACCAAAAGAAATTCAAGCAATGAAGTTAATGAGTGTAAAAACTAGGAAAAATTTAATTGAAATTGGGAACTTTTTGGGCAAAGTAAGAGCCAAATGGTTGAGGAAGATAGATAAATATGATGAAAATGAAGTATTTTAGATAAGTTGCCAATAGGGACCCATTAGCTTGACAACCTCAGAGTTTCAGTCTATTGGGCCCAAGGGTAACCAGCAACTCAGTATAATAATAAGTATGTAAATGTATAATAATTTGTAATTGAAATGGAAATAAAGATTAATTACTATTAAAAGAGAAAAGGACATGAACATAGTAGGATCCAGAGTAATATTAAAATCTAAATATGACGATGAAGGAAATCTAGAACGTCAAAAAGCTAGATTGGTTGCCAAAGGATTTACACAATGTCCAGGAGTAGATTATGAAGAAACCTTTGCACCAGTCGCTAAGCTAAGTTCTATAAGATTTATTCTTGGTATAGCAGTGGAAGAAGAAATGGAGATAAATCAGCTAGATGTATCAACTGCTTTCCTGAATGGAGAACTAGAAGGAAAAATGTACATGCAAGTTCCAGATTCACCTGAAAGATATCTATGTGACATCATTGTTGAAGAGGCCTACAACCTTCAGTCAACAATGTATGTGAAAGCAAGAAAAATGTTGGAAGACTTAAGAGCTGTAAATGTAAAAAAGTCTGTCTTCTGAAACGAGCACTTTATGGCCTAAAACAAGTGGGAAGACAATGGTTTGTCAAACTAGACTGTAAATTGAAAAGTTTAGGTTTCAAACCTTCTCATGCAGAACCTTGTGTATATACACGTGAAACAGGGGGAGAAAAAGTTCTACTAGCTGTATAGCTGATGACATCCTGATTGCTTCGTCAAACAAATTGACTGTGAGCAACCTTAAGAAGAATCTGATGGAAACATTTCAGATGAGAGACCTTGGGTATTTAAAATACTGTCTTGGTATTTAATTCAAGAGAATATATGGTAAAATTAAAACCTGTCAATCCAGGTACATAGAAAATCTGCTCAAGCGTTACAACTTAACAGACTGTAAACCTGCAAATACACTGATGGAAGTTGGTCTAAAACTAACCAAAAATGAAAGAAAAGAAGAAAATCTTCCCTACCAGAACCTTATTGGAAGTCTTATGTACTTATCTGTAGCAACAAGACCAGATATCACTCATGCTGTAAGTTATCTAAGTCAGTTCAATCAATGTTATGGTAAACAACATTGGACAGCTACCAAGATGGTTCATGATACTTAAAAGGAACCAAAGAGCTTGGTTTATATTTCACCAGAACTGGCAAGCCCATAATTGGTTATGCTGATGCAAACTGGAGATCCTGACCTGTGGACCACAAGTCATACGCTGGCTAATGTTTCAAATTTGCTGGTTCAGTCCTCAGTTGGGAATCTAGAAAGCACAGAACAACCCTATCAACTGCGGAAGCAGAATATATGTCTATGACTGATGCTGCAAAAGAGGCACTTTATTTGAAACAACTTGCAAATGATTTTGAGCTAAAATATAGTCATATACTAATCCTAAATGATAATCAAGCTACCAAGAATCTAGCAGAAAATCCAATAATTGGTTCTTGTTCAAAAGCATCAGGGAACACTTCATAAGGGAAACTGTGATGTGAGGAGACATCAAGATTACCTACTGCAGAACAGAAGAGATGGATGCAGACATTCTCACCAAAGCCGTGCCTGCATCAAAGTTTGTTATGTGTAGAAACCGTTTGGGACTTAAATAAAAATGTTATATTTTCTTCTTCGTCCTTGTTCGTGAGGGGGAGTGTTGGGAAGTAAAGACATACACTCTCAAGGACTCAGCTTTTTGTTGATGTGTAACCTGTTTTATGGTGAACAATTGACAGGCTTTTCTTGTTATCAAGTTGCACTGCTTAAAATGGTTGGCTTCACCTCACCATATTTATTGTATCCTTTATATGTGTGATTGTATACAATGTGTCTTATTACTAAATAAATACAACAATTTGAAACAAAAACTTCACTTATCTTAAGAAAATGATGTACATTTTTCTTATTAATTGAGATTGACTTCACGAACATTTGTTTGCATCTTCAGTCAATCAACTTTGCTGTCAAGGATACTATCACAGGTTACTATGTTTCTTCCAGTATTACCAACATCTGAAAACAAAACAAACCTAAAAACAGAATCAAGAGCTGGTATTTCGAAGTTCATTAATGTTTATTTTTCCCAAACCATTAAATTTATCAGACCATTTAATTGTTTTAATAATCTAACTTCAGGATATATTTCATGGTTAAATGACCAAAAATGATCTGCTACGACCAACTGATCAGTTTGTTTATACTTAATATTATGAAAATGTTCTTTCATTCTGGTTTCCAAATTATGTTTCATATTTCCAATATAAACCTGATCACAATTTAAACAATTAAATTGATAAGTACCAGACATTTTATTATTAGGAATTTTATCTTTTTTTAGAGAAATGTACTAAATTTTTTAAAATTATGATCATCTTATTTTTTTAAGGGTAGTTTTCTTATATTTAAATTTTTCAATCTTTTTTGTATAAAGTCTATATTAAAAACGTTAATTAAAGCAGTATTAATAATATGTTTATATTCTTTATTAAATTCCTCTTTATTCATGGGTATATTTATTAATCTATAAATCAAACTATTAAAAACAGCAAATTTATGTGAAAAGGGGTTAAAACTTTTATTTTTTATGTAATTATTGATATGAGTAGACTTCCTACAAATACCAAAATTTAATTTATTATTATTTCTCATTACCTTTAAATCAAGACAAGGAAGAAAACAATTAATTTCAGTTTCTAATGTGAATTTTATAGCTTTATCTTGTAAATTTAGTAATTTTAAAGCATCATTTATTTGTTTATCAGGAACAATAGCAAAAATATCAACATATCTATACCAGGTTTTAAAATTTAAAGGGAAAGCTTTAGTGACTTGCATTTTGAAAAAACTCATAAAAAGATCAGCAAGAAAAGGTGAGAGGATTACCCATTGCTAAGCCAGAAGTTTGTTGAAAAAATTCACCATTAAAAGTGATCTAAACAAAAATTAGTAATTCCAATGTGTAAGGACTATGATACAATGAAGCACAAAATTAATATAGTTCGACTCAAAGTTATATTATAAATTAGTAAGTTTAACAAACCCAACTATTAAGTCCTCATGTAAATTTATTGAATTCAATCAATTTTTAAAATAAATCAAAAGTTTTTCTCTAGGAATGCTAGGAAATAAGGCAGTTACATCAAAAGAAACAAGTTTATCAGTCTTAGATAATACTACATTGTCAATCTTTTTTACTAGTTCAAAAGAATATTTCATACTTTAACTCTCAAATTTATCAAAATTACTAAATTTTTTATGTAACCATTTAGCTAAGTTGTAAGTTTGAATTTATACAATTTACAATAGGTCTCATTTTATTTCCAAGTTTATGAATTTTAGGAAGAGCATAAATTCTAGATAAAGCAGGATTACTAAATTTTACAAAATGTTTTTCTTTCTTTGATATAACTTTCACTTCAATAAGCATTTTATTAAAATTTGAAATAAGAGGTTTTAAAGAATCTTTATTAATTTTTATGAAATGTTCACCTTGAAGTAGAAGTTCTACTCTATTGATATCATCAGATTTATCTAAAATTACAATTCTATTATCCTCATCCGCTTTAGTGAAAATTAAATCTTTTTCATTTAATGATTTAATTATCTGTTTATTATTTCTCTTAGGGTGGTATTTATCTAAATTTTATGGTATTTTCCACATTTCAATTTCTTATTTTCACTTAAATCTTGACTAGCAATTTCTATATCCCCAATATAATTATCTATATTGTTTGAAAAATCTACACAAGTTTTTACACCTTGATTTAAAAAATTTAACTCTGTTTTATTTTTCATATTTAAATTAAGAATATGAAATTATTTGTATTCTAAACTAAGCCAAAATTAATTACCTAAAATCTTTATTAATCTAAGATGTAAATCATATAGTTTAAATTCAATATTATTTCAGTTTTTAAAAAGAAAACTTCTTTCAACTTGAAAAGTGAACTTCTTTCAATTTGAATTACTTTTTTCTCCGCTGCTTTTTGATGAATACTATTATCAAATTTTAATTTTTTTTTTTTTTTTTTTTTAAACAAATATTGGAACTACTTTATGTTTTAAACAAAGACTTAGAAAATGAATGTCTGCAAGAATACACCTTTTCCCTTTTCTTCTTCTGAAGTTTTAAATATAGTTTAATTTCAGATTTAGTATCCATAAAATTTAAATTAAATGTGTTCTGGGGAGCCATGGTTCAAATACCGGCCATGGCATTGAATTTTTCAAGTTGACTTTCTATCCAAAACCTTAGCCTATATATGGCTAGTGAAGAAATGATTTATTTCCATCAATTAACTTAAATAATAATAGTTTAATGATGAAGCCTGGGGTTTAAGTACTTACGATAGTAAGTCGCCACAAACGGTGTATCTCGGATGCAAGAGTTTACTGGGAAAATATATGAGTCAATTGGAGAAATTAATGTCAGAACAGCATGTTGACCATGGTAGCTCAATGGGCAAGAGCGACTGGATGGAAACCAGGAGAGCCGTGGTTCCAATCTTGGCCATGGCATTGAATTTTTCAAGTTTACTTTATCTATTCCCTAGAATTCTTGTGAATATATGATAGTATTTATGTGAATAACTGCATTTGCCATGTTATTCCATTTCTGCAATAAAGCTTTTAAACAAATATCAATAATTAGGATAGTTATTTGTTATTTTTTGTCCAAAATGAAAAATAAATGTGCAATAATGTAAAAATATAGTTTTCTAGGAGCATAATAAACAATTTTATGGTTTTATATGTGTTTGGAGGAATTTAGTAACAGTGACGTCAAAATTAATCTCAGAAACTATTTATAGTTGGTTTATTAATACTCGTCACTTACTTGTTTATATTTATGAGAGTAATGCAGTAGCATTTCACTTTTGGAATGAAAACCATGACATTGATCCAAATCCAAAATTATTAAAAGGAGTGATAAACCAAAATAAATTGACCACATGGGAGAACATATTCATATGGAAAAACAAGGATCGCGTAATGAACTTTGAAATCCCACCAGTAGGTAATTTGACAAAGAAGTTCATAGTTCCACCACCAGAGAGAGAGCAGACAACAGATGCCAGTTGGAAAGAGATTGAAAATGGAGGCAAATGCCTTTGAAACTAGTCTCTCATAAATATAAACAAGTAAGTGACGAGTATTAATAAACCAACTACAAATAGTTTCTGAGATTAATTTTACAGTTTAATGCTTTTCCAGATAGTTCAAGTTCTATGACTTGGTAGAAAATTAAAATTTAGTGAATGACTTAAAACTTTAACTGATGTACACAAGCTTTTAAATATCACAGTACTTAAAAGTTACTTAAAAGTGCTATATGGCATCTGTAGCTAAAATATTTATTTACAGCTCTTCCATTCATCAGAAATAAAATATTTAAATTTATCCTTGCTTTTCATTGCATTACAGAAGATATTTTGCTTACATACAGTCTAAAAGCATAAATGTAGCAATGAATCAATATCACTGTGTGGGCTGATTTAACAAAATAAAAAATTACAAATAATAACGTAAAATCCTTTTATGGAAGTGTTGAAAACAGTGTTGTTGTATAAATTAAGTTAATTAGGAGTCGATTAATAACACAAAACAACACTCACTTTTAAATTTTCCCGGAACCGGTTTCTGAGGTCTTCCCTCTATCTTCAGCCGGACATCGACTAGTTCTCATTGGTGTAGCTGGCAATATTTTGTCTTCGGTCTCCTCTGGTGGCGGTTCGAGGAACTTGCTGAACAAATCTTTCTGGGGGATGTCGAAATTGAATACTTTGTTCCTATTTTTTGAAATAAAGATTTGTTCCCATGTGGACAGTTCTTCTTTTCCTGTTGTATGTTTTAGTAATTTTGGTTCTGGATTTATGTTGTGGTTTTTTTCCCAAAAATGCGTGGCAACTGCTGATTTTTCTAATTGTTTGTATTTTATGTTCCTAAAGTGTTCCTTTGCTCTTGTTTCTAAATTTCTTTTCGTTTTTCCAATATACATTTGACTACAGTCACAGCATTCAATTTGATATATACCAGATTTTTTGTTAGATGGAATGGCATCTTTGATGTTTGAGCAAATTAGGTTTTTTAAGGAGTAATGGTTCACTGGAGCTAGTTGAATGTTTTGTTTTTTGAAGACTTTTTTTAATTTATCAAAGGCCCATGGATGGTAAGTGAATTTTTTGAAGATCATTTTAGTTTCTGTAGCTGAGAGGGTTGTGGTTTCCTTTAGTAGTTTCTTCTTTTTTGCTAAGTTCACTTTTTTGTCTACTAGTGATTTGGGAAAGTCATTTTTCTGTGCTATTTCAATAATTTTGTTGTATTCTATTTTGTATTCTTCTGCTGTGAGAGGGATGTTGACCAGTCTGTGTGCTAAACTATTAAAGATTGCCTGTTTGTGGGATCTTGGATTGTAGCCATTAGCTTTTATGTAGTTGTCTGTCTGTGTTGGTTTTCTGTAAATGCCAAAGTTTATTCTATTTTTATTTCTGATTATTTTTAGATCTAAAAATGGTAAATACTCGTCTTTTTCAACTTCTACAGTGAACTTGATGCTTTCTTCTTGAATATTTAAAAGTTTTAGTGCATCACTGATGTGTTTTTTTGGCACTATGGCAAATATGTCATCTACATATCTTTGCCAGAGTTTGAACATCCATGGGAAACCTTTAGTGATCCTTATTTCTAGTGCACTCATGTACAGATCGGCCAGGAAGGGTGATAAGGGGTTTCCCATTGCTAAACCAGAAGTTTGATGGAAATATTTTGTTTGAAACTGGAAGAAATTCTGTTCTATGCATAATTTGGTAAGTTCGATGTAATCTGAAATTTCAAGTGATGACATTCCAAGTGATTTGAGCCATTTTTCTATCAATGTTGGGAGTTGTTTAACTGGTATGCTGGGAAACAGTGATTTAACGTCAAATGAGACTAGTGTGTCTTCTTCATTTAGTTCAGTATCCTTAATGTGTTCTATAAGTTCATAGGTGTTTTTGATGCTTAGGCTATCGAATTTTGGAAATGAGTTGAATTTGTTTGTTAGCCATTTTGCAAGTTTGTATGTTGGTGAATTTATACTGCTAACTATAGGTCTCATTGTTATGGATGGTTTGTGTATTTTGGGTAAGCCATAAAGTCTAGGTAAGGTTGGGTTATCTGGTTTAACTGCATATTTGTTTGATATTATACTTGATTTTGCTATTGTTTTTTCAAATGATTTTATGCAAGCTGTTAATGGATTTTTGTTAATGGTTTCATATTCACTGTTAGTTAGCATTTCTTCCATTTTTTCAAGGTAATCAGATTTTTCCATTATGACTATTTTGTTACCTTTGTCTGCCTTGGTGTATATGACGTTTTTTTGTTTCAATGAACGGATGATATTTTGTTTGCTCTTGTGAACGGATCTGGTTTTTATTTCTTCCAAAATATTTTCACATTGGCTTTTAAGTGGGTTTTGTTTTGATACTGGTAGACACTGTGCCGAAATGTTTATATCTGCAATGTAGTCCTCAATTTCGTTTGAAAAACTTACGCAAGTTTTTAATCCTTTGTTTAGAAGACCTAATTCTTTTGTGGAGAAATTTTGATTTGAAAGATTTACAACGTTTTCAAAGTTTTGCGTGTTTGTTTTTTCGTTAACGCTACTTGTTGCTGTTTTGCATTTAGCGTGTGGACTAATTGCTGCAGGACTCAAGTTTCTATTTCCGATGTGTCTCTTATTCTTGAACTTATTTTCGGTATGGTTTCGATGTGAAGAAATGTTCATCAAATTGGTCAATTTGTACTTTAGTTTTTCGGTTTTTGTTTTCATTTTCTTGCTTAGCATTGCCAAATAGTTTTGTTCGAAATTATCCCACATCGTGTTTCCCAGTGTTTCCGTTAAAACTGAATGAAGTTTATAAAGTTTCAATTCCGTTTCTTCCAAATTTTTATAATGTTTATTAATTTCTAGCTGTAAAACTTTTTTCTCAGCCGTTCAAAAAAGTCTTCAAAAAACAAAACATTCAACTAGCTCCAGTGAACCATTACTCCTTAAAAAACCTAATTTGCTCAAACATCAAAGATGCCATTCCATCTAACAAAAAATCTGGTATATATCAAATTGAATGCTGTGACTGTAGTCAAATGTATATTGGAAAAACGAAAAGAAATTTAGAAACAAGAGCAAAGGAACACTTTAGGAACATAAAATACAAACAATTAGAAAAATCAGCAGTTGCCACGCATTTTTGGGAAAAAAACCACAACATAAATCCAGAACCAAAATTACTAAAACATACAACAGGAAAAGAAGAACTGTCCACATGGGAACAAATCTTTATTTCAAAAAATAGGAACAAAGTATTCAATTTCGACATCCCCCAGAAAGATTTGTTCAGCAAGTTCCTCGAACCGCCACCAGAGGAGACCGAAGACAAAATATTGCCAGCTACACCAATGAGAACTAGTCGATGTCCGGCTGAAGATAGAGGGAAGACCTCAGAAACCGGTTCCGGGAAAATTTAAAAGTGAGTGTTGTTTTGTGTTATTAATCGACTCCTAATTAACTTAATTTATACAACAACACTGTTTTCAACACTTCCATAAAAGGATTTATAAAATAGGCAAACAAGTCTTCAAGAAGTGAAATTATACCAACTGATCGCACATAAAAACAGCTGACAATATGGCGGATAAGGTAACCTATTTAAAATTTCAAACGCATGACGGATTCAATGAAAATTTTGGTAACAAGCAAGAAATAAAAACATTCTTAAAACTGCATGAAAAGAAAAGGAATCTTTTTGCAAACATAAAATTCATAAAGCTATGTTTACGAAATAAAGTGACACCCCGATTTGTCCGGAGGATAGTAAAACCAGGCTACGGGAATCAACACAGAGCGGCTGAGAAAAAAGTTTTACAGCTAGAAATTAATAAACATTATAAAAATTTGGAAGAAACGGAATTGAAACTTTATAAACTTCATTCAGTTTTAACGGAAACACTGGGAAACACGATGTGGGATAATTTCGAACAAAACTATTTGGCAATGCTAAGCAAGAAAATGAAAACAAAAACCGAAAAACTAAAGTACAAATTGACCAATTTGATGAACATTTCTTCACATCGAAACCATACCGAAAATAAGTTCAAGAATAAGAGACACATCGGAAATAGAAACTTGAGTCCTGCAGCAATTAGTCCACACGCTAAATGCAAAACAGCAACAAGTAGCGTTAACGAAAAAACAAACACGCAAAACTTTGAAAACGTTGTAAATCTTTCAAATCAAAATTTCTCCACAAAAGAATTAGGTCTTCTAAACAAAGGATTAAAAACTTGCGTAAGTTTTTCAAACGAAATTGAGGACTACATTGCAGATATAAACATTTCGGCACAGTGTCTACCAGTATCAAAACAAAACCCACTTAAAAGCCAATGTGAAAATATTTTGGAAGAAATAAAAACCAGATCCGTTCACAAGAGCAAACAAAATATCATCCGTTCATTGAAACAAAAAAACGTCATATACACCAAGGCAGACAAAGGTAACAAAATAGTCATAATGGAAAAATCTGATTACCTTGAAAAAATGGAAGAAATGCTAACTAACAGTGAATATGAAACCATTAACAAAAATCCATTAACAGCTTGCATAAAATCATTTGAAAAAACAATAGCAAAATCAAGTATAATATCAAACAAATATGCAGTTAAACCAGATAACCCAACCTTACCTAGACTTTATGGCTTACCCAAAATACACAAACCATCCATAACAATGAGACCTATAGTTAGCAGTATAAATTCACCAACATACAAACTTGCAAAATGGCTAACAAACAAATTCAACTCATTTCCAAAATTCGATAGCCTAAGCATCAAAAACACCTATGAACTTATAGAACACATTAAGGATACTGAACTAAATGAAGAAGACACACTAGTCTCATTTGACGTTAAATCACTGTTTCCCAGCATACCAGTTAAACAACTCCCAACATTGATAGAAAAATGGCTCAAATCACTTGGAATGTCATCACTTGAAATTTCAGATTACATCGAACTTACCAAATTATGCATAGAACAGAATTTCTTTCCAGTTTCAAACAAAATATTTCCATCAAACTTCTGGTTTAGCAATGGGAAACCCCTTATCACCCTTCCTGGCCGATCTGTACATGAGTGCACTAGAAATAAGGATCACTAAAGGTTTCCCATGGATGTTCAAACTCTGGCAAAGATATGTAGATGACATATTTGCCATAGTGCCAAAAAAACACATCAGTGATGCACTAAAACTTTTAAATATTCAAGAAGAAAGCATCAAGTTCACTGTAGAAGTTGAAAAAGACGAGTATTTACCATTTTTAGATCTAAAAATAATCAGAAATAAAAATAGAATAAACTTTGGCATTTACAGAAAACCAACACAGACAGACAACTACATAAAAGCTAATGGCTACAATCCAAGATCCCACAAACAGGCAATCTTTAATAGTTTAGCACACAGACTGGTCAACATCCCTCTCACAGCAGAAGAATACAAAATAGAATACAACAAAATTATTGAAATAGCACAGAAAAATGACTTTCCCAAATCACTAGTAGACAAAAAAGTGAACTTAGCAAAAAAGAAGAAACTACTAAAGGAAACCACAACCCTCTCAGCTACAGAAACTAAAATGATCTTCAAAAAATTCACTTACCATCCATGGGCCTTTGATAAATTCAAAAAAGTCTTCAAAAAACAAAACATTCAACTAGCTCCAGTGAACCATTACTCCTTAAAAAACCTAATTTGCTCAAACATCAAAGATGCCATTCCATCTAACAAAAAATCTGGTATATATCAAATTGAATGCTGTGACTGTAGTCAAATGTATATTGGAAAAACGAAAAGAAATTTAGAAACAAGAGCAAAGGAACACTTTAGGAACATAAAATACAAACAATTAGAAAAATCAGCAGTTGCCACGCATTTTTGGGAAAAAAACCACAACATAAATCCAGAACCAAAATTACTAAAACATACAACAGGAAAAGAAGAACTGTCCACATGGGAACAAATCTTTATTTCAAAAAATAGGAACAAAGTATTCAATTTCGACATCCCCCAGAAAGATTTGTTCAGCAAGTTCCTCGAACCGCCACCAGAGGAGACCGAAGACAAAATATTGCCAGCTACACCAATGAGAACTAGTCGATGTCCGGCTGAAGATAGAGGGAAGACCTCAGAAACCGGTTCCGGGAAAATTTAAAAGTGAGTGTTGTTTTGTGTTATTAATCGACTCCTAATTAACTTAATAACTTAAAAGCTTAATTTCTGTGACAACAGCCCTGCAGCTTCTTACAGCCCAAATAAGTTAGTGTTAGTGTTCATAGATAGTTACGAATATCAAAAATATTTAAGTTCACTTTGTGAAGGAGGTGTTAAAAGTCAACTCACATGATATTTTAAAAAAGTATTCTGCTGCATAGCATACCAGTTCCACTTGGATTTTTATGTTAATCATTGAAGTATATTCCAATTTTGTCTCATCACATTTTGTCCTTCAGATTAATATGTACTATATGTCTTGTCCTATCATGCCATGTCAATTATACTAGACTTATGCATACAACTCTCCTCTTATGAAGCTAGAGAATTTGCTAATGTTTATGGTTGGTGTATATGATTGCACTGAGTGCTACAATATATATAGTCTAAACATGAATAACAAGGGTTAAAATTGTGACATGTATGAAGATACAAAAATAGAACATATGTGGCAAGACCTGCAATTAGTTGTTGGAAGTGATATTTTATTCCTGTACTCCCTATGTGGCAAAAATAGAAGGCAATTTCAATGTAGAAAATGGACAAGAGAAAAACTGATTTTAATATAACAAATCTATGACAAAAAATTTTCTAGTGCCATTAACGTGCCATTTGACTTATTTGCAAGTATGTGTTCATTTTCTAATATACATTTTCACTATATCAGTAATGACAATTTCATCTTATACTTACTTTACCTAAAGAACATGAAGATATTTCAGAACCAGGTGATATAAGCAAAAAATTCTGAACATTGATCAAGGTGTAAAATATAAAATATTGGTTTATGTATTGTTGGCACCATTGGCAAGACAGATTCATCATTATACTTCACAAAGCAAGCAATATTTAAATCTTATTTTAGACAAAAGCTACTCCCACAGAATTGTGAAAGTTTTAGAGATGGGACATGCTAGAGGTGTTGTAGATATTTTTATCAGTTATACTTCAATAGATTTGAGATATTATAATATGATCAAAAGAATGATCTTTCCTATTTATGCTCTTTTTTTTTCCTAACATACAACAAAATAATACAGATTTTCATACTAATTAAACAAAAATATTAGTCGCCTAATACATTTTGTACGACTTTGAAAGACTTGCTATATCAGTTAGCAATTCAACAGCTCTATTGGATCTAAGTCTGTAAAAAGTGAGGGAACTTTTCTTATATTGTTATTTTGTTTGAGGAGATTGACCTATGTTTCCCAATTATGGTCTGATGTCTATCCAAAGTTTACAGTTTGTATCAATTAGATAGTTTATCTACATACAATTAAGGTAAGAAAAATAGTTTCCATATATTAGGATAGCTGAGTATAATTTTGAGTACCAATCCCACGTGGGACAAGCTAAATAGGACAAAATGGGAATAATTCCTTATTTATGAACAAATATGCTGCAGACTATGGATACTAATCTTCAAAATCTTAAAATTATAAAATTGAAAGAAGCGCAAAGACAGTGAAGCATGAGTTAAAAGTAAATATTTGACAAATACATCATGCTATCTACCAACGACATGGAGGAGGAAAATACCACCATTTGCACCAGTCGAGATTCAGTGGATGATGGAAGCAACAGCTCTTGAAACATGTCCCATGAAAAACAGTGTGAGTGAAGTAATGTGTCAATATTTTCTTGATTCACTTTTATTCCAAAGTGTTAGCTGGATAAGTATAGGCACTTCTTTAATATGTTTCTTATATTGGACAGGATAACAGGTTTTCAGATAAGTCTTTCCAACCATATTCTTTTTATCAATCAGCTACATTCATCAATAGGCACACAATTTGATTTTATCACTATGATTACTTCTAATTCAATGAAGTTGATAGATAACAGTCTATGGCATGAGAAACCAAAGAGTGATCATTAGGGCCCGGATTTTGATGAAAAGTCATCTTTTTTCTGAGTAGTCATAGACAATGCTTATTCGAAATTAAGTGCATTCTGGAACAAATACGTTAGATATATATGGTTTTTATAGGTCATCAAAATGCATTTTTTCACATTTTTATAATAGTCATTTTTTTAACATTTAGATGTATTTTGTAGCCATTTTCTTTCTTTTTCACGAATTTATAGGGTATTTTCATCTGTAGGCCGCATTCGGGAGGCCCGCGTTCAATTCCCGTGGTGGACCTGACCCTGAAAATGGGCTTTTTTAGGGGGGGGGGGATTTTAAAATAATCTATGATTGAAAGTTCATTTATATATATTTGATGAAATAGTAACTTTGTAAGTGTGGTAAACATGCAATTAACACAGGTCAGCGTCCTAACAATGCTGGTGAATTTATGACGCATCAATTCGAGGAATCGCCGATTACATCATGCAATATGTGTGGATTGCATCCACAGAAAAACATTTGAGAGCTCTTGAAAATGTGAGCATCTCAGGTACTGTTAAAATAAACGGCTTCGACGTCAAGTAACAAGTCATCGTCCTTTTATAAAGAATTATGTGAAGTGTGTTGTGTGTTTGGAGGAATTTAGTAACAGTGACGTCAAAATTAATATAAAAATTATTTGTGGTTGGTTTATTGACACTCGTCACTTACTTTTTCATATATTTATGAGAGACCAGGGCCTTTGAAACTAGTCTCTCATAAATATATGAAAAAGTAAGTGACGAGTGTCAATAAACCAACCACAAATAATTTTTATATTAATTATGTGAAGTGTTTGTTAGTGCAAATATTCCGCTAGGAAACTTAAGTACTTCCAAATTATGAGATTTTCTTGAACATCACACTGGTCATACAATTCCTGATGAAGTTACCTACAAAAATGTTATGAAGACACAAACCGAATGTGTGAATGGGGAAAAAAGTTATGTTATCAATTGATGGGAAAACTTATTCAGAGGGGCGTTATGTGGCCAATGGTACGCTAGAAGCTATAGTGTCGGACAAATGTTTCTTCTGACCTGAGAGGTTATGGAAGCTGTTAACCACTGTCAAATGTTCGATAAATCCATGTGTTAATTGTGACCTACTGGAGAGACAATGTGCTCCTCTTCCTAACAGACGCGGCACCTTACATGGTAAAGGCGGCAAAATCGATCCAATCATTTTACAGAAAGATGGTGCATGTTACGTGTTTGGCCCATGCTTTTCATCGAATTCAACATGGCGGAACAGGTCAGATCAACATTTCCAGAAGTAGATACATTAATTTCCACAGTAAAGAAAATATTTTTGAAAGTGCCAACCCGAACTATGTATCTGAAAGAAAAAGCACCTAATATAGCATTGCCCCAAGCACAAATTTTAACATGCTGGTGTACATGGTTAACTGCATGTATATACCACTGTGACAATTTTAAAATAGTGAGAGAAGTGCTGAATAGCTTAGACAGGATAAATTCTAAGGCAAGTGAGAGGGCACAGGATCTGATCAAACCAAAAGTAAATTAGCTTTCATTAAATCAAATTTTACAGTTTTGACAGATACCAATAACCCATCTTGAAGAAAGTGGCATGACATTGGATAAGTCCATTGAATTAGTGAAGATTGCAGAAGAGATACAAAATGTAAAAGGTGAGATTGGGGACAAAATTAGACAGAAACTAAAATTTGTGTTAGACAAAAATAAAGGATACCAAACAGTTTGTCAGATTGCCAATATGTGACAGGAGAAAACTTCAGAACTGATATTTTTGAACAGGATTTAAAAGGCAGTGACATAGTGTTTTTTAAATATGCACCTATAACATCGGTGGAAGTGGAGAGAAGTTTCTCAGCAGTTTTAGCTGACAACCGCTGTTCCTTTACTTTTGATAACTTGAAGATGACCATGGTGGTGTACTGCAACGCTAAGTAAGGTATGTTTTAACTAATGGATACAGTAACTTATTTTTTCATATTTTATAAAATTGAAAATGACCTGATGAATTTTTAATTTATTATTCAGTAGCAATAATTGCATTACTTACTAAGTTACTTACTAAGAATGAACCAAATATTCATTATTTGTCTGTGACAGTTATTAATTTATTATTATGAAAGAAATTTTTAATTTTTGTTAGGTCATTTTTATTTTTACATTTTATGTGCATTTTTTTTTAATACTTTAAGGGCATTTTATAGCTCATTTTTAGAGAATTTTTAGGCCAACAACTTCCGGGCCCTAATAATCATAAATTAAAGGAATTAGGCAAGACAGGCAGAATGGAGTTTCATTAAATCAAATGCAGTACAGGGGAAGTGTAAATTACTAAACTAGGAGCAGACATAATATGGGAAACTAATTACTCAAGGATATAACAATGCTTTAAAACTTTAAATAAAAGCACAATCAGAATGCTAGTATTTTCATCAAGGAATTGAGTTAATGTCAAAATGGATAAATATATTAACAAGCATCTGGTAACTAAAAAACAACACTCATATACAAATTTACAATAATTTTCATCAGTTCATACAGAGCGTATTATTGATTAAAATTATCAACCATTAACAAACATTATACCTATGCAAAATGCTTGATGTTAATGGTACACATTTGAATCCCACCACAAAGTGTATGTTTTAATTTGTGACTTTATCACATTCTATTCTAAACCATTGCTGGTTTACATATTTTGAAATATACTTAATGGTGTTGCATCACTTTTTGATAAAATATTAATAAAATAAGACAAGAATCAGAGTTTACTTGCCTACTTACTTGATAGTGCAAGCGTAAAACAAAATGAATTACCTGCAATGAATGCATCCTATAACAATGGCAAAAATGTTTTACTTGCTTATTAATTTCATTTACTTCGAAAACAGTTATAAAAATATATGTGAAATATAATTCTGCAGATTATGATACAGCAGATAGGACATGAACTATATGCCTTTACATTTGTGTTAGCATTTTGATCTGGTTCTTTTATAAACCTCTTGGTGTTTATTCATTATAACCTTAATATTAATAATGTGAAAATAACCTACTTACAATAAAGGGGAAGAAATCTGAAATTTACCAGATTTTTTTTTTTGCACATGCCTCCTATACAAAATATATGGTACACATATTTTCAGAAGTGTAGGAAAAAGATGCATAAAATGGCATAATCAAATAAAACAATGGTATAAAACATTTAATGAAAGGTGGGGTAAGCTTGAACAATGAAATTAACTCCACTCAAGTACTTATGCAGAACAAGTACTGTGAGATAAGTTTATACCATAAAGTGCCTGTTGAGTGCCAGATCAACACTTGAGTTCTTTTTTTGAAGTCCAAAGGCAAGCAGCCTCAACTCATGGAAATATGGGCAGTTGGCTAGGTCAGCACATCTGTCATTGTGTTACATTTGACTATTTGAGTGCAGCAGCAGCTTTATCAAGTATAGTTACTGTGCTGCTAGCTGCCTTTCTACCTCTGTTGACCTTGATTTATGCCCACTTCCACATACTTGGGCATCCGGCAAAATGGTATGACATCACAGTGCATTGAGTAGAGGCTGCCTGGCCTAGGGTGTTCTCTAATATCCTGATGATGCACCTAATACTTTTTGTTTCCAACAAATCCCTATGCCTATGCATATGGGAAAGCAGAATGTGTGACTATGCCTAGATTTGTTAACTTCAGCCATTCAATCATAACATTATTGAGAAATATCTATTTGCTTCAGCTTAAGACAATGAGAGATCTGTAGAGTCTGAATGAAATTCACCTATTACTAGATTGAATGAATGCAATGAGGAAAATCTTTGCAGATGTTCAGATGCTTTACAGGCATTTCAGCACCTGAAGAGGAAGCATTTTGCACAAAATAACAATTCATGAAATTTCCCCAGTTCTCATAATTAAATGATGTTTGGAGGAATTAAGTAACAGTCACGTCCAAATTAATGACATTTGTAGTGTTCTTTTTTCACACTATATCACTTACTTTTTCACATAGTGTGAAAAAATGTTTTACTAATTCTTCATGATAATTTAGGATAAGAAGCAAAAAATAAAAGTAGTATGTTACTTTAGGCACTTTTCTCCTACAACTATTTCAGAAGTAGTTAGGAATATATCAGAAATATAAATTTTATCCTTTACATATGACAGTGTAATGGGAAAAAAAGCACTATCATCTGTCAAGCTCTGTTAAAATTCAAATTATATTGCTGAAACTGCAATAGTAAGAGCGACCTATATCAATTAACTTCTGGTGGGGTTCAAAAAGCCTCATCATCAATACATACTCAGTATAACAAATATAACAGCCTTCTAGAGAACTAAAGGTACCTCTATAAACAATCTTCCTGCAGTTATGTAAAATTTAAGGCTTATTTATGTCTTAATGTTAATTGCAACTTAAGACGTCCCACAACCAAAGAGGTACATTTCAATTAGTCATGAGAAAATTAAAACTCTTAACAGAATTGCCTTATATTGATATTCACTATTGCACCCAAAATTACATTAATTTGTTTTCAAATATCCTGACATTAAAGCAGCAAGTCTTGTATGTTTCACTTGTACAAATACTATGTTCCCCAATTAAATCTTAAAATTCCAATGAACCTTATTAAATGTTTTATCACACATCATATAACTATGTTGTGAATGGCGCTATACTCTTCCGCTATGTCGACTTGACTTCTCTAAAGATTCTGATGAATGCCCAGAGCTTAGAGTTGATCCTAGAACAAAGTAACATTTAATACTCATTAGCATATTCAATTAAATGCAAGAAACATAATATAATAAGAATGAAGATAAGCAAGTATACAATTTCGCATAAACTTATACTTAAAACTCACACCTTAAGAAACTCTTTTTATTATTATTATTATTATTATTATTATTATTATTATTATTATTATTATTATTATTATTATTATTATTATGGGCGCCGGGGTAGCGCGGTGGTTTCGTTCGCGGCTCTCGTTCTAAGGGTCCCGAGTTCGATTCCCGGCTCTGGGGTTGGCGATTTTAAGTCGGCCCTATCCACGCCTTCACCTCTGTCTAGCACACGTGAAGTATCCCCTATGCCCAACGTGGTTCGGAGTCCACGGTAAAAACTGTAGGTCCTCTCACCTCACCGCCATCTTCACTATCACCCTATCATCGGAGGTAATGGACACCGCCCTCTGGGTGCCTCCACCTGAGAAATGGGTCTGGTCATCACTTGGTGGGGTGAGGTTACCCCGAAGGCCAAGGTTTCTATGTGGGGAGTGTTAGTAACTAACTAACTTATTATTATTATTATTATTATTATTATTATTATTATTATTATTATTATTATTATTATTATTATTATTATTATTATTATGCCATGTTCAATGTTTTATATTTTGCCAAATTTTAGTCTATAACTGGAGATGATCTTTGCTGCCATTTTTGATGGGAGGTCCTTCTCTGGCAAATGCAGTGGATTTCTTCTTTCACTTTATTCAAAAGTGCACAATACATTTGAAACTTACATACTATACAGGGTGAATCACCTAAACTTGCATTGCCCATATTTACGAAATGGAAAGTGCTATTGATGTGCGGTTTTCGTAGCATGTTTGGTCGTTAGGAGCTCATAGTTTTAGCCTATAAATAGATTTTAATAACAGGTGTATTTTTTAAACAAACATACACTTTTTAAATGGAACGATGCCTAAGTACATAAAAAAGTCAAAAGTATGGTAAATAATAATGTTAATGGTGTTTTCTGCAGGATTCTAGAGCCAGTATTCACAAGATATCCTATTTTGAAACTTTTACCCACCGACAATTATATGTTACATTCAACTGGCTTAGTCACTAGATACAATGTTGTTATGGTTTGTTTACAGGTGTTTGAGGTTCATCTGTACATTGCAACATTCTAGTCAGTTCAAGCAGTAGGTTCTGAATGAAGATGAGATTTACCAATGCAGAAAAAGGTGACATGCTCATGGTGTATGGAGAGTGTAGGAAGAATGCAGTTCATTCTTCAACCAGTTACATAAAAGTGGTAGTGCAATACAAACAAAACATAACAGAAACAAACAGAATCGTGTTAACTTTTGTATATGGGCATTAAGATATGAAACTCCAGATTCATCATGTATTTTGTTTAGTGATGCATCATTTACTAATCATGGTAAACCGCAGAAACGTGCACTATTGGTCTGTTGACAATCCTCATTGGCTTTGTCAGGTAGAACGTCAGCATCCATGCAGTTTAAACATGTGTGGGATAGCGAACCATCAGTTCATAGGCCCTTTTTTCATAGAAGGAACACTAAACTCAAACAAGTATGTCAGCCTCCCAACAAACCATCTTCCACAGAAGCTACAAGATGTTCCCTTGCAGACTAGGAGGAACCTGTGGTTCCAGCATGATGGCTGTCCAACCCATACACGAATTACTACAGCTGGTCTTCACAGATTGTTTCTAAATTGATGGACTGGACAAAGGGGAAATGTACCTTGGCCAGCCTGTTCACCGGATATGACTCCGTTAGACTTTTTTCTATGGGAAAACTGAAAGACACTACCTACAAGGACATACCAACTAAACCAAATGATATGAAACAATGTATTTTTGCTGCCTGCTCCGAAATTTCCCCTGAAATGCTAGATTGTGTGCAGCAGTCTTTCCACAGGAGACTGGAAGCTTGTATTGAAACTGCAGGTGGTCATTCTGAATACAAGCTTTGGAGGTAAAACTTCTCTTTACTTTTTTTTTTTTTTTAGTTTGATTTATGAGTCACTATGTTTACACTCAAACTTCACTTACTTGTTGTATAATTGAAACATTTTCAAGATCATTTGACCTCATCCTCAGCTGTTTGGTGACTAAATGAACATTCCTCTTCTTCCACTACTACGGTGCTCCGATCCCTCTGCCATCTGGTGTTAGGGGCACTAAGTTTTAATACTTCATTTAATGCCAGGATTTCAAAATTTATAACTTTATCATGGTTTTTGGTTATGAATATTTTTTCCCAAATATCCAATTCTATGGGTGTACTTAAAGATTTTAACAGTTTAATGTTATGGCCAATGTTGTGGTTTTCTGCGCAAAAATGGTGTGACACGGTAGATTTTTCTGTTTGTTTCAACTTTATGTTCCTCTAGTGTTCTTTTTGCCTGGTTAATAAGTTTCTCTTAGTTTTTCCTATGTAGCTTTTATCACAGGTTTCACAATTTATCTGATAAATTCCTAAGCATTCCTGCCGACGTCGACCGTCGCCTCGTGGCTCCTGAGGGCATCCAGTCCCAGAATCACCTCCTCAGCCACCTTCGCGACGAACACCCACAGACGCACGGCACTCCGTCCCAAGTTCAGCTCCAGCAGGGCCTCCTTCTCCACAGGCATGGTATCGCCCGATGCCGTCACAAGCTGGTATGGTCGGCTCGGTTTCCTCGTCGGCAAACCCTTCGCCACGTCAGGTCTGATGATGGTCACGGCCGCCCCGGTGTCCACCAGCACGCGGCACGGCTTTCCTCTTACCCAGCCCTCCGCGATGAGGTTGTCATCCATCCGCCGGCTGACGGCGCGGATTGTCACTCGAGGGGATGGTGGTAATGGCGCCGACGTACCCCTCTCCACGCCGGGCCTTACTCGTTCTTCCCGCTGCCCTTCCTGGTGTGTGCAGTCTGTCTGCAGGTGCCCGGGCTGTCCACACCCCCAACACAGGCCACTAGGTGTTCGCCGGCGTCCCTCAGCTGGTCTTCTGTCTCCGGCGTAGCGGACACTCCTCGTTCTCGACGTCGGGATAGATGCTACCTTGGCCGCCTCCATCCTTAATGCCGCTGTCAGCGCCTCGTGGATGGTTTTATAATCGCCGAGCATTAGGCGCTGACGAATCTCCGTGTCCCGTACCCCGTCGACAAAGTTGTAGGCGGCTTCCCGGGATACGAACTCCAGTGGCAGGTCAACCAAGGCCTTGCTAGCTAGCTGCTCAATCGCTATGGCTAACTCCTGCAGCGTCTCCCCCGGCTGCTGTGACCTTGCCTTTAGTTGGCTGCGGTACGCTGCGGCTATGCGGTGGTTACCGAAACGATTCTCCAGGGCCTCCCAGATGTCCTTGGGCGCCGCCGTTGTCTGCACCGCGTTTAGGACTTCCGCGACCCGTCCCTGGAGGCTGGCTATTAACTGTGTGGCATCCTCCTCCGGTGACCATCTGTTGTGCCTGGCCACTGTGTCGAACTGGCGGCGGAAGACTTCAAACGTTGACGCGCCGTCATACTTGGGAGGTTTGACGCGTGCAGATGTGTCGCGTCCCGGCGCGTCGGCCTTCAAGTCCTTCAGCTTCCTGCCGACGACGTCCTCCACCATGGCGTTCAGGGACTTGATGCTGCTGTCGGTCTTTCCCTCCAGGTTGTTTACCCGGTTCGCGAGGTCTTCGACGTCTTCAACCATGGCGTTCAGGGACTTGGCGTTATTGTCGGCCTTTTCCTCTAGATCATTGAAGCGGTTCGCCAGGTCCTCGACGTGCTCGTCCACTTGGCCCATCCGCTTGCCCAGCTCCATCACGTTATCCCTCACGCCGGCCAACGTTCCTCAAATTTGGCGGCGAGGACCTCGTTCGCCTCCTTCATTTCCGTGGTCAGTTCGTCCATCTTTGCGGTCATTGTCGTGGCCAAGTTGTTGTTTGTAGTCTCCAGCTTCGCGGCCAGGCTGTTATTTGCCGTCTTCATTCCCTTCATTTCCGCAGCGAAGTTGTTATTTGCTGCTTTCATTTCCGTCATCTTCTCCAAAATCTTTTCCAATGCAGCCTCCATGTCATCCCACTTCTGACACCAATTGTGACTTTGTGGGTTCGTGAAATAATAAAACGAGGTTACAAAACACAAAAACTACACTTTATTCTCCTCGAAATACACTGTTCACCATTACCTTTTGCTAGCTAACCTGAAACTGTTTATTTTACAAAAACTACATTCAACTGTCTATCGCTACCGGTAACGATCGGCTATCATTTTTCATCGGCTTCGCGAGTCTACCACCAGGGTGACACTATACAGCTTATCGGATCGAGTTCAATTTAATGTTTGTCCACAGATCTCACACTTGCGGCGCATATCTTCGCTTATCTTACAAGCTATTTTGCTGAACTGTGTTTTTCAAGGTTGACCGCACTGCAGAAACAAAAGAGTGTTAGCTCTCGCAACTTCCCCTCTACCCGCACTACCCTGTAAAGTGCTCTTCTTATCTTGCGCGTACTATAGTTATCTATCAGTAAGGCACAATTAGAATATTAGTGCTTCTTATATGTTAATATTAATTGCAATGTTTCTGTTAACTGCCCCCTTCTTCAACATCATCTGATTCAAGATACTGTTGGTGTCAATAGTGACAGCAATCGTGTGAAAAGGAAAGAAACTTCCAGTTGAGTTTCTGAAGGCTTATGTTTGTTGAAATATTATAGGTAAATCAACCAGAAGTGATTAAATACAGCTCATATGAGCTACTATGGCCAACATGCCGACATGACATTAAATTCTCCAACTGACTCATATGTTTTCCCGGTAGACCACTAGGGGTTCTCATATGGTATGAGACACGCACCTTTTGTGGCAACTTACTATGCTGTAAGTACTTAAGTCCCAGGCTTCATAGTTAAACCACTATGTTGGTTTAACTAAACTAAACTAAAAGTTTAACTAAACATAGTGGTTGAACTATGAAGCCTGGGACTTATGTACTTACAGCATAGTACGTTGCCACAAAAGGTGCATGTCTCATACCATATGAGAACCCCTAGTGGTCTACCGCAAAAAATACGAGTCAGTTGGAGAATTTGTCATGTTGGCATGTTGGCCATAGTAGCTCAGATGGTTAGAGCAACCGCACGGAGAGCGGGAGATACGTGGTTCAAATCCCGGCTATGGCATTGAATTTTTCAGTCTGGTTCTACTCATTTAAACATTATGCTGAATACATAAACATTAAATTATGCTCATTATTACATTCCAAGTGCTCTTCAATCTGACAGGCTACATTTAATTGTATTTCACTGAACTCTTGGCATTTTTTTAATAACTCCACATCACATTTTGCAGAATTATAAAAGTCTGCCTTGATTAAACATGTTGAGCATCTGTTTCTTTTATCAGTCCACTTACTTTTCATGAATGAAAAGATTTGCCCTACAAAAGCTTTTGAACCAGGGATGCCAAGTATAAATCCTAGCACTTTGGAAATATTTGATACAGAATTGTCATTACCGGGTAATGATGAAAAGAATGTAAGCCAGTTTGCTACATAATCACCATCTTTGTTCAAGCTGCAGAGATAATCTCAATGACTGGTGAACTCCTCTTACAGGTCATTTACGGAAATATGTTCTCTGAGGTGGAACACTCCTATGGCTTTTTCAAACTCAATTCCTTCCTGTAAATAAAATGCTGTAAAGGATGCATTGGGATTGTCATTTGTCACATCCTATTTTTCCTGTAGATACTGAAGCATATTACTATAAAAGCCGTTCAGGTCTGCAATAACCTTTATCTGTAGTGGCATAGACAATCCATTAATGAATTCTTTTGCCTTGCTACCAAAAAAGTTGTCTTTCATTCTCTGCTGAATTTTAAAACTGAGAAGTTTCATCTGTTTATATGACTAGTATAGTTAAGTCTGACTTTTTCAGTATCTTAGTTACCATTTACAGCCGACTTCCAACATTCCTTAGAAAATTAAAGTATATTTCAGGCAGTAACGCTTCCTCTGTGTCATCGTTCATGAAAATTTTAGATAATTTTGGACAGTCTGGAATGCTACTGAAATAACTTTTAATCTCTTCCCAATTCTGAAGCAGTCCTGAAATGGCTGGTGTTAATGAGAACCACCTAGTTGGAACATGCCTCAAAATCTCATACCACTCCAAATTCACAATTTTGAAGAATGAATATTCTTCCCTTCTTTCTGCAGACAGGGAAGTGGCTATAAATATTTAACATTACATTTTCTACATCAATATTCATTCTGTCAATGCCATAATTAATTGTGTTATGCATGCCGTGATTAGAGCAATTAGCTTTTACTAAATTTGGGTTTTTATTTCTTAATAGCTGACACACAGAAGGTTTGTTTCCATAATTCACATCGGCATTATCTGCGCAATAAGAAGACATAATTAACATGTAAGTTATGCTTCTCTAGGCTCTGCTGCACCAAACCAGTAATTGCCATATATGTTTCCTCAGCACTTTCCCCAAAATCTAGTAACTTATTTTGCACTCCCTTTAAAGGGTCAAAGTACTGGATGCAAACTGGGAACATTTTTTGATTGCTTCTGTTTGATGCATTGGTAGCCAATGAAAATAAGGTAGGTTTTTGTGGACATCTTAAAATGAATACAAAGTCATTAACAGTTACAGAAGCAAGAACATTCTTCACTATCATTTCCGCTTTAGTGCGCCCACATGAAACCTTGGATGCAATCAGAAAATCACTGAAAATATTGAAATAGAAGTTTTTTTCAACAGTCCATACTAGAATAACTAAAAATTGCATTTCACTGCATGATACACTAAACCAAGTTCACACGTTGTGATATTTTCATATCCTTGTTTATTGTTCAAGTTAACAAGATAATTCGATAGTTTATTTCTAACTCCAGCATTACATTTTTCCTTGATTAGATGCCCCTTATAACGTTCATGTTGCCTCAAATCACTTTGTCCATGCTTATGCTGAAATCTTTTCTGCACGTGGTACAAAATGCTCAATTTGCGTCTGATGTCGGCTTTACCCACAGAGATATATTGTTGCGTATAAGGTCTGAACAAGATTTGGGAAAAATTTTAATTATTGGAGGTTCACATTTCATTTCGTGGTAAGCTCTAGGCTTTAGCAGGAAGTAACAAGTTGAGACAGGTTGGATGACTCAGTGATCAGAGTAAACAGTGGTATTGACCTGCCAGCTCATATGTGTTCTGTTAAATCGACAGAAACATTAGGAAAAGTCATTTTTGGGTTGCACAAGATTGCACCATAGGATGTATAAACCCTCTGTGAAGAACCACTGAGTCGTGTGATGGCAGACATTTTGAAAGCCAGTTCTATTTAAACGATTACAGCCAGTAAGGAAGGGTTAGTCGGATCATAGACAGATCGTGGTTAGTTAGTCAGTCATCAGTTAATCAGTCAGTTAATTGGTTAGATCATTGGAGACTGCTACTTGTGAATAGTTCTACAAAACTCAACTCATTAAAGTGAACCAGCCACCTCTTGTTCAGAACTCTATGCCACTCTCCATAAAAGGTAATATTTTATCATGTATTAATTGATTCAATGTCTATCTTGATTGCACCCTTTATCTCTTCAAGATAAAGGAGAGCTTTGTTTGACTTGACTTCCCCACTCTTTAAAATATATTTGTCAATGTTATGGAGAACCCATCACTTTATTTTAACTTTACTCATATCCCTAACCTTTGACCTGTTTAGCTTTACCATCTGCTCCCTTATGCATTTAGTAGCTACACCCCCAGTTATGGATTAGGTTTGTAAGTCCTTCAACCCCCTTACAATCCTGGTTTGCAACATAAATCTTCCCATTTCTTGAGATATGTTTGATGATGTTTTGCTGAGCAAAAAGGAAGAAGCTACTAAAGGAAACTACAACCCTCTCAGCTACAGAAACTAATATGATTTTCAAAAAATTCACTTACCATCCATGGGCCTATGATAAATTCAAAAAAGTCTTCAAAAAACAAAACATTCAACTAGCACCAGTCAACCATTTCTCCTTAAAAAAACCTAATTTGCTCAAACATCAAAGATGTCATTCCATCTAACAAAAAATCTGGTATATATCAAATTGAATGCAGTGACTGTAGTCAAATTTATATTGGAAAATCCAAAAGAAATTTAGAAACAAGAGCAAAGGAACACTTTAGAAACATAAAATATAAACAATTGGAAAAATCAGCAGTTGCCACACATTTTTGGGAAAAAAACCACAACATAAATCCAGAACCAAAACTACTAAAACATATATCAGGAAAACAAGAACTATCCACATAGGAACAAATCTTCATTTCAAAAAATAGGAACGAAGTATTCAATTTCCACATCCCCCAGAAAGATTTGTTCAGCAAGATCCTTGAACCACCACCAGAGGAGGCCTCTGACAAAATATCGTCAACTACACCAATGAGAACCAGTCGATGGCTGGCTGAGGATAGAGGCAAAGTCTCTGAAACATGTTCTGGAAAAATTTAAAAGTAAGTGTTGTTTAGTGTCATTAATCGAATCCCTTTAAATTTAATTTATCATAACAACACTGTTTTCAACACTTGCAAGAAAGGAAAGTTTATGAATCTTTTGAGCCTAATGACAATGATATGAGATTTTTATATAACTTAACCACTTGAGTACTAAATATGGAAACTTTCACAAAATGATAAACATTTTAAGCTTAAAAATATCAAAAGTAAAGAATTTATTACAACAATAGTGTTTTGCTAAAGAAAATACAACTGCATATGGTTGTTTCCTTGACAGATTGTGTAAATCAGTGGATTCTAAATGGAATATTTCACAACACTCTGATATATAAGGTTATTACAATATTCAAACATGGTGCTTGTTCTAAGCCTAAAAATCATCTATAGTGTCAATTATTTCCAAAATTTTAAAAGCTGATATGTATGTACAATTAATGGGGTATTTTTAAAACAAGTCATTTTTCTAATAAGCAATTTGGTTTTGATAATTATTTATTCATGTACAGTGCTATTCAGAAAATAGTGGCTTCTATGTCAACCCTCAAATTCACATTAAAAATATTCATGAGTAGGCTACCTAGTGTATTGCAGCTATTATTAGCAGTGGTAGGAAAAAGTAAGTTGGGTGTGACCACAATGGGTTCAAAATAGCTTGACTTTCAGTTAGTTATTTTTTTGAGTTAGTCTGTTGTAAGTATTTATAGAGAGAATATGAATTTTATTTTAATTTACATTATTTTATACTAAAATTGCGTGAATTTAGGTAATTGAATGGTATGAATATAAATGACTGATATATGCTGAGAGAGAAAATGATATGCATAAGTTGCTCCAGGATTTTGTATTAGTGGATGAAGTTATAGATTTTAGCTACTATCAGAGGATAAGTGGATACCACGCAATGAACTTGATAAATACTTAGATATTGACAATGTTGCAGGAGAACCAGCCATTCAAATTGGAGCTGACAGCTGTAACACAAATTTTTTTATATTGCATTGTAATTTTTTTTTATTTAAACTTACATCCTCATCAGACGATGAATGAAATGGGCGAAATGACGTTCAACTGAGCCCAGGTCCACAGAGTTTAGAGTTACCTGACAATCATCTTTAGCATAAGGGAAAACCCTGGAAAAAGCCTTATCCAGATAACTTACCCTGACCGAGATTCAAACTCAGGACCTCTTGAATGTGAGGCAGACATGCTACCAATACAATGCCATCTACACCTATCGATATTGTGAGGTTAATATTTTGATACATTTTTGAGAAAGACAAAATTGGTAAGAATTGTATACTTGGAAGATGGAATAATATCGGTACATGCGACATCTGGTCGCGTAGGTTTGCAAGTCATGCTGGGCTGTTAGTCGGAGGTCGAAAACCCTGCTGACATAGCTGACGATGCAGTGAGTCAGTCGCTGCTTCGGCAGAGTTTCGACATTTAAACCCCCGGGTCTTGGCCCAGGCTGGAGTAGTCTTGCATGTGCTACCAGAATCTGTGTCGCCTGATTCTCTGACGGCAACGTATATAATCTCCAAGAATGAATATCATAAAGCAAGGAGAAGAAACCTTAGGCCAGGTAAAAGTCACAGTTGTCCTCGTATAGATAATTTATTTTGGTTATGGGTAGATTCTAGAATAAACACTATTTAACCAGAACTACATGAAAAATTTTAAATTATGCCAAACCTGCCTGATAACCCAGATCTTGGTAGGAACATCTCCTTCCTGAGCTCCCCCCCCCCCTCTAGTGACATGCTATGGGAAATTGTAATTTACCTGCCAGTTGGCGCAACCGTGAACGCTACAATATATTTGACTATCAAAAACCTTAGTCTATTATTTCGCTAGCGTGAAGAAATGATTAATTTCCATCAATTAACTTAAATTGTAAGTGGTATTGTTTCTAATGGGACGATGAGAGTTATAAGAGGGAAAGGATTGTACAGAGTTCAACAGCACATTCTTAGAAACACAAAAAAATGTTGAAACATAATCACTTTATGCTTATACAGTCCAGTTAATTTCAAGTCTAGTTTGTGCAGCTCAATCATAACAATAATGGATATTTCCAAGCTTGCAAGTCACAGTTGAAATGTCTACAGATTATTTGTGATACAAATAGAAAAGAAAAACAAGTGTTTAGAGACCACAACAAAAACATCACCTGGGACTCAACAAATTTGGAAAGACAATTTTATATGTATCTTGGCATATTTCCGTATGGAGTTGCTAGTCTTCCATTGGACGCCTCCCCAGATGGCAGATAGGGGAATGCCCACCAGATATAGCGGGTACCGAGGATCAGGGTAGGGTGGACCAAAACTAGCACAGGTGTAAACTGGCAGCAGGGTTTACATTCTGAGAGGTGGCGGAGGAGCTCTCAAGGATCATCAGCAGCATCCCAGGTCTAGGTAGTGACCCACTGCATAGGGGAAGGTAGCTATTCTTAGTCGAGGTGAAGACAACTCTCTAAGGGTAGGGCTCGCCAAAATCAAGGCTGTCAGTCCCACTTGTGATCAGTTGGTCATCAGGCTGATGACTTTATATTGTAAAAGATCTTGTCAGAAACCTAAGCAAATGGAAAAGCCAGACAGATTAACTGGAACACAACCTGGCAAACAAAAAAGGAATAAGTGAAACGGAATGTAGTCACCTGGAATGTAAATACACTGTTAAAACCTGGTAAAATGATGGAAGCGGCAAATGAAGCAAAAAATATAGTATAAAAGTGCTAGCTCTACAAGAAATTAGATGGGTAGGACAAGGAAGAGTCAACAAGAAAGATTTTACTATGCTTTTTAGTGGGCCAAAAACCAGAACATGTCAGGGTGAGAATGGTTTATCATAGATGCATCTATACATAAGGGTATTATCTATTTTCAACCCATATATGAAAGAATATGCAAACTCAGGCTAAAAGATAATTTTAGAAATAACAATCTCAGTTTATGCTACAACAGAAGACAGTGATGAGGATGAAAAAGCAAGATTTTACAATCAATTATACATGAAATGTGAAAGAATACCTGTCAGAAATTGAAGTAGTCAATACATTTAATTATCTAGGAGTACGATTAAACAGTAAGGGGGGGTTGGAAAGAGCAGAAGAGAATGGCAATGGCAAAAGGTAAAATTGCATTACAAGCTATTAAAGCATGCCTAAATAAATTACCAGGAATGCAAATAAAGCAGCTGGAGAGAATTGACACAGCTGTAGTAGAAGCAAAAATGCTCTGTGGGGTACAGATATGGTGTTTGGAAAGGGGGGGGGGGGGTGCAAATATATATGTGATACATAGAAACTTTTGCAAACAAGTTTTGGGCTTATCACAAGCTTCACCAAATGGAGTGGTGCAAGCAGAATTGGGAAGACTGGGAACTAGAGGGATAATGGTGGAAAGGGTGTTAAAAATTGGGCAAGAATTAGGAGTTTAGATGAGCAGAATATTCTGCCTCAATGCTTGATAGTACAGGAAAGACTAAATCAGAAAGATTCATGGCTAAATAAGATAAAGGAAATAATGTTAAAAACAGGGTTGGGTGTCATGTGGGAAAACAGGGAATTATTGCAAAGTGGATTTTGGAAAGAACTTAGGTTAAGAACGGAAGATATTGAAAGGCAAGAAATGTTAGGAAGCTTCAACTTGCAAAAGCTCACTGGAAATTTATAGAGATGGGGGAACAGGGAGGGATCTGGAGAAATGCCCATTGTGTCACCAAAGGGATAAAGAATGGCATTTGCTTTTAGAATGTGAAGAAACTAGGTTGCTTAGGGAGAAGATGGTGGCGGCATGTGGAGTGGTGACCCGAAGCAGGGTGCATAAATTAAGTGAAATAAGCATTAAAAATGCCGAAATATCAACAAAGGAAGTTATAAACAATAACTTTAGAACTACAGGGACAATTAGGGAGGTGTAATTATTGCAAGTATGGAAGAACGGGAAACTACAGTTAATACTAATAAAAAACGGAAGCAGCAAGATGCCGAGGTTATAGCTTCACTACAGCTAGTCATAAACATCTTAAATAAAGACTTAAAGAGAGCACAAGATGAATTAACTAGCTTAAGAAAAGAAAACGATGAGCTGAAAGCAGAAGTGCAGGAAAATGCCTCGTATTCGATGATCACAAAGAGAAAAAAACAGGACAAACATGACAAACATGCAAACAGTGAGCAGAATGATTCTTGTAACATCCAGATATCAAACAAATATAGCATATTACAAGAATCGGGCAAGATCATGGATGAGGTTAACGACACACTGGAGCATATGAAGTTGTAAATAATAAATACATGTGGACAAATGCTAACGCCAAATCCAAACTGGCGATGGAACGGAACAAAGACAAGCTGTTAAACGTGAAGTGTTACTAATGGGTGACTCTATGATAAAGCACGTGCAAGTGAAGGATGTGGATATTCGTGTGTTTCGTGGTATAAGGGCTGGGCAACTACAAAAGAAGATTCAAGATATAAATAGTGAAATGAAACATCCAAAAATAGTGATGCTTCAAGTTGGTACCAATAATATCTGGAACTTGAATAATCCAGATGAAGTGATGGGCGAAGTATATGACACCATTAGAGAAACAAAGAAGAAATTCCCCAGGGCGTGTGTTGTGGTGAACTCTGTGATAAAACGTAGGGATGTTCATGAAAGATACATAAACAGCATCAACAGTAATTTGCGATGGGCTTGCCAAAGTTTGAATTCAGTGTACTGTGATGCAAATAAGTTTATAGACTACAGTTGTCTAGGAAGAGATGGGTTACATCTGAATTTTAAGGGTTCATATTTGCTTAGCAAAGCCATAAGTAGAGTGGTTCAAATATGTAAACAACACCAGGGTGGTTCAGGTGGTGATTCAGTCACAATATCACATAGTAGTTCTGAGGTGGTAAGTGGTGGACAGATTCCTCAAACTGTAAATAATAAAAAGGTCAAAGCGAAGGTAGTAGAAAATACAATCAGGATTTTTCATCAAAATGTTCAGAGTTTTAGGAACAAGAAATTATCTTTTGAAGTTTTGCTTGACTCAGGCGAAATTGATCCCAATGTAATTTGTCTTTCTGAACACTGGCTGAGTAGCGAAGAAATTAAGTTCCTAAGTCTTAATAATTACAAACTTGCATCACATTACTGTAGATCTAGTAAAAAGTATGGAGGTTCATGTATACTAACCAAATCAAATTTAGAAACTAGGGAGGTGCCGAAGATAAGAGCTAAAAGCATAGAAATACACTTTGAGGCTAGTGTAATAGAAATAACCAAACACAACATAATTATTATTTGTCTTAACAGAGCGCCAGATAGTGATATCAACACCTTAATAGCATCTTTAAATATCATTCTTGATAGCCTGTCATCGACTAAGGCCATTGTGATAATCGGTGACTGGAACATTGATTTTACCCCTGGTAAATTAGGGAAAACTATGCAAGAATTTTTACTACTTCATAACCTTACATCTGTAATAAGTGTACCCACTAGAGTAACATCTCACTCAGCAACTATCATCGACCAAGCATTAATAAAACAAGGTCGTCTTAAAGCTAGAAATGTTAAAGTAGTTGAAACAGGCTTCTCAGATCACAGAGCCCAGACTTTCCAAATTGCCTTGAACATTTTTAAGTATGATACAAGGAGCAAATACAGGATAGTACGTATTTATAGTGATAAGAATATAAATGCATTTAGGGATCTATTAAAAAATGAAACATAGGAAAAAGTGTACAAGGAAAAACAAGTAACTGATTCATTTAAAACCTTTGCTAACATAATAAAACACTACCTTGACATTGCAATACCAGAAAAGAATAAAATTAGAGGGACAGCTCAAATGTAAGACAAGGGTAACAAAAGGAATTAGGAAATCTGCTAGAACGCTAAAATTTCTTAGCCAACTTAATAAAATTGCAAACACAGAGAGTTTTAAACTATATTTTAATAAATACAAGAAGATATAGTCAGGTTCTGATAGCTGCAAAGCAATACCATACAGAAAAGATTATACAAAACTCTGATAATAAACAAAAACTATGTGGCAGATAGTAAATAAAAAATTAGGAATTAGCTCAAAAAGGCAAAACCCTAGCATTAGAAATGAGGAAGGTGTGCTCATTTCAGATCCAAAAGAAGTAGCAAAGTCGTTTAATGATTATTTTATAAATATAATTAACAAGCTTTCAGATAAACAAAAAACACCCTGGGCGAGTAACCATGTCCATAGGAATACATATACAATGTATTTCTATGCGGTTACACCTAATGAAGTTAGTATAACACTGAAAAACATGAAAAACAAAACTTCTCATGGAGTGGATGAGATTCCTGATTGTATTTTCAAACACTGTTATCAGTATTTTGTTACACCAATGTGCTATTTGATTAATGCTTCTTTTTCAACAGGCGTGTTTCCAGACTGCATGAAAACAGCAAAAATAATACACCTTTTTAAAACAGGTGACAAAGGTAGAACTGAGAACTTTAGGCCAATAGCAGTCTTATCTTCCATCTCAAAAATATTAGAAAAGGCCATGTATAATAGATGTCAAAAATTTATTGAAAAACATAACATGCTATCTTTAGCACAAAATGGCTTTACAAAAGGCAAATCTACTGAAACAGCTATATTTAATTTTTTAGAGAGTGTGTATAGTTCATTAGATAAGAAAGAATATAATATAGGAATATTTTTAGACCTTACTAAAGTGTTTGATCTAGTTAATCACGAAGTAATGTTGGAAAAACTAGAATGTTTTGGTATAAGAGGCGTAGTAAATAGTTGGTTTAATTCATATCTAAATCAATGAACAACTAATTGAAATTGTGCAAATAAACCGCCATAATCTTACATCTGAAGTACATAGATCGGGAAAAAAACATGTAACTTGTGGGGGTCCCTCAAGGTTCAGTCCTGGGACCTTTCTTATTTTTGCTATACATAAATGACTTAGCAAATCATCTACAGCCAAATAAGGTTTTACTGTTTGCGGCTGACACATCCATAGATGTAATGGGAAATGACAATGATGTTAAGTCTGACATACTGAGCTTAGACCAAAAAATGCAGGAATGGTTTGTACAAAACAGGTTAATAATAAATAAGAATAAATCTGTAGCCATTTCCTTCAGCCATATTCAGAATATTAATGTATATAAGCTGCAAATAAAATTAGATAATGAATTGGTGCACTATAAACCCACTACTAAATTCTTGGGTGTATGGATTGACGAGCACCTGAAATGGAACACACATGTTGAAAAACTGGCATCTAAGCTAAGCCAGCTTTGTTTTACGTTCAGAACCACAAAAAATATTGCAAATGTGAACACTTTTAGGAATCTATACTTTGCTCATTTCAATAGCTTACTAAAATTTGGAGTGATTTCTTGGGGTAACTGTGATAAAGAAAATATAATCTTTAAAATTAAAAAACGAGTAATCAGAACAATGGGAAAGAAACAAAGGGATTCTTGTATCAATTTATTCAAATCACCCCATATATTGCCACTTCCTTGTCTATATATACTAGAAGTCATGATGTTTGTTAGAAAACACTTGGTTTATTTTCATACAAACTCTGAAAAACATGATTATCTCACTAGAAATAGACATAAACTGAGCATGGTTACACTCGCCACCTCAGAAACTGCATTGAAGCACAAAGTGAAACATCTGCTATTGCAACATTGTTTTTACTCAGTTGATGAGTTTGTAAATACTTTTCCATGAACCCCTTCTGGGTGTGTAATTTATTATACTTGTATATAATTATTTTATTTGTATTCATGTTTATTAATTTTGACGATACCATGAATTCTTGTAATTCCCAAGGTTGACAATAAATCTAATCTAATCTAAGATAGGTAAACAAGAATGGGCAAGGCTACCAACAGAAATTCAAGCAATGAAGTTAATGAGTGTAAAAACTAGGAAAAAATAAATTGAAATTGGGAACTTTTTGGGCACAGTAAGGGCCAAATGGTTGAGGAAGATAATTAAATATGACGAAAATGAAAATGAAGTTATTTTAGATAAGTTGTCATTAGGGACCCATTAGCTTGACAACCTCAGAGTTTGAGTCAATTGGGGCCAAGGGTAACCAGCAACTCAGTGTAGTAACAAGTATGTAAATGTATAATACAAGTAAGCGGTGGACAGTCAACAGGTCTCGTTACAGCGCCAGACATTGCACTATAAGCTAAGAAGAATAGGAACTCCACTTAAATTATGAACTAATAATTATTAACATGTAGCTATAAAAGTATAATCCACAATGGTAGTCAATGCATATTATGCACATAAAAATATGAATAAATAGCTTAACAACCTGCCACTGAATCTACCACATGCTCTTCTTCTCCCCAATATCTATTACATCATCTGCGAAGGTTAACTAGGAGGGGGAAAAGTAACCCCCCTGTTTCCCCTCAATGACACCACTGAAATAGACCATATCTTAGTATCAAGTTAAAACTGCAAGGGCACCAAATTGTGACTCAGACCATTTTATGGTAAAAGCCAAAATAAGAGAACATCTATTGGTAATAAAAAATGAACAGACATATGAACATACAAAATAGGATCCAGACAAACTTAAAGACAAATCACAACAGAAAATATTCCAGCAGGTAATTGAAACCTAGTTGGAGGAACTAAAAGATGAAAGACAATTAATGAACAGTGGGAAAAAAAAAAAAAAAAAATATATATATATATATATATATATATTATAAGCTACCAAAGAAACCATAGGAGAAAAATGTAAGATAAGAAAGTCAGAATGGTTTAAGCAAGAATGCAAGGAAGCTATTGAGTGAAAAAATGTTGACAGATTAAACATGTTACAAAGAAAAGACATATCAAGCACAAAGGAAATATAAAGAATGTAGGAAAGAAGCAAATAAAGTAATAAGGAAGCAAAAGAAAATATATCTTGAGAAGGAAATAGAAATGGTTGAGACAAATACTCAAAATGAAACAAGCAAGTTTTATCAAGCGGTCAAAAGAATACATACAGGCTATCAACCTAGATTGGAAATATGTAGACAGAAGCAGCTGATAATGAAAAATAAAGAAAAAATTATAGAAAAATGGGCTGGCTGAATATTTCAAAGAGATCCTTAATAGAGAAGAAAAAACCCACGTAAGTAGAGAAGAATATATTACAGTTGACCAAGAAGTCGAAGTACCCGATTTACTCAATGTGCAGATAGCAACTGAGAAACAAAAGAAAATAGGGCACCAGGGGAAGATTTTATAACAGCAGAACTTATTAAATAAGGAGGACATAGACTCACCAAAGAAATACACAATATGATAGTGGTAATTGGGGAAAATAAAAGAATGCTGGAGAAATGTTATGAGTATAACACACCTCTTCATATACTATTCATTGATTTTAGGCCGGCTTTTTATAGTATAAATAGGACATATTTAATAAATGTAAGGAGAGAATGTGGAATATCATCAAAACTATAAAATATGTAAGTGTGACCTTAGAGCACAGTAAGGCAAGAGTAACAACAGGCAACACAATAAGTAAAAACATTAACATAACATCAGAAGTAAGACAAGGAGATGGGCTGTCAGCAATATTATTTAATCTGGTCCTGGATAAAATGTTGAAGCAACACAATTTATCATGTCATATGTTATATAACTCTAAACAGGTCTGCGCCTACACAGATAGTATTGCCTTGATTGCCAGAAATTTATCTGCTTTACAAGAAATTATGTTTACAATTGAAACAGCTGGGAAGTCAACTGGTTTAGAGATAAATGAGAATAAATAAAACTAAGTAAATGAAGATGGAAGTAAATCAAGCTGACAGTACAATAAAGAAAAAGGAGTGGAAATAAGCAGGGGCGAAGGAAGCTAATAAAGGAAACCACAACCCTCTCAGCTACAGAAACTAATATGATTTTCAAAAAAATTCACTTACCATCCATGGGCCTTTGATAAATTCAAAAAAAATCTTCAAAAAACAAAACATTCAACTAGAACCAGTCAACCATCACTCCTTAAAAAACCTAATTCCCTCAAACATCAAAGATGCCATTCCATCTAACAAAAAATCTCGTATATATCACATTGAATGTTGTGACTGTAGTCAAATTTATATTGGAAAAACCAAAAGAAATTTACAAACAAGAACAAAGGAACACTTTAGGAACATAAACAATTAGAAAAAATTAGAAAAATCAAAACAATATAAACAATTAGAAAAATCAGCAGTTGCCACGCATTTTTGGGGAAAAAAAAAACAACATAAATTCAGGACCAAAACTATTTAAACATACATCAGAAAAACAAGAAATGTCCAAATGGGAACAAATCTTTATTTAAAAAAATAGGAACAAAGTATTAAATTTCGACATCCCCCAGAAAGATTTGTTCAGCAAGTTCCTTGAACTGCCACCAGAGGAGACCTATGACAAAATATCGCCAGCTACACCACTGAGATCCTGTCGATATCCGGTTGACGATGGAGGCAAAGTCTCTGAAACATGTTCCGTGAAAATTTAAAAGTGTTGTTTAGTGTCATTTATAGACTCCCTTTAAATTTATTACAACACTGTTTACATCACTTCCAAGAAAGGAATTGTAACAAAACTAATTACAAAACAAATGAGCCATAGAATGTTTACAGGAAATAAAGCATATTTTGCTAACCTTAGGTTAATAAAATCTAAATTGTTAAAGAGAACAACTAAATTAAAAGTATATAGAACCTTGATTAGACCAATGGTCTACCTAAAACATGGGTATTAAATAAAGATGAAAATGCTCTACATATATACGAAAGAAAGATCATATGGACTAATATTTGAGTAGAATAGAATAGAACAATATGTGGAGAATTAGAGCAAATTTGGAAATCAATCAAATCCTCAAAGGGGATGATTTTCTGAGATATATCAAGTCGAGATTTAACATGGATAAGCCATATTGAAAGAATGGAAGATGAAAGAATCTCTATGCACTTAATGCATAATGATATAATAGGGGGTGAGAAGGAGGGATAGACCAAGAAAGAGGTTACATCAGGACGTAGATCGGGACATGAAAAAAGTGGGAATAAGAGGCTGGAAAGGAAAAATACAAGATCAAGATGGGAGGAAAATTGTGAAGGATGTCAAAACCCAAGTCAACTAAGAAGATCTTGACATATTAGTTACTGCAGGTGTGTGGTTCTCTATCTTCAAACACAGAAAAGATTTGTGGAAGACAGGTGCATAACCACTATATTGGACATCACTGTCAATTAACAGTTTTGGCAAGTAAGTAGATTTTTTAAATGTGACGATATTAATTTTAGAGAAGCATGAAGATAACACTACCATATTTAAGATAATATTCCAAATATTAATTTCAAATCTAAACAAAAATTGTGTACCATCAGATTCACTCACAACTGAAGAGGAGTTTCTCGTGTACAGAGGCAGAACAAGCTTTACCCAATGCATGCTGTCAAAATCTGCTAAGCACGGTACAAATGTGGTGGATTCGTAATGCAAGAAATAGAAAGGAATAAACCATATATACCTCAAGAAATGCTGCCTTCATCCTCTCAGCAAGAATGTCCACTGTACTGACTTCACCAAGCACAATGTAAGCATGCGTTTTTAGGTACCTAAGAAGAAAAGAGCAGCAGTGCTTTTATCCACAATGCACTATAACTATCTCGGGCACATTTTCAAAACTCGATATTATCCACTGCTATCACAGTACTAAGGATAATCTGGATATGAAAAGTTGAACTCTCACTATATTACAAAAAGATCACATTGACGGCCAGTGCCATTTTTCTAATAACATACTTGTCACTTGTCCAGATGCACACATTATATTCCTATCTGTGAAATCTAGCAATGTATTTATGAAAGGTAGACCTGTTGTGATGTCTAATGCAAAGCCTTCTCATCAGCAAAGAGATTCGAATGGGTAAGATTTTACTTGATAAAACTATTTGTAGTCGGTTTTTCACACTACGTCACGTTTTTATTTTTTAGGGATTAATTTCGGGAGCTATTAACTTGATTTATTGTTGAACAGTAATATTCACCACAACCATAAAATTAATTTCATTTTTATGATCTTCCTCAGGCATCCGTTACATTAGTAATAAGCTTCATACAAATATAAGTAACACGGTAACACAAATGTAATCAACATTTTTTAATTTCTAATCCTGTTCCAGTCTCAATATTTAATTTAGTCTCAATTTATATTGTTTGGTGAGAGCCCTTACACCAAGTTTTTGAGTATTGTAATTCATTCCCAGCTCAACTACACAGAGTAGGTCAACTGCCCAACCAGCAAATTAAGTCATATATGCTGTGCTGTAAGGGTACTAGCTAAAATGTGCAATTTAGATGTCTTAAAAACAGTACATTTTGTCTATATTCAGGATTGAAATAGGGAATCCCCTTTTGGGGATCTTCCAGAAACTGCATTAAAATGTTTAAACTATAAAAAAGAATGATAAGATTAGTCCAACATGTGAACCAATATACTCCAAATAAATCACTCTTTTCATATCTAAATATTTTCTTTGAAATGTTTTTATATCTTAGAAATAGTTTCATTCACACATGAAAATAAAAGCATCTTTAAGATGAATACCATTGATACAATACAAATAGCAATATCAATCTATCTGTAACAACATAGATTAACAAAAATTTTGAATTCAGTTTCCCATAAAGGTGTAAACTTGCTGTTAAAATACATGTTTTACTCAGTCGAAGTCATGAATATCCAATTTTGATCACCCTTTGCACTAAATCATTTGTTTATTTAGAATTAGAAACTGATAAATAAGCCATCTATCCTAGTTAATTTTTGAAAATACTGCCACTCTGAAATTGTTTTGTTTCATGGAACCTATTCACCTGAGAAATGCACTTTGGCTTCAGAAGAAGCTTGACAACTTCCAAGACCAAGATCGTACTCTATATCACCCATATTTTACTAATCACCTCAATTGTAAATATAATGTCTATAGAAATCTAATCAGTTTAAAATGTTCAAATGGAATTGTATACGGATAATGGTTTTTTTCCATGGTTTCCCTCAGTAATTAAGACAAATGCTGGGTATCTGTGTTTCACTTCAGTGCAACATTGTTATTTTCTTAAACTTTGTATACTGTAAATATGATAATGTTTGTCTTAGCATTTTTTGATGAAGCTGATATACTGTAGGAATTTTTTAGGTGAATAAATCTGAATCTAAACACAATACCTTAACCCTAACACCCTTGGAAAACAAGAAAATGACCAAATTTATATTCCATCTATTTTTGCATTGTGTGTAAGTTTTAGATTTTCTCCAAGAATAACACAAACTTAGCCTCACAGAATAAGCTGAGCTTGAAGGATCTGTTGAGTGCACCTATTAAAGAGATCTAAAATGTCAAACTTGGAATCTGCAAGATTATCTGTCAGAGTGTAATAAAGCATTCAATTCAAATTTATTCATCCTTTAAAATCAAATCTGTACATAGTACCTTGATATAGGTTACATCAGTAAATTTACACTTAATATTACAAAGTTAAACATCAAATATACCTAATCTACATTCAATTATAATGTAACACAAATTGGATATAATTATAAATGGGAGAAATGAACAAGCTAAGTAAATTCATGTTTTATGATTATCTAGATTTGTTAAATTGCTGATATTCCTTTACTGTGTAAAAGCAGTGCTCCTGCAAAAAAGCCCTTGTTCTAGTTTTAAACACGTAGTTATCTATGCTTTTGATGCCATTAGGAAGGGAATTATAAACTAATGTACAAGAATGCAGTACTCCGTTCTGATTGAGGTTACGTATATATCCTTATTATGCCTCGTGTAATGCATATGAACACTTCCGTTGTTTTGAAAGTTAAATCTATTTCTTTTTACAAATAAAGCTGTCTCCAGTATATAAACACATGCCAAAGGAAGTATGCAAAGATTTTTGAACAGTGGCTTACATGAACATAGCATTCTTTCATTGCCTATAATTAGAATGGCTTGTTTTTGTTTAATAAATATATCTTTGGCTTCCCATATTTAAATATAGAATGTATATGTGCATGATAGGAAATTAAAAGTACATGAAGGCTGACATTTTGACTTAATATTCTTAGAGCATATATATTCCTGCTTAATATGGTTAGTAGATGATTTGTATGAGTTTTCCATTTTAAGTATCTTGTATCCTACAAGCCTAATATTGGTAAGACCAAATATCAAACATCCATACAACATAGCTCACCCGAAACATAAAATATACAAACAGTTCCAAATGCTAAATAGTTGCTGCAGTACTCTTTTGGGAAACCCAGGATAAAATTGATACAATGAACCATTAAAAGATGTAAACACCCACTTTAACTCAATGTATGGGAGAATAGTCTCATCCAAAAATATAAGTACACAATTATGAGTTTTGAATTTCCACCTCCAGACATCCTAATATTAAATTTGACAACATCTACTATGGAGCAAAGGCTTCCCAAACAAGTTCTGTTAAATTACATGGTGAGTGTACCAAAATGAACTCATATTTATGTACTAAGTGAAGTAAATGTGTTCCAATTTCAAAGGTAAGGTCCTAAGCTAATTAACTACAGCTTAGTTCAAAGTATAAACTTGGAAGAAGCGTAGGGACAGTGAAGCACAAATTAGTACAAAAGTGAATCGAGAAGATATTGACACATTGCTTCACTCACACTGTTTATTCACAGGACATGTTTCAAGAGCTCTTGCTCTTATCATCAGCTGATACTCGACTAGTGCAAGTTGTAGTGGTTTCCTCTTTCTCCGTTTTGTCAATAGATGGCGTGATGTACTTGTCAAAGATGTCCGGTGGTGGAGTTTCAAAATTCATGACTCTATGACGATTTTTGTTGATGATTTTTTCCCATACGGAAAGGTCTATGGGGTGATTAACATATTTTGTTAGAGATGTTTCCAAGTTGATGTCAATTCTTAATTTGAAAATGTGTAAGAAAACAGCCATTTTGAAACAAAAATTCATGAATCTTCAAAAGAAGCAAGAACCAAATCCACATAAAAAGCAAGATTTATTACTCTCATGTCAAAAACCTAACAGCGTAACGAATCTATCCACATGCAACTTCACAGAGAAAGAAATTGATTTTCTAAACAAAGGCCTAAAAACATGTGTAGATTACACAAAAAACATTGAAAACTATATCGCGGACATTGAAATAGCGATATATAATTTGCCCGATAATAAAAAATCTACGATCAGAATACAGTGCATAGAAACTCTAGATCATATTCAAAATACAAATTCAAAAAGTTATTCATATAAAAAATTAATAAAAAATTTAAATGAAAAACCGGTAATCTACACAAAAGCAGACAAGGGTAACAAAATAGTAATACTGGACAAAGAAGCCTATAGCAAAAAAATGGACAACCTTTTAAACGGAAAAGAATTTGTTAAATTAGATAACAATCCATTAAAGAAAGCATGCAAATCTGTGGAATTAGCAATTAAAAACAGTAAAATCATGACTAAAAGAGATAAATTGAACAATAAAATAGACAATCCAAAAACACCATACATATATGGTTTACCCAAAATACATAAACCTGAAATTACCCTCAGACCAATAATTAATAACATTGATGCACCCACTTACCAACTATCAAAATGGCTGGTTCATATCTTCAGATCCTTCACAAAATTTGAAAATTTAAGTATCAAAATCTCGTTTGAATTGTTAAATCTCCTGAAGGACACAAAGATCAACTCTACAGAGCTTTAGTTTCCTTTGACGTCATTTCTTTATATCCAAGTATACCTACCAATGAGCTTATTCCACTTCTCAAAAAATGGCTGGAATCAATACAAATAACATCTGAAGAAATAGAAGAACTTTCACAACTTACAGAAATTTGTATCATTCAAGATTTTTTCAGCTTTAATGGACAGATCTATAAACAAAAAACAGGCCTAGCTATGGGCAACCCATTGTCTCCCTTCTTGGCAGATTTATTTATGAGTGCTTTTGAAACCCATATCACAAAAACTTTTCCAAATTATTTCAAAGTGTGGTATCGCTATGTTGACGACATTTTTGCAATAGTACCTAAAAAACTCATACAAGATGGTCTTAAACTTTTGAATATACAAAATCCAGCTATAAAATTTACATTGGAAACAGAAGAGGATGGTGTGCTCCCCTTTTTGGACATCAAGATCAAAAAAATGAACAACAAACTCACCTTTGGTATTTACAGGAAACCGACACACACAGATAATTACATCAAGAACAACAGTTTCAACCCAAAACAACACCAACATGCCATTTTCAACAGTTTAATCTTTCGGATGATCAACTTTCCACTAAACAGAGAAGATTATCAAGAAGAATACCTACACATAAAAAAAGTAGCTCTATACAATGGTTTCAACCCAAATTTAGTAGACAAAACAGTTAACAGACTCAACAAAGCTAGGAAAATAAAAGAAACCACCACCCTAGAACCTACAGGAGAAAAAGAGAAAAAACTTTTTAAAAAATTCACCTTCCACCCATCAGCCTATAAAAAATTCCAAAAAATCTTCTCAAAACACAACATAACTCTTGCACCTCAAAATTGGTTTAATATCAGAAATTTGTTAAAAGGCCCTCCCAAAAATTCAATCACTACCAAAGAAAAACCAGGAATCTATGAGATCAAATGTGAAACTTGACCTAAAATTTATATAGGAAAAACAAAAAGAAATATTAACATCAGAACTAAAGAACATCTAAGAAACATTAAAAATGGTGAAACAGAAAAATCAGCAGTGGCTTTCATTTTTTGAATACTAGACATGACATCAATTTGGAAACATCTCTAATAAAATATGTTAATCACCCCATAGACCTTTCCGTATGGGAAAAAATCTTCATCAACAAAAATCGTCATAGAGTCATGAATTTTGAAACTCCACCACCGGACATCTTTGACAAGTACATCACGCCATCTATTGACAAAACAGAGAAAGAGGAAACCACTACAACTTGCACTAGTCGAGTATCAGCTGATGATAAGAGCAAGAGCTCTTGAAACATGTCCTGTGAATAAACAGTGTGAGTGAAGCAATGTGTCAATATCTTCTCGATTCACTTTTGTACTACAGCTTAGTTATTAAGAACATGTTAAGAGCTATTTAGCATCAGCTATTTCGGAACTTAATACAGCAGCTGTAAAGATATAATACTGTTCACAATGAAGGATTTTCATTATTTCAGTTGTGTATTTTAAGAATTTACAAACTCTCTATTGTCGTACACATGATACTTATTTTACAGGTTTGAATAATGCATGAGTCAATTGAAAATAAAAAGAGGTCTTATGATGAAATAATTAAGAAAATGAGACAAAAGAAGATGGGAGCTCTAATTAACAGAGAAAAGAGTACAAGTTAAAAAAACGAGAAACAGAGATGGGGTAGAAACTAAAAGCTCATATATTTACTCATAATGATGTTACAGATCAAAGTTTAATTTATCCTTACCAGAATTGATGGAGCTATAGAACAGCTGTGAATAAAACTGCAATTTCATTGCTAAAATCTCCAATAAAACAGGAAATTATTGTAGTACAACAAATAGAGAAGGTGCTCAACTATTTATGGAAATGAATAGTTCCTTCTCATACGAGCTTAGCAGTTTGTTTTTTATTGTTGAAATAATTTTTCACAATGATATAGTATATAGATTCTGGACTGAGGCAATAAATAACTATTTGGAAAGAATGAAAGACATGTTGACTTCAAAAATATTATTTCACTGTGAATTTAAAATGCTCACCTTGAACTTAAAATGAGTTTTGCATAATTTTGTGGTATGCATCCAAAAAATGTTCTGTTGAAGGATGCTCTTGTTGATCAGTGTTGCTGTAGTATCCATGAAAATTACAATCCAAGTAATGGCCTTAGAATTGGACAGGGCATTTTTAAAAATCTGTTTTATGTGACAACACTCTAAACTCCAAAAGCTGGAAAAATAGGGAAAGATATTCCAGTTCCTGATGAGCCTGCAAAGCATGTCACATGGGAGCAGTGGGAAAAGTAAGCTAATGAAGATTAATGGTAAGCAGAAAGATGGCTGTACTGATGAATTACACAAACACATTCTTTCACATTAAGAAAATGTTCATAATTTTCACACACAAATGTAAGCAAATACTTTCTTAAGTTATATGTGTTTGGAGGAATTTAGTAACAGTGATGTCAAAATTAATCTCAGAAACTATTTGCAGTTGGTTTATTAATACTCGTCACTTGTTTATATTTATGAGAGACTAGTTTCAAAGGCATTCGCCTCCATTTTCAATCTCTTTCCAACTGGCATCTGTTGTTGTCTGCTCTCTCTGGTGGTGAAACTATGAACTTCTTTGTCAAATTATCTACTGGTGGGATTTCAAAGTTCATTACACGATCCTTATTTTTCCATATGAATATGTTCTCCCATGTTGTCAATTTATTTTGGTTTATCACTCCTTTTAATAATTTTGGATTTGGATCAATGTCATGGTTTTCATTCCAAAAGTGAAATGCTACTGCTGACTTATCTTCTTGTTTCAATCTGATGTTTCTAAAGTGCCCTTTGACTCTGGTTTTTAGATTTCTTTTAGTTTGACCTATGTAGCATTTTTCACAATTTTTACAACTTATCTGGTATATTCCAGATCTGTTAACTGATGGCATTTCATCTTTTGTTTTTGAATTTAGCAATTTTAAAATTGAGTGTCTATTAGTAGGTGCCAAGGTGATATTTTGTTCCTTGAAGATCTTCTTAAATTTATTAAATGTTTTTGGGTGATATGTGAATGAACTGAATATGCTGTTGCTTTCTTTTTCTTTTGTAAATGTGATTGCTTGCTTAATGGTTTTCTTTAGTTTAGCTTTTCTAATTTTCTTCAACACCAAACTTTTGTTGTATCCATTTTCTTCTGATATGTGTAGTATTGCTTTTTGTTCTTTGAAATATTCATCTTTTTCCATGGGTATGTTGACTAGTCTGTGTGTAAGGCTGTTTGTGTAATTGGGTTGTGGTTATTATTTTTTATGTAATTTTCTGAATGTGTTGGTTTCCTGTAAATTCCAAATTTTATTTTTGTGTCATTCCTGATGATATTTAGATCCAAGAAAGAGAGTTGTCCATTGGTTTCCTTTTTTATAGTGAATTTTATAGTCCTTTCTTGCAGATTGAGTAATTTTAATGCATCTTCTAAATGTTTATTCGGTACAATTGCAAAGATGTTGTCAACATATCTATACCAAACTTTGAAGATCAATGGGAAGGACTTTTTGATTTGTGTTTCAAATGCACTCATAAATAAGTTAGCCAAAAAAGGTGAAAGTGGATTGCCCATTGATAACCCTGATTTCTGCTTGTAGTGTTTTCCATTAAAGCTGAAGAAGTTTTGTTCAATGCATATTTTTGTTAGAGAAATGTATTCTTCTGCTTCTATTGCTTCTATTTCTATTGTAGTTAGCCACTTTTTTAATACAGTTCTGTAATTTTGCTGTTGGTATGCTTGGAAATAAAGATGTGACATCAAATGAAACCAGTCTGTCATTTTTGTCCAAATTTATATCTTTGATTTTTCCTACTAAATCTAAAGAGTTTTTTAAATTTGCACTTTTGAATTTTGGGAAACTATTACATTTATTTAGCAACCATTTGGCCAAATTATATGTGGGGGCATTTATACTACTAGTGATAGGTCTCATGCCTTTCCCTGTTTTATGAATTTAAGGCAGCCCATATACTCTTGGTAATGTTGAGTTATCTACTTTAATTTTGGAGCAGTAGAACATATTAAAAATGAAAAGAAAATTAATTTTAGTAGCCAAATTATAAAGCCCTTAAAAAGAAACCAGTTATTTATACTAAAGCAGACAAGGGAACTAAACTAGTAATTTTGGAAAAAGAAGATTACACAAAGAGGATGGAAGATTTGTTGGAAGACAATAATTACCAAAAAGTAGAAACTAACCCTTTAAAGTACTGCATTGATACCACAAATAAAACTCTAAAAGAAAGCAAAATAATCAACAAAAAAGAATTTCACAAAATTAAAGTAGATAACTCAACATTACCAAGAGTATATGGGCTGCCTTAAATTCATAAAACAGGGAAAGGCATGAGACCTATCACTAGTAGTATAAATGCCCCCACATATAATTTGGCCAAATGGTTGCTAAATAAATGTAATAGTTTCCCAAAATTCAAAAGTGCAAATTTAAAAAACTCTTTAGATTTAGTAGGAAAAATCAAAGATATAAATTTGGACAAAAATGACAGACTGGTTTCATTTGATGTCACATCTTTATTTCCAAGCATACCAACAGCAAAATTACAGAACTGTATTAAAAAAAGTGGCTAACTACAATAGAAATAGAAGCAATAGAAGCAGAAGAATACATTTCTCTAACAAAAATATGCATTGAACAAAACTTCTTCAGCTTTAATGGAAAACACTACAAGCAGAAATCAGGGTTATCAATGGGCAATCCACTTTCACCTTTTTTGGCTAACTTATTTATGAGTGCATTTGAAACACAAATCAAAAAGTCCTTCCCATTGATCTTCAAAGTTTGGTATAGATATGTTGACAACATCTTTGCAATTGTACCGAATAAACATTTAGAAGATGCATTAAAATTACTCAATCTGCAAGAAAGGACTATAAAATTCACTATAAAAAAGGAAACCAATGGACAACTCTCTTTCTTGGATCTAAATATCATCAGGAATGACACAAAAATAAAATTTGGAATTTACAGGAAACCAACACATTCAGAAAATTACATAAAAAATAATAACCACAACCCAATTACACAAACAGCCTTACACACAGACTAGTCAACATACCCATGGAAAAAGATGAATATTTCAAAGAACAAAAAGCAATACTACACATATCAGAAGAAAATGGATACAACAAAAGTTTGGTGTTGAAGAAAATTAGAAAAGCTAAACTAAAGAAAACTATTAAGCAAGCAATCACATTTACAAAAGAAAAAGAAAGCAACAGCATATTCAGTTCATTCACATATCACCCAAAAACATTTAATAAATTTAAGAAGATCTTCAAGGAACAAAATATTACCTTGGCACCTACAAATAGACACTCAATTTTAAAATTGCTAAATTCAAAAACAAAAGATGAAATGCCATCAGTTAACAGATCTGGAATATACCAGATAAGTTGTAAAAATTGTGAAAAATGCTACATAGGTCAAACTAAAAGAAATCTAAAAACCAGAGTCAAATGGCACTTTAGAAACATCAGATTGAAACAAGAAGATAAGTCAGCAGTAGCATTTCACTTTTGGAATGAAAACCATGACATTGATCCAAATCCAAAATTATTAAAAGGAGTGATAAACCAAAATAAATTGACAACATGGGAGAACGTATTCATATGGAAAAATAAGGATCGCATAAAATCCCACCAGTAGATAATTTGACAAAGAAGTTCATAGTTCCACCACCAGAGAGAGAGCAGACAACAACAGATGCCAGTTGGAAAGAGATTGAAAATGGAGGCGAATGCCTTTGAAACTAGTCTCTCATAAATATAAACAAGTAAGTGACGAGTATTAATAAACCAACTACAAATAGTTTCTGAGATTACTTTCTTAAGTAATCAACAACTAGAAAATTACAACTGTTGCTAAGTGATTTTGCAAAATATTAAAGATGTATCAAAACAAGAATCAGAATGCTTTTTAGTCTTGAACTAGTGCTATATTTTTTACTGCAACTGTGTTTTTAAATAGGTCTTGCAGAAGCTTCCTCTTTTGATGTTATAAAATAAGAACAAAGAACTGTTTATAATGTTGAAACTCTTAAAAAATAATGGATGAAGAAATTGGTGTTACTCAGAATATCAGATGCAAAGGATCCGCAGAGTTCAACAATAAATATATGGGGGATATGCTGAAGATTTTAGAAAAATTCTAACAAAGATACTTCAGTTGAAATATTTTGCCACCTTCTATGGTAAAGGACAAATTGATGGTACAGGAGTCAATATTAAGAGGCTTATAAGTCAAAAGATCATGAGCTATGGCAATATCAATGTTGTACAGAATGCAGAGGAGTTTGCAAAGTTAGCAAATGAATTATGCGTGATTGAAAGAATTTAGTAACAGTGACATCAAATATAGAATAAAAAGAAGTATTTCAGAAAGTGGAGTGCCATTGTTACTAAAATTAGGCAAGTGAGTCAACCTTGTATATACTTTTCTCCACTTACAAGTTTTTTATGAAGACTGGTTTCTGGGGACTTCCCCCCTATCGTCAGTTCTGTGGTTGACTGATGATGCATCCGGTGTCTGCATCTGGCTTGGTGTCGTGCTGCCATCTAATGTCCTGGTAAGTTTGATGGCAGCACGACACCAAGCCAGATGCAGACACCGGATGCATCATCAGTCAACCACAGAACTGACGATAGGGGGGAAGTCCCCAGAAACTAGTCTTCATAAAAAACTTGTAAGTGGAGAAAAGTATATACAAGGTTGACTCACTTGCCTAATTTTAGTAACAGTGACATCAAAATTGATTGAAAAACTATTTGTAGTCAGTTTTTTTGACACTTCGTCATTTACATTTATACCAATTATACATAAATGTGCAATAATAAACAATCTTACACACAGACAAGTCAATGTACCCATGGATAAAGCAGAATACTACAAGGAACAAAAAAGCCATACTCCATATAGCAGAAGAAAATGGATACAATGTGTCTGGTTTTTAAGAAAATTAAAAAGGCTAAACTAAAGAAAACCATTAAGGAAGCAACCACATTCACTAAAGAAAAAGAAAGCAACAGCATATTCAATGCAATCACATACCAACCAAAAACATTTAACAAATTCAAAAAGATCTTTAAGGAACAAAATATCTTGGCATCTACTAATAGATACTCAGTTTTAAAATTGCTAAATTCAAAAACAAAAGATGAAATCCTACCAATTAACAGATCCGGAATATAAGTTGTAAGAATTGTGAAAAATGCTACATAGGTCAAACTAAAAGAAACCTAAAGACCAGAGCCAAAGCACACTTTAGAAACATCAAAATGAAACAACATAAGTCAGCAGTAGCATTTCATTTTCGAAACAAAAACCATGACACTGATACAAATCCAAAATTACTAAAAGGAGTGATAAACCAAAATAAACTGACAACATGGGAGAACATTATATAGAATAAAAAGAAGTATTTCAGAAAGTGGAGTGCCATTGTTACTAAAATTAGGCAAGTGAGTCAACCTTGTATATACTTTTCTCCACTTACAAGTTTTTTATGAAGACTAGTTTCTGGGGACTTCTCCCCAATCGTCAGCTCTGTGGTAGACTGATGATGCATCCTGTGTCTGCATCTGGCTTGGTGTTGTGCTGCCATCTAACGTCCTGGTAAGTTTGATGACGTCATCTACCGCGGGAATTTCAAATTCATCAAGAGGTCCTGTTTTTTCGTAGTAAATATGTTTTCCCAAATCTGTAGTTCCAGAGGTTTCTTTGCCTGTTTGATCAATTCTATTTCTTGCTTTATGTTGTGATTCTCAGATGCATGTGTCAACATGCAATTACATTAAATGCAACCCATTCAACCCAGTACAACATCAATATGCAGTATTCCATAGTTTGGTTCACAGATTAATCAACATTCCGCTAACAAAAACAGAATATGAACAGGAGTATGCTCACATACACCAGGTTGCCGAACTGAACAACTATAACACAAATTTCATCAAAAAACTGATCTATAGACACAAAAGAAACAAATACTTAAAGGACATTACTACGTTAAAAAAACTAGAAAACCCAAACACCAGATATGGAAAATTTACATTTCATCCAAAATACTTCAAAAAATTTGAAAAGATATTTAAGAGCTTCAACATAAAATTAGCCCCTCAAAACAAACACAACATCCGCAACTTACTAAACCACCCTCTAAAAAATAGCACACCGAAAACTCAATTATCAGGCATTTACCAAATGAGTTGCCAGGATTGTGACAAGATATACATTGGTAAGACCAAAAGGAATCTAGGAACAAGAATGAAAGAACACTTCAGAAATATTAAATTCAAACAAATGGACAAGTCGGCCGTATCACATCACTTTTGGTCTGAGAATCACAACATAAAGCAAGAAATAGAACTGATCAAACAGGCAAAGAAACCTCTGGAACTACAGATTTGGGAAAACATATTACGAAAAAACAGGACCTCTTGATGAATTTTGAAATTCCCGCAGTAGATGACGTCATCAAACTTACCAGGACGTTAGATGGCAGCACAACACCAAGCCAGATGCAGACACAGGATGCATCATCAGTCTACCACAGAGCTGACGATAGGGGAGAAGTCCCCAGAAACTAGTCTTCATAAAAAAACTTGTAAGTGGAGAAAAGTATATACAAGGTTGACTCACTTGCCTAATTTTAGTAACAATGGGAGAACATATTCATATGGAAAAACAAGGACCGAGTAATGAACTTTGAAATTCCACCAGCAGATAATTTGTACAAATTAGTTCATAGTTCCATGCCAGAGAGAAGAGAGCAGATGACAACAGATGACAGATAGAGGTTGAAAATAGAGGCTACGGCTTCCAAAACTAGTTCCTCAATAATATAAAAATGTAACTGATGAAGTGTCAAAAAACTGATCACAATTTTTTCAATTAGCAAATGAAGTTTTCCCCTCAAAATATACTCTCTATATTTCCCAGAATGAAATTCAATCCCTTCTTGAAAAAGATAAGCTTTGGGAAGGAACTAAATTGCTGTGTCTGGAATACCAAAATGATATATTCCGGACCCAAATGGTGTAGTTTCTGTCAAACACCATGACAGTGAAGATTCTGTTCCTGGTACTAGGTCCATTTTAAATGTAAAACCCTTAAAGATAATTTTACTTGGTCACTTATAATACTCACTGGCATGCCCAGTGTTACGGAAGTCTCTGACACAGATGAAGTTAAAAGTGAACTGTAATAGTTCCAGCCAACAAATATTACAAGAGGCACTGCATTCCTGATTTTAATACAAGTAATTTCAAGGACATGATTAAAAAGACTATTCCACCAGCTATAGTTTTGAAGTTTGTTGCGGCATCTTGCACAAATTTTCAGAATTTTTCTAATGTAAAGTAACATTTTAAAGATCAATAATGGTAATTTTCTTTTTGTTGATACTATAACTGTACCATTACGCACAACTTATTAAGTAAGTTTATTAGTTAGTATTTTCAAATGGTCCAATTCTTAAGCCATTTTATTTATAATAATGATCAACTATAGTTTTCCATATCACCAACTTCAGGATTATATCAATATAGTCAGTATGCCATAGGAGTTCTTTTACATATGAATAAGTTTACTGATAAGAGACTGTCACATTTACACATACTTAAATGCTGTTATTATGGGCTGACATCAGACCTGTAATCTTGGACAGAGAAAGAAAATCAAATGCACATCCTAGTGCAGGAGTTGGGAACTGATAGTGGAACGATAACATACTCCACTTTCTGTATAAGTAGAAAACCTTTGCTTTGTGTACAGCTGCTCTATTTCTGCATAACCATAGGTTATATCAGTAGCATAGCAGCTAAGTGTTAATGTATTAATTCATTATATTAGTAAAAATATATGCAACATTTAGTAAGACCAATGTAACCATCTTTCTCCAAATAAGTTATTTGTGTATTACAAATCCGAAATAGAACCCAAAGAAATTCTAATTTGTTACTAATGGCAATGTAACATAATTAATCAGGTATTAATTTTAAGCTTACTTAAAATGTCATCCCCCTCCTTTAGAATTGAACATGCAACTGATCCACTGAGTTCAACCGATATTGATACAAAGTTGTATAGAATTACATTATAATGCCCTACGCTTCTTTCAAGTTTATACTTTGAATGCTCATTATGTTTATTAGTAAGCAATCATTTGTAACTCATAAATTGCGCATTTATTTATGAACACACTGTAACTTCTGTGGTTCTCAACTTTCCCATTCTATACTGAGCATGAAAAATTATTAAATTTTCCTCATGCCCCTTTAATCAGACAAGTTCTTTTACATGCTGTAAATCTATGTTATGGGTCCATAGACTTTATATCCCTTATGAAGGAAGCTTGCTGAGGATTTTTATGCCTGAAGAAGTCCATTGTTCTACGCTGGATTTAAACTCACAATTTCATGAACCGGCTAGCATATTACCCCTAGACCATGGAGGATCATCATCACAATTTATAAGTAAATAATAGCTGAAATTATGATACTTTTTCCAATTCTTTTCAGCATGCTTCGTCTTGAAGTGACATCTGATGTTAAAATGTAAAATACAAGAATAGGTACATAACATAGAAAACAAATTGCTTTCTCATTTTGTCGAATACAAAAATAATTCAATTACTATTGCTTACAGAAAGTATGTGCTTTCTTATATTGCAACACAAACAAAGTAACATATAATATAATACTGATAGTGCCCACATCCCTCATTTGGTGTAACAGGAGATCAAACCAGTTTGAGTAAGAGTATTTATTTATTTTTCTGTAATTTACATCCTCCAACGTTAAGTCATATTGGACGGTGAATGAAGTGGGTGAAATGATGCTCAAATGAGTCCAGGGTCCATGGAGCTTAAGAGTTACACAACATTCATCTTGAAGGATAAGGGAAAACCCCAGAAAAAATCTTATCCAGTTAACTCACCCTGACCGAGAAGTAAGAGTAGTACAAAGGATAACTGAAAAAGACTTGACGTACTCAATGAGTGCCAGTTCCAGACACATGTCCTAGGACTACAGCACACAGCGCATAACTCATAACTAGACTTTGGATATTTAGGTTTTCATCTATTGTTTTCCTTTACAGCCTAACATAGATATTTCCTATATAGTTGGCCTAATAACCAACTTTTATAGTGCCTTTAGGCACCTATTTTAACATAAATGCCTATTTATGTTCTTTGGGGCCCATAAATGCCCCCCTTTTTTAAATTTCCAATTAATTTATTTACTACACTGTTAGATACAATTAATTATTTATTCAACAGCAAATGTTTCATTGACTGTATACTTACTTGATTTCTGTTTGTTAAAATGCGGCGTGGTGTCATTTTTAAAAGGTTTAGTGCAACAATAGATAAAGCAATTAGTAAAATCTTAAGGTGCTGCATACAAAATCGAGACTTTTGTTTGATAAAACGCAGCATGATGTCCTTTTTAAAAGGCTTAGTGCAACAATAAATAAAGCAATAAGTGAAGTCTTAAGGTGCTATATGTGAAATCGGAACTTCAGCAATGGAATAAAATTTCAAATTACAATTGCAAACAATTGCCCCATGTCTGGATCTCAGAAACAGCTTTTTTAAACTAAGGCAAAGTGTTGGTTCTTATTCATGTAACTAAATTACAGTGTTTGACTACTGTGATCATTTTTGTGCTGCTACTGCAAGATGCCCAAGAACAAATCTACCGAAAGTGCATTAATAAGAACATGGATTTTGGATCTCCAGTATTATACAACAGATGAGAAAATAATCTTCTGTCAGAACTGCAAAAAAGAGGTAAGCTTTATACTGTGTTTTTTGTGATATTTATTATTCACTTGAGACCATATGTTAACTACCAGGATTAATTGTACTGTTTGACTTCTTCTTCAGTCTGAAAATAATTTCAAATTTGTTTGGTGCATTTCATTAAGTCTAACACTGGGATCTAGCAGCACAAAAGATCAAGACAATACTAATTTTGTAAAATACATTTATTTTAATGTTGTACAAGTGTTTATGTAAATTTATTAGTTATTCATTTAAAATGTTAATTATTATTTTAACATACGATTACCAATGAAATATATTTATATTTTTCTATTTAAGGTTTCTGCCAAGAAACAAAGTCACTTGGTACAACATGAGAAAAATTCAATGCATGAAGCAAATTCTAAAAAGAAAGATTATCAGAAGCAAAGTTTACTTACACAGCCCATACCCTCAAAAATAAAATCACAGTTCTATTTTGATAACTGTAAAGCATTTGCTGCAGCCAACATTCCTTGGAATGTGTTTGAAAATACAAAAATGAAGTAATTTTTAGAAAAGTATTGCAAAGAAACAATACCCTCTGAATCGACATTTAGAAAAAATTATCTTGAGATGGTGTATGAATTATAAACTGAATGAAGTTAGGTCAGAAATAGAAGATTCCTACTGGATTTCCATAGATGAAACTACAGATAACCTGGGGCGAAGTATATGAAATTTAACTGTAGGGAAATAAGATGAAAATTATGGAAATTCACATTTGATTTGTTTGAGGGTGTTGGAGAAAACTAATGCTCAATCAGCTGCCTACTTCATTAACTCCAGACTAAAAGTACTATATCTGAATGGTGTAAAGGATGAAAGGGTGTTGTTACTGTACACTGATGCAGCACCATATATGATAGCAGCTGGGAAACTTTTGAAGGTATTCTTCAAGAATTTAACACATATTACTTGTCTGGCTATTGCACTTCACTGAGTAGCAGGGGAGGTTTGAAACTGGTTCCCCAAAAAGAAAGTATTTTTAAAGTCAAGTTCTAGAACTGCAGCTTATAAAGAAAGATGTCTCAATCTGCTTTTGTCACCAGAGCCTATTTTGACAAGATGGGGTATGTGGCTACAGGTTGTAAAGTAGGAACATTGACACTGTTGAAGAGGATTTAAATAGTTTTTTGGAAGAAGAATCACAGTGCATTAAGGTTGCTCAGAAGTCCCACAAAAGAAAAGTTTCAGACAGGATCTGTCATTCATTCATGCAAATTTCACATTTTTAGCAGATACTAAGAGCAATTAGAATCATCAATGCTCAGTCTCAATGAATCAATCACATTATTTACAAGAGCAGAAAGTCAGTTAAAGAAAGCTGTTGGTGAGGTTGGGAAAATTGTTTCCAGAAAACTATAAATGGTGCTCACCAAAAATCCTGGATACACAGTTCTGAAAGGAGTATCAAATATTTTATGCGGACGTGAGCAGATCTCAATACAGGATTTAACCCGCATATGGTTTCTCTTTTGAAATATGTTCCAGTCATCAGTGCAGATGACAGTGAGAGATCTTTTTCAGCATTTAAGCTAATTCTGAGCGATAAAAGACAAACTTACCCCACATCAACTGGAAATGCTTCTTGTTATTTATTGTGGACAAAATTACGACCAAAAGTAAAACTGAAGAATGTCACTTAAAAATTTTATTGTGCCTGGTAAAGACCTATTTCTCTACTTTTAGGTATCTAACATCACATTTTTAAGGAACTAAAGATCCTAAGTCTTCTCATAACATAGGACCATTTGTAACCTGAGTGTACATCATTTTGCACAGAAGGTAAATATCCATCCTTATTTAAGAGGTCAACTGTATCATGGTTTTTATGATTAGGTGGTTCCAATGTTTTGATTTTTATCTTCTTTTTCTGGTCACAGTCTTTTCATTGGTTTTATAAATCAGTGTTCATATTATCATTACAACTAATCTTTGTTAATTATGTAGCTAATTTCAAATTTCAGGTACTCATTTATTTACTGATGATAAAACATTTTATTTTATGAATAGATCAAACAGCAAACCATAATCAATATGTAAAGTACAACTACTTCTACTACAAAGTCCTATTAAAAAAGGGTACAAAGTGAACACAAAACACTGAATAATAAAAAGAGATTAAAAAGCTGATTAGAAGCAATCCAGTAAATGCAACTGTTTTAATCTACCAAGGGGTAATTTTAGATCTATTAGCATAAAATGAAATAAAAGCAAAACAGTGATGTAAAGCATAGTGAATCATTAAGACTACAAACATTCTGGAATAGATAAATCAAAATTTAAAGTATGTAAATATGTGTTAAATCATACTTATGTTATACCAAAAACATATGGAAAGGCTAAAGACACATTTAACTACTGTACCTTATAAGAGAGATAATTTGATTACTGTATCTCATGCATAAGATCGCTTACTTATAGTAGAGTAACTTTGGTGAAGCTTGCATATTGAGACAAACATAATTTATATTTATGTTACTACAATCTTCTATGATCTTTACCAACTGTTTGCAAGAAAACTGAACTCACTGCATTACACTCAAACTTGTGCAAAAATGTGGTGGTGGAGGAGAGGTGTGCTTGAATCAACATTTTTTTCTTTAAAATAACTCATAACAAAAATAGATACTATTAAGTAATATTATAACTGTAATGCATACTTATTAATTAATATGCATGGCAAAAGATCATGGAGAAGATAAAACTGAGAAAAATGGCATTGAAGTTGGTCAGCAGCAGAGACACAATATAATATCTATATAAAATGTAAAATAGACCTCAAAATATTTTGTAATTTTGCAGAAGGCAAGCTACATTTTTTTTTTTCCCAAATTTTTCTTCTTACCTTTGCGCAATGTGGATATATTGAGTAAACCAAACAAAAATAAATTTATATGATAATATACTTATATGAAAACTTATCTCCAAATTTTAAAATCTTAATGTAATTAGGTACTAAAGAAAATGCTTCAACCGAAGACTATAGAGCATAATATTATAATACAACTGTTAAGTATTACAACAAAGAATTATTTATGCAAGTATGCACATGCATATACCAATTGTGAAATAAGTTTAAAATCAACATTATTTTTACAATAGTCATATTTACCAAGATGCTTAATCTTGAGGTTTCAAAAAAAGCTTGCATGCAGGAGAAACATGCACAGTATTTAAAGGTATTTTAAATTCTGTCATTGATTTACTAAATGTCCAGACATTTAAAAACATACATTGTATCCCCAGTTATACTTAGCAATATGAAATACAGCCCCCAATTTACTACTTGGATGTGTGAATACTGTTTAAAGGGAAATAAAAAAGGATTGAGTTCTTTACTTTATTTTTTCCACCAGTGCCTTCTCTTGAGCTCCAAAACTGACGTATCTTTGAAAATTTCATTGTTCCTTCATGCAGCAAATCAAAACAGGGGAAAAAAAGAAGAAAAGTTAGTATCATTAAAAAAAGTATTTTTTAACCATGCACTGCATGCTTATGGAGAGCTGAAAAACAGAACATTTACTACACCTTTTTGCTCCCGTGGACTATCTCTATGGATTGGAGGTGGTAGAGGTCTGAATCCAGAACGTGGGGTTCCATGAGGATCATCCCAATGTGGAGGTAGTCTTGTGCTAAAATGTGGTAATGGTGGTGGAGGAGAGGTGTGCTTGAATCTACTTGGGGAATCATTTATAGGAGGTGGTGGAGATCTATATAGTCTGTCAGATGACAGAGGGGACGGTGGTGGAGAGTGCTCATAAGGTGAAAATGTGCTACGGGATTCTGTTGGCGGTGGAGGTGGTGATGAATACCGCCTAGGAGGAGGTGGTGAAGACATTCGTCCTAGTGGTGGAGGTCTTCGATCACCTGGGAACAATGGTGGTGGTGGAGGCATGAAAGGTGCTCCAGGAGGGGGTGGCGGCGGGATAAAAACACCAGGATGCATCCCCATAAAAGAACTTGGTGGCAATGGCTGGGATAACATGACAGGCAGAGGAGGTGAAGGAAGGCCATCATGGTAATGTAAAGGAGAAGATGAGGAATCTGCCAAGGTAGCAAGGCCTGTATGAACAGGTGAAGTTCCGATGTCACCATTACTGTCTGCTGGCATTCCTGTAGAGAAAGCATAAAGTATTGTAAAAATAAACCATATTGGCATCTAATTCAATTGAAGTTTGGTTCCAAAAACCACACAAATGCAAATAATGACTTCTTAGAATTTACAGCACCTGCTGGATGCTGGCTTAATTAGTTCTATCAGTAATCAATATTTATTAGCGATGCCCAATCTTGGCTCTCATGTGCTAATGATGTCACCTTGTAGCTCTACCCTAGCCCTTTCATTTTGGTACGAAGCATTTCCTCTTCAGTCATTCAGGTAATTAAGAATTAGGTTTGTTTTCAAGTTCCATGAATGTGTCATAGCTCTGAGAACAGAAGGAGGCAAATCCACCTTATCCTCTTTTGCATAAGGTTGGGCATTGCTAGTCTTTATTTTTTCTTTGTACATTGTGATAACATGCATTTTTGAGCGAATTAGTAACTTTTTGAGTACAGCAAAGTTCACAGTTTTTATAAAACATCACAAATTTGCATTTCTGCATTGTATTATGTTACAATTTTAAATAGATGTGGACGTGCCATTTTATCAATGGTTACTGCCTATTTTCACAAATAGCATGGCATTCTTAGTACATTTTATGATTAATTTTCTTGTACGAAATCTGAATTAAATTGCATTTTGAATATAAGCATCTAAACAAACTTCTAACTCACTCACTAAAATTAATGGAATTCCACTTACTGGAATTAATATGTAGCAAATGGCAGTACATACAGTCATGAATTAAGTTGTTGACTTACCAGATTAGAGTTTATGTCACAATAGCTGCTAATTATGGGGGTTAAATGATTTGCCAAATTGTAACATGATTTAAATTTATCTTTATGAAATACATTTTAGCATGAGTAATGCAAAAATTAAACACCATAAAGGTAACTACAGGGTTCTTCATTTAAAACCTAATGGGAGCACAGCTTGTCATCTGTGTACGATTGAGTGTGCCACAGCAGGCTTTACTCCTACATAAATTTTGCATATAAAGCATGTATAACACTCTTACCTTATAGAAGAGTTGGAAATGCTATCTACCCTCAGCTAAGCAAGCATTATACTGGGAGAATACATTCTGATTCACATTAAGTTGGGCCACTGTAATGTTTCCGAATTCATTTCTAAAATTGTGTTCTAATTCTTCCAATATATGAGAACTTTTGTCATAAACTTTGTCTTTCAGGTTACCTGACAAGTAACAATCACACACTCGTTAGATCGGAGGAGCAAGAGGGCCATACCAAGTACTAATCACTCTATCTTCAAACACTTTCCTAATTTTATTCATGGACACCTCTGCAATACGACAGTAGCAGAATCTTATAACGGGGTCAGATAGTCATATTGGTACCTTTCTGCATTTACAGTTTGCTTGTAGAATATTGAACTGATTATGTGTTTGGCACTAACAGCACACCAAACTCCAACGTTTCGATGAGGGATTTCTTGAATGCCATGTGGATTTTCAGAGGTCCAGTATCAACTGTTATGAATGTTGTCACAACCAGTGAGCTGGAATCATGCCTCATCGGAAAAGAATAGAAGCTGTGGATCAATTAAACGTTCATTCACTGATGAAGGAAACCATTTACAATAATGCATTTGTGATATGGATCATCTTGTTTTAAAGCATGTGGACTCATCTACACTTAACTGTTTTAGTTTTAATAATTTAGTTGCTCTACTTTGTGATGGATTTGGTTGGTGAATGTTTAAAACATGCGCCTATGTTGTCTAACATTTCCTCTATTAACATTGTATGTTTATGCTTTCATTTTTTGTTTGCCACAGAACCAGTGGTTTTGAATTTCTTCATAATCTTGTGAATTATAAATCTGAAGGATGCACTTCACTAGGGAATGTTTGAATATACTCTGGGCGAATACGGCTTAGTGATTCCCATTTATAATAACTTTTACTCACGACAATGTGTTGCTCTAAATTCAAGTGCCTGTTCATGTTATGGTTGGTACAAAACTGCCGAATGGAGTGCTCACTGCTAGCCTCCACGCACAGTGGCAGCCAGTAGTAGTAGAATCCAGCAAGGTAACAGGAGAAGTGAAACCTTCCATTAGGTTTTAAATAAAAAACCCTGTACAAACATGATTGTTTTTTTTTTTTTTGTTGTTTTTTTTTTTTTTCCTCCATTTATATTTGTTGTGAAAAATTTGCTAGCTAACAACATTTGGCCAAGTCTATGACTAAAGACTTAAATGGTGGTGGCACTAAATTCATATGGGAACAATTAGATTCATTCTAATGCACCAATTTATGCTGGTCAGTGAACTTTACACATGCAGTCCATTACTGCCTAATGGTTTGGCATCAGTAGCTGGTTTGAATTGGTATGTACTGATTCTGATTGGATTGGAAGTTTCTTGAAATGTCTGAAAGCAGTATATAAGAACAAAATTTGTGGAAACAAACCACCAATCCAGGTCTAATGTTCATGCTCAAATTATCAGGCATTGCTGTAAGTACAAAATAAACAGTAAATGGGATAACAAAATCATTGCCAACTATATTATCTGGATGGAAATTTACAATAATATATGTTTGTGTTATATGAAATGACCTAGCCATTGAAGAAAAGACAAAATTAACCTTTGAGAATAATGTGCCCCTCTTGAAAAAATCTGCAGCATATTAAGGAAAGCACTACCTGCCATTCATAGCACTTTTCACAACACTTCTTTGTTATACATAAGGAAAATACTTTATTTTTTGTACTTTTTACTGTGACTATTTGTATGACAGCATATGCATGAGTAATTTCTGTCTGTCATATAATATTACATTAAGTAGAGACACACTCAAAGAAATAGCTATATGTTTCCGTCCAATCTTCCTTGTCCTGTATTAAGGTTAACCTGCACGAGCTATTAATGTAAAGTGTAAACAATACATACTTATTACATCCAAATGCTAGTTATAATTAATCTTTCCTTAGCTCACTTAATTGTTTTTTCTCTTATTTGGTGTTTTCTGTTTGCAACAAAAAATACAATAAATTGGTATTTTGTTCTACAATGTCATTATGGACTTCATTTCTATTTCATTTCCAGCTTTATTTATTGCAGTAGTATTTTCAAGCTTAGATACATAAATTTCTTGCAAGTAATTTTAAAATGCAGCTCATTTTAATAAGAAAAATAAATTAAATGTAACCACAATAACAATTTACCTAAAGGTTAACAACTTTCATTTTGCTATAAAATATATAAAACTATATAATAATTCTACAGTGAAAATTCATCTGCTTGTGCCTATTGTCACATCCCATCCTATCCATCTCTTAATATATTATCAAACTGCCTGAAAGTGTTTAGAAATTTAAGTTTGCCTTATGACTACAGTTTTTTCATGTGTTGATTTTCTGAACAACAGTTACATTAATATTATATGTAAAGTATCACTGCTTTTGGGAAAAATAATATAGTTTTATAGGTGTCTAAATTTATGTAAAACTTAAATTATACCCAGAACCATTCATAAGAAGCGAAAGCTATGGCTGAACCTTTGAAGTCTATCTTCTGTCAGGGCATGTAAAAGTCAGCAAAACTATTTTGAAGATAAAGAAATTAAACTTGTTTAATTCAAAGAAAGAAAAGGAAATGTTAAACTGTTTACAAATATATTTACAAATAAAACAATACATATTAAAGGAACTTAATTCAGCATGAGCTCTGATAGCTACAGGATTCATTACTGTTAACTACAAGAATCACATCTTTAGGCATTTGTCCAAATTCACTTGTGGAAAGTGGTGCATTTATACAAAACAATCAACTGCTCTGTTTCTGCTGATGGTAACACTTTAAGAGCTTCCTACTGGACTGTTCACCAATATTTACTGCATTTTAAATTGATGTATACCAGTCCAACATTCACCAGTACAAAATATTAGTCAAATTGGTTATAATGCAGATTTTAATCCTGATCTTTCCAGTGAACCTCAGCATTTTTGGATCTCATTTGGCTGATCGCTTTTGCTTCTTTAAACAACCAAGCGCTCTCAAGATCATTTAGACAACAAAAAAGAACAATAAGAATGGAAAAATCCCTAGGAGACAATTGTGTAAAGTAGTTTTAAAAATTTTTAGATGAGTCGTATTTATTACACATCTGCTTCACTTTCGTACCTATTTTGAGGACATGTTTCGCAAATCATCGTTTGCATCTAGGGCTCTTATGCGACTCTATAAGTCGCATAAGAGCCGTAGATGCAAACGATGATTTGCGAAACATGTCCTCAAAATAGGTACGAAAGTGAAGCAGATGTGTAATAAATACGACTCATCTAAAAATTAATAATTTTTCGCTTCACTGTGGTGTTCCAATACAGTTAAATCTCGATATAGTTTTAAAAAACTTAAAATACTCACACTACCTAGTTTATATATATTTGAATGTCTCAAACATGTAATAAGAAACCACTTAGAAGGGAAAAATAGAAACATTCATGAATATAACAAGAGAATAAAACAGAACTACTTTAGAAATAGGTTCAGGGGAACATTAGCTGCCAAATGTATTGAAAGTACCGCAGAAAATTTATACAATCATTTGCCTCACTCTATCAATAAATGAAGAAGTGAAGAAAATTTCTGCAATAAAGACTTACTTAGTGAAACACGCTTTCTACTCAATTGACGAATACAAAAATGGAAGAGTGACTTGCTTTATTAAAATTTGTTAGTATTGTGCTAAAATTCGTTATGAATCTATTTTGTATACCTAAAATTGCTAATCTGTAAATAGATTTGTTTTTATTTTGAACTGTAAAAATGTAATTTTAGAGTTATATTTTTGATGATGCTTTGTAAAAAATGTTGCAAATGGTAGAATAAATTTGAATATGATTACTGAAACAAGTGGTGCTGTTTTCACACAATTTCAGACTTCTGAAATGAATTGGGCTGCATTTACATAGTTAAATTTAAATAAGGACTTTTAACACCATAAAACTATACCATTAAATATCATAACCTATAACAAAGTTCAATTTTAAATGGAACAAGTAATCATAAATATAACTTTATTAAGAGATTAAAATGTGAATCTGTTTATAAACTTCTATGATGAATGATTAACACAAATTTAATATGGTAGGCTTACAGAAAACAAGAATGAGGGATTAATGTAAACATAAATATAAAATTATGGTTTTCAAAAACAGTATGAAACTAAGATTAGATGAGCAGTAGAACTTTGCAGAAAAAAATGCAAGTGGTCACGGAAGTTGATTATTTAAGAGTCAGACTAAGTAATAACCCTCCAATAAGTGTAACTGACAGCAGGTTCGAAAGCTATAAAAAGGCAGCTCCTCCACAAGACATAGTCGCGCTGCTTGAACTGTACCCTGGCTTTATCTTTGTTAATAGAAACCTCTCAGATAACGCACTGATTATTCTTGAAAGAGTGAGAGGGGAACTGCTGTGCTTCCCAGACCTGTGCTAAGCACCAATGAACACATCACTTCAGCCAATGGAATTTGCAGGAATCACATATGACAGACATGTTATGTCCACGTGGAGTAATCAGTGTGTTATCTGAGAGGTTTCTATTAAAAAAGATAAAGCCATGCTAAAATTCGAGCAGCTCAATAATACCTAGCAACAGGCTGGTATCCTATTCTGGGGAGATGAAACTTTTAATTCTTTACATAAGAAGTATACCAGAACAACTAAGAATATTTAATTTACATAAGATAGACGAACACAGGGAAATGGAGATGACACATGGATGAAGAAAGAATTTCAGTTATTCAAAATAAGTATAAGAGATGGTCTTATTTGTAAAATTGAAACAAGCAAATTACCTAGACTATGAAGTGATGATGATGACTAAGTAGTAACAGAAATTAGGAAGCTCACAAAGAAAGATAGTGGCAAAAAGCAAAGTAGTTATGATAAATTTTAGAATATATAAATATAAATTGGAAATGTCCACAAAATAGCAGGAGAAGATATACATGACTATGGTGGAAGCAAGAATGTCATAGGGAGTGGTAATATGGAGACTATCAGAATTAATGAATAAGGTGGAACAGATCTTTTGCAAGGTAATTGGGACAGCCACGTCGACCTTGGGAGGAGTCACATTATTAGAATCAGGAAATGCAAGAAACAAAGGTATAGCATTAGAGAGAAGATTGAAATTTTGTTACAGATGCTGACAAAAGGAGATATATGAAGAATTTGATAATGCTAAAAGAGAGTATAAGAAATGAGAATAGTTGGGGAGCAGGGTTGAAAAGAGAGTTGAAAGACATAGAAATAAAAGGCATATGGTTACAAGGAGAAAGAAATAGTCCAGAAATTTAGAAATGAGTGAGAGAAACATAGAGGATACCAGAAGACAGGATACCGGAAGGATAAGTGTAGAAAATTTTACAGAAAAATTAAAAACAATGGGGCAGAGAGAAACATACCAGTGTAAATGGAAATAAATAGAATTAGCTTGGGTGAGAATGGGAGAGATATTAAGTGGCTTGATAGAAAATTATAAAAGAAAATGTGAATTTTGTACAGTTTAGGAAAGTGTGGAGCATTATCTAACAGTGTAGGCATTTAAAAAAACAAAGAGAGGAAATCTGGGAAAAGTAGTAAAATAATATGGGGGAAAATTTAGTTATATTGAAAAGACTTAACAAGTAAGCAAGTAGAAAGAAATAAGAATGTAGGGAATTTTCTAATAAGAGTAAAAGAAAAATAGATAAGGAAAGTCAAAGAAAAGGAGACAGGGAAGGTAGAGATACAGATAACATGAATTGTACAGCAAAATTAATAAAGAGAAGTAAATGTACAGTGGTGACGAAGCTCAGTGATCCATACTGATTGTACAACACAAAGGAAGGTACCAAGCATGTATAATATTCAAGTATATATTGATAAATAAGTACAAATTTAAGCAGAAATTTTACAATAAATTCATTCATTCATTCAGCTGACTAACTTGTGAGAGAAGTCTTTTATATATTTGCCATAATTGTATAGTTCCAAAAAGTTCTAGGAGATTCTGCAGGTGGAGACGAGAAACTTCCAGAAGAGCCGGGTTCTCCCTTGAAATTGCTTCTGGTGTTTACCTGGTTGAGAGTGTTGGTATTATGGAAGCAGCTGGCTCACAATTTAAGAAGGTAGTCTCATTAAGTAGCTTCTGGCCTTGCTTGGTGGCATTAAGGATCCTCACTAGGAGTCTCCCTAGTAGGCAACATGTATCTCTCATATTAATGTATCTCTCATTTGGGTAGGGTCCTCTGTCAAGAATCATGTTCCACTTTAGGGGTTTCTCTGCCTGCGGTGTTCATCTTTTTTGTTCCATGTTAGAATGCTTACTCTGCTAGAAAGAGACTGCAGCCTCCCTTTTGAATGGTTAAGCAAGATCTTAATGCCAAGTGTAATAAGAAGCACTTGACTTCCACTTTGGCATCAAAGAACTGAAAAGCATCCAGCCACAAGGTGACTTCTTTGGTGACTATGGCAACAAACACCCACATTTGTAGCCTGCTCCTGCCAAGGGTCAATTTCAGGTAGTTTATTCAGTCATAGGCAGGTTTCATTTGAGGTGGTTCAAATATAGTGTTGATTGGCATCCATTTTGGTAGTACCTTTATCACATTAGCCTTGGCGATTGATAGTGAGGCTCCTGTATCTACTGACACGCTGCTGGGATAGTTCCGAATCCATGTTCTTGCAGGCTGTTTTTGTCTTTATCAACTACAGTGTTCAGTGTGGAGCAAGGGGAAGGTGATGAAACTCTTATGGCCTTCTTCATGAAGACTCTTAGTAGCTTTCCTGATTGTTGGCCTGGGTATGTCCAGAGTACACCTATACACCTTTAAATTTCTGGGTTCGCTGTAATCTCAGCATATAGTCTTAACAACCACATTCCTATGACAATTGAACTGTGCTGTCATAATTCTTGGCTTACAGCTTTGGCCCATTCTGAACTGGCTCTTATAGTAATCATCTTTGCTGCTTTAATATTAGTGTAGCATATGTATTTTGGTGTTCTCCCCTAGGAAAAGCTACTGTTTTACTTACCAGTCTCTCACTCCACTAATGCAAGCATGGGATACCTCTCCAGAAATATCTTGTGATAAGTGTACCAGAGCTGGAGTGTTAGCTGCTCTACCAGCACAACAAATTCTTAGCTCTCATTCAGCTTTTGCATACTTACTATCAGTTGGGTTCAGTAAGCAGCAGCAAGGTGGTAATCTCCATACTGCCCTCCAATAATTTGTCGGCTGAGCCTCCAATAAAATAGTTATGGCATCCAACCATTGTGGGTAGCAATGGTCTCTAATTCTGCTTAAACAGATATGGGACAAAGTGCTGTCAAATCTTTGACCACTGGTTTTACATTAAGTAATCTTATAATCATGTGACCATCTATAGTTCCAGCATGGATCTTCGCTTCTAGTTCATGGAGCAGCACCTTCCTGAAAAGCCCTTCATTTTGTTTTTCTTTGTTGGTCAGATGTTCTTTTAATGTGGTCGCTATCATTTTCATGTTTTCCGTCAGATGCTGGTTTAATTGCTTTTGTTAGTTTAAGTACTCTTCACTGAATTAATTTTTATTTTCAAGACATATGATTTCTTCTTTCATCTCTTTCACTATAGCATTTATTTCTGATTTTAAAGAATCAATGTCAAAGCCAACTTTGCACTTTTGTTTTTGAATATCATTGTCAAGTTCAAATTCTATTTTTCCATTACTCCCATCTGTATCTTTTCCACTGCAAAATTCACTGTCGTTTTATTGTTCATCTTCCCTGTTCCAGAATTTAGGTTATTCATAACATTCTAGATATTCTCTATATTCCATTTCTGCCTCCATTTTCTCCATTCTACCTATACACAAAAAATTTTCAGGATATTCTCCAATGCAGCTTTTGAATCTCACTCCTAACACCAGTGTAATTTAGTCCAGTTTTCATTATTATTTGACTAATAGTGACATAGTGGTGTAACAAAATATGTGCAGAGCTTCTTCTTCGTACAATTCACTTGCCAGAGAGCTGACCACAAGACTTCTCTAATCTCTTGAAATACATCACAACATTAGAACCACACTTGGAGAATCCATTTTTGCAACAATAAAAATGCACCTACTATCTCACTTATGACTGGCTGACTTACAAAAGTGCTCATTTATATGGTTACTGGAATTTTCCAGAGTTTTAGAATATTCTCAAGATCAGGAGAGAATACACCTTTCTTAAGTTTGATATTTAATATCACTAAATAGGTTATACAAAATGTTTTCAATATATTACTCAAAAAATGACTGAGGGACAGCAAAGACGATTAGTTAAATTTATATAAATAAAGAATATGAATCACAATATATCAAATTTAAGTTCAAATATATAAAAAAGTTTTAAAATAAGACCAGGTAATGCACATTAGACATTTGAGGTCTTTTTAATCATGTATAGACTTTTAAGCTTGTTGGACTTCATTTTTATCCACTATTAAGCTGGTTGGCCATTATAATAGGAAGTTATTATGAAATACTCATGAGATTGAACAGGTAGTGTATATTGTGACAAGAAAATAGATGAGACACATTAAAAAATTGTTGAGGGGAAATGAACAGTTTTTAGTCTCTCTAGTAAATATATTTTGTAAAGCAGTTAATAGACCATTTACAACTGAAGTTCTACTGCAAGTTAGGAATCCTAAGAATTCAAAACATTTTTCATTTTACCGGGAAAATATATGAGTCAACTGAAGAACTTAATGTCAGGACGGCACATTGGCCATGGTAGCTCAATGGGTAAGAGTGACTGGACGGAAACCAGGAGATCCACGGTTCAAATCCCATCCAAAGCATTGAATTTTTTAGGTTGACTATCTAAAAGAGTAACTATTTAAAACCAAAAAGAAATGGATTGGATCCATAAATGAAGCTGAAAATATGTATGAATAATTGCATTGTGGCTTGGGACAGAATCTCGGCTATAGAAAACACAAGCTATTTGAATTCACCAAAAGCCAACTGTGACACATTTGCCCCATTAAAGTGCTCTCCACTTACATTTGGTCTTATTCTGTCTTTTCAGCTGACAAATAATACCAGCAACCATTCCCAAAAGATACCCAGGTAAATACATGGCGGATATGGCTGTAGTTGGTGTTAATTGTAGCTGTCAGGTTGGTGATAAACATTATCTCACAGTTACTTTCTTGGAAGTGTTGAAAACAGTGTTGTTATGATAAATTAACTTTAAAGAGAGTCGATTAAAGACACTAGACAACACTTACTTTTAAATTTTTCCGGAACTAGTTTCAGAGGCTTTGCCTCTATCATCGGCCGGCTCTCGACTGGTTCTCTTTGGTGTAGCTGACGATACCTTGTCACAGGTCTCCTCTGGTGGCGGCTCAAGGAACTTGCTGAACAAATCCTTCTGGGGGATGTCGAAATTGAATACTTTGTTCCTATTTTCTGAAATGAAGATTTGTTCCCATGTGGATAGTTCTTATTTTCCTGATGTATGTTTCAGTAGTTTTGGTTCTGGATTTATGTTGTGGTTTTTTTCCCAAAAATGTGTGGCAACTGCTGATTTTTCTAATTGTTTATATTTTATGTTTCTAAAGTGTTCCTTTGCTCTTGTTTCTAAATTTCTTTTTGTTTTTCCAATATAAATTTGACTACAGTCATTGCATTCAATTTGATATATACCAGATTTTTTGTTTGATGGAATGGCATCTTTGATGTTTGAGCAAATTAGGTTTTTTAAGGAGAAATGGTTGACTGGTGCTAGTTGAATATTTTGTTTTTTGAAGACTTTTTTGAATTTATCATAGGCCCGTGGATGGTAAGTGAATTTTTTGAAAATCATATTAGTTTCTGTAGATGAGAGAGTTGTGGTTTCCTTTAGTAGCTTCTTCTTTTTTGCTAAGCTCACTTTTTTGTCCACTAATGATTTGGGAAAGTTATTTTTTTGTGCTATTTCAATTATTTTGTTGTATTCTGTTTTGTATTCTTCTGCTGTGAGAGGGATGTTTACCAGTCTGTGTGCTAAACTATTGAAGATTGCCTGTTTGTGGGATCTTGGGTTGTAGCCATTAGCTTTTATGTAGTTGTCTGTCTGTGTTGGTTTTCTGTAAATGCCAAAGTTTAGTCTGTTTTTATTCCTCATTATTTTTAGATCCAAAAATGGTAAATGCTCGTCTTTTTCTATTTCTACAGTGAATTTGATGCTTTTTTCTATAGTACCAAAAAAACACATCAGTGATGCACTAAAACTTTTAAATATCCAGAAGGATTTGTTCAGCAAGTTCCTTGAGCCGCCACCAGAGGAGACCTGTGACAAGGTATCGTCAGCTACACCAAAGAGAACCAGTCGAGAGCCGGCCGATGATAGAGGCAAAGCCTCTGAAACTAGTTCTGGAAAAATTTAAAAGTAAGTGTTGTCTAGTGTCTTTAATCGACTCTCTTTAAAGTTAAATTATCTCACAGGTATGTAAATTGTTGAGCTTAAAGGGTTACTGAAGACAGAGGAGGTGTGCATTTATTTGGTATTGTGTTAGTAAATATTAACAGCAGAAGCATTATTAACACCAGATGGCAGAGGGACCGGAGCACCGTAGTAGTGGAGGAAGAAGAATGTTCATTCAGTCACCAAACAACTGAGGATAAGATTGAATGATCTTGAAAACGTTTCAATTATACAACAACATAGTAAGTGAAGTTGAGTGTAAACATAGTGACTCATAAATCAAACTCAAAAATTGTTTTAGTACTTAAATAGATGTTCTAAACTTTGTAACTGTCAGTTTTACAACAACTTTGTATTACTAACTACAGTACATACAATATCTGTCTCTGAAATGTGTTGTTTCAACACAAGATTTGCAAAATAGGTTTCACCCATTGTAAGGCTGGCAGTACCACAATGGAGTATAATATGGCCAAGTTGAATTCTTGGGATCTGTCTTTACATAGTTTTGTCTTAGATCCAGCCATAAAAACTTGTAATGGGCTTAGAACAAATAAATTTAAAAAAATAAATATATTTGCAATAAAAATTACTTACTATCATTCATGATGGCAGTTTCACCATTCTTAGAAACATTTGTAATGTTTTTCTCCACAACAGTCAGCCTGTTCCTTAACTGTCCTGCCTCTTGTTTAGTTTCTTCCAATTTTCTCTCTGCCTGCCTGGCTGCAATCTGAAAGCATATTCTCATATTACTACTTGGAAATGGAAAAATAAACAAAAAAATTACTTACTGCTTATCTGCATTTTCCTTGAACAAAATCAATGCTTTTCTTTGTCTTCTTTCAACTATAACCAGCAAATGCATAATAAAAGTATTTACACATAACTTTAAAGCTTTTATAAATAATTTTATGATTTTCAGATGCATGAAACAATTTTGATATTATATACTTATTAAATATCCTAGCTAAGGCTCAAAAGTATTGTTTTTCATTAGAACTCAATTACACACTCAATACACATGTGATACAAAAAAGTCAAAATAGTGATGAAACAACTAATTTATAACAAAGGAGCTTCATTAAAAAACTAGTAAAGTTGGGTAAAAACATAGGTATTAGAGTTAATCAGAAAAATAAATAATAAGACCTGAAGATAAATAATATTTATAGTAGTGAATATGTACCTAAATTAAAATATTAAATAAATATTAAATATAACTACAATAACAAAAAGCAAATTCTATCAACTGAACAGTATTAGTTGTTTCTCATTAATAAGTTGTTGAAGCCTTAGGAGTGGCATTTGTGAATTGTGCTTTTATTGTAAAAATTAATGCCTCTATGGTAAAAATTCTTTTCAAATAATTTGATAAAATGATATATTAAATTTAACTTTATAATGTATTGTCGCGAAGCCGTTATCTACGATAGCACGGCTTGTGTACACAAAGAGCCGGCATAGATTAAGTTACGCTTCTGGAAGGTGATAGAATATTTGGTTTCTTTATTGCTCTGGAACAGTCTCGAATTTATCAATGAGGTATTTAAGAAGGCGACGACTTGCCAACAGTCAGTCGTAAGCAGTAAACAGAGAGGACCAAACAGCTGTAGAGTGTTGTTGTAACGAGAGCTGTAAAGTGATGTAATCAGAATGCTGTTTGGTCATCGACCTTGGTACACTGTGGGTATGTCGTAATGCTGTTATGTGAGAATTGATCGTAGTGTATTTCTACAGAAATTAAGAATATTTGGAATATCTGCAACTCGGACTTTTAATTCTACGAACCCACAAAGTCACAGTACACTAGCTGAAATACCAGGAACTGTTCATGATTTGATTATTTATTTCTACAACTTTTAAACTTAGGTTGCATTTGATGTAGTCATGTATTCCTTTGCAAACATTTAAAAAGTGTTATTTACACTTAGAGTTAATTAAAACTCTTAGTATACACTATACAGTGCAAAATATAAACAAAATAAACAAAAATATAGAGAAACCACTATGCAAAGCCCTTTGAAGAATTACAAATGTCACGGAGGAAATGTGAAGTATGAATTAACATTTAAGCAACAGGGAAACCTTAAACAGTCAATGGTGGTAGAGCTGGGGACATTTTTAGATTCAATGTCTGCTACCTGGGAAAGGATCCTGATTGCAAACTACCATAAGCATATACAGAAACATTATACCCACAATGAAGGTGTGTGGCAAGGCTCTAGTTTCAAAATAGTGGAACTAGATGCTCTCTCTCTCTCTCTCTCCCCTAATCTCTAAAAGGTTCATTGCCTGATTCCTAACCCTAAAGAGATGAAGAATGAGGTTTTCTTCCAAAGGCTTGACAGGCAGACTCCAGGAATCAGCACCAAGCAATAGAGGATCTATGGCTGCAAGAAAGAGTTGAGAGGGAGAGATTCACATTGTGGTGAGTGTGGATAGTGAATCCAAGTTCATCTTAGGTAGGGCATCTAAATTCTTTTGCAGCATGAACCAGTCTCTTTCATGCTGGTTGGCAGCTGTTAAAGAGAAGAAATAAAGCAAGAGTTCAGTAGTTGATAAGTCTGGATGACAAATATCGAAGAACCATTGGATTCCTAGTTGGAAGAAGGGGATTTAAATCCATTGTAAACTCCAAAAGAAAGACCCAAGCTTTTCCCGTGAGAGGATTCACTTCCCCAAGGTAGAGTGTACAAGGATGGACTCTTAAAGCACTCAGGCTAATTTACAGTACAGATTACTTCCTCTAGAGTGATACATAATAGCATAATGAATCTTGAAAGCAGCCATAACCTAAGAATCTTGCCTCAGACAAGGTAAACACTAAATATAAATGATTAATCTATTTTGCATATCTATAATGCTCATAAAACCTGACAACATTGGGCTCTACCAGGCCTTTTTGAGGAGAATCTAGTGGTAGTTCTGGTAAAGTACAAGGAAAGTGAACAGGCCAAACGCTGTATGCGTTATCCATTTCCCACATAACTATGAGGTATTCCTACCTTCTCACTTTCTCAGGAGTTTAGAAATCTTGTGCTCTTTTCAGAGGTAGAAAGCTTTTTAAGTTAACTGATAGAAATTAATCATTTCTTCACACTAGCCATATATAGGCTAAGGTTTTTTATAGATAGTCAACATAAAAAATTCAATGCCATGGCCGGGATTTGAACCACGGATCTCCTGGTTTCTGTCCAGTCGCTTTTACACATTGAGCTACCATGGCCAATGTGCTGTCATGGCATTAAATTCTCCAATTGACTCATATATTTTCCCGGTAAACCACTAGGGGCTCTTGTATCAGAGATACACCGTTTGTGGCAACTTACTATCGTAAGTACTTGAATCTCAGGCTTCATCATTAAACTCTTTTTAAGTTAATTGATGGAAATTAATCATTTCTTCACACTAGCCATATATAGGCTAAGGTTTTTAATACTGTGACTTTGTGGGTTCGTGAAATGAAAAGTCCAATTACACCACTCAACAATGTTCTTTATTTCCACCGACTTACAGTTAAACACTTGCCAATTACATAAAATTACGTAATGCACACAATTACGATTCACCAGTTCGTCCGTTACAATTTCCTTGTACTCGCGGTTACGTAAGCTCCGGTACACATTCACAGTTACGTACAGTCTTCCGTTGCACAATCTTCTCGTACATTAACACGTCACTGACTAACACTGCCTTCTTACACCAAGAACTGTCCTCACTCACACATACTAACCAACTGATTGACCAACTCAACTCTGTCTGTCTGTAACCCTCTTTATATAGGAATATCGCCGGTTTCTAGTGACCAGGAGAATGTTCCAGATTCTGTAATTTCTGGAACCAGGTGGACAGAAACAGACGGCACACTGATGTTTTTCCTCCCAACCACTGCCTGTCACCACTACAAGACAAACGAGGAGGAGGTGTGGCTAACCGAACCTCCCCTGCCTTCCGCTGCCAGCTGCTTTCACAGGGTGTTCCAGCGCTCGCGTTACAATACAGTCAACTGAAAAATTCAATGCCACAACCAGGATTTGAACCATGGATCTCCTGGTTTCCATCTTAGAAAGCTTGATTATAACTCCTCATTCACCATAGCATTTGAGAAAACACAGACATTAACATAAGGGGGAAGGCATTGCATTAGTTTCAGAATACAAATTATCTTGAGATCTTAAATCAAGGGGCATTCTCACCTTTGCGATTTATGGACACACGAGCTCCTAGATCTCCTTGGGTTGCTTTAGAATTCAAGTGGAAGTCAAGATTGGAGATTAAGTATGGAACCTTCACTATTCACATAAGAATACTGGCTTCGATTTTAAGGAAAAAACAAGGGACTATTATACAAGAACTCCAGGACCACTTGGGACTCTAGGGAGAACTGAAGGTTAGATTCAGGAACATACTTCACATAGGGACGGGTAATGAAGAAGACCTGGAATTGTACTGTGAAGATTTTCTATTAACATCTTAGTTTTTATCTATAGAAAGAAATGTCCTCTAATTTCAGACAAACAGGATGAACAAAACAAGGGTGGCAAAAAATAGGGTTACTAAATTCTTTGAAGAGGAAGGAGAGACAGCTGGGAATTTGGTAGAAGTGGAATTTGAAGGAGCAGTAGGAAAAAGTTGCAATAATGTCAACACTAGGATCAGGATGGAAAGAGGAGAGAGAAGAAAGTGGGGGACCAGGGGTAGCAATAACCATGTGAAATGTGTATGTGTAGCAAAATAAGGTCAAATTATAAGATGAAAATTATAGAAATGAAGAATTTAAAGGAAGTGTAAGATTTGGAAAAAAGAAAAGTTCAAACAATAGTGTTTGAGGAAAAATGCAATGTGATCAAATAAGAGCAGAAAGGAAGGAGAAGAGGTTATGAAACAAGGTATAGAAATAAGATGGAGATATTTAAATTTATGGAAAGATTAAACTCTAGATAAGGTTTTGAGCTAAAAAGCGTTCTGGGATGTTCAGAAAAGCATTAGAGCTGTTGGAATTAACAGTAAAGTATAGGGATGGAAAGAAAAACAGAGAGGAAAACAAATGTAACAGATCGCCAGATGAAAGATGTGCATCAGTAAAACCAGAAGTGACTAGAGAGTTAAATAGATGGCGAGTAACAGAAGAAAAAAAAATAAAGTAAATACTTCTGACTAAAAGTAGAGACATAAATTTCACTTGAGGAAAAACATTGTGGCAGGATAAAATAAGAAAAATGGTAAAAGAGGTTATAGTGAAAAAAAAAAAAAAAAAAAAAAAAAAATGGGAGTAAGCAAGAAGGACAAACAAGAGGGGAAAAATAGCAAACCAATTTCACTAAAAGAACAGGTAACATATTTTGGGAAAGAAATTGAGGAAAAAATACTGAACTCAGGATTAAAGGGAAGTGTGTAACAGGAAAAAAAAAAAAAAAATGAAAGACTAGACAAATATTCCAATGTGTAAGGACTATGAGAAAATGAAGCACAAAATTGATATAATTTTGAGTCGAACTAATACTCAATGCTCCACTTATTGCTAGTATTTACCTAGAACGAAGTGGAACATTGTATATTAGTTTGACTCAAAATTATATTAGACAAATATTATCAAAAGTTAGCCAACATTAAACAATTTAAAAAAAAAGAACATTACAGTGTAAATTAATGGGATTCTAGGAGAATACTGGAAAATACTTAGAGTAAAGCAGAAGGAAGTCTAAAAATTATAACAAAATTATTAAATAAACATAAAGGAAAGTATAAATATACCCAAAAGCTGAAAAATAAGTACAGTAGTAATGTACGAAGGAAAAAGAGGGAGAATAATCTAGGGAACCACAGGGAAATAATGCATTGTCAATCTTGGAGAACATATAAACATGAATAATGCCAAGATTACAAAAAAGGGGAGAATCAGGAGAGTTGTCTGTTTCAAGCAGGTTTTAGCAAAGGTTAATAAACAAGTTCATATATTAGTAATCCAGACAATAAGCAAAAAGAATTAAAAATGGGCAAAGGTGCATATCAAAGTAAAAATCTGAAGCTATTGATAATGATTCAAAATTCAATAAATTATATTAGTGACTGAACTTCACTTTATCTTATATATATATATATATATATATATATATAATCACTCAAGACAGTTTTGCAAATCTATAATTTCATCATAACCTAGTTTGTTATTGTTATTATTGCTGCTGCAGCTAGATGACAGTTTATTTCTTAGTTTATTGGGCACCAAAAGTAAAATAAATTTATTGATAGAATCAATTGATAATATTTCAAAATTCATTCCTTGATCTTTATTTTCCAAAATAAATATTTTTTCCCAAACCATTTAATCTACGGTTTCATTCAATTAGTTTAACAATTTAACTTCAATATTAATTTCATGTCTAAATGACTACAGGGTTAAAAGGAAAGGAATTCGGAGTATGTGTCATAGGTGGATAAAAGGAGAATAGGATACACTACTTGGTAGAATGTAACAAATTATTGAAGGAACACAAGATGTTTGGGATCCAAAATGGGACAAAATGAGTAAGAAAATGGTTACTCTAAAAATATTGAAAGTTAAGAAAGGAAAAAGAATCAAGGGTATAGAAGAGGCAAAGGGAAAGGAGCAGAAAAGGGAAGAAGAAAGGAAAAAAATAATGGTTAACTGAAAGCCAAACGCCATAGGCCAGGGAAAGAGGTGCAAACTTCAAAAAGAAGAAAGGAAATTGGACTCAATCTGTACTAGAATGTAAGCAGTTTGTTTTTTAAGACTCAGCATAAATGTATCGAAGATTTTTTTTTTTTTTTTTTTTTTTGCAAGATGTTTGGTACAAATAAATTTTATTTCATTAAAGATTTATGTTTCACCTACCCAGTTTTCATGTGCTTTCTTCTCTAAGGAGGATATCTGGCTCTTAAGGCCTCTTTCTTGATCTAAAATTTCCTTCTTTAGTGCTTCATTCTGCGACCTGAAATTAGAGCAATCAGAATAATGGAAAAAATCCCTAGGAGACAATAATGAAAACATAGTTTTAAAAAACTTAAAATACTCACATTACCCTGTTTATATACATTGGAATGCCTCAAACATGTAATAAGAAACCACTTAGAAAAAAAAATAGAAACATTCATGAATATAATATGAGAACAAAACAGAACTACTTTAGAAATAGGTTCAGGGGAACATTAGCTGCCAAATGTATGGTTGGTTGGTTGGTTGGTTGGTATCTAATGTTGAGCACTTGATAATAAAATCATTCACTCTCTTGCACTCCAATATTTACTGGGAAGGTTGGTCTTTTCTATAAAAGCTGGACAGTGGATGAGGTGATTTTTATCTATATCCTCATTTAGATTGCAGAAAGGGCATTTAGGTGAATCTGTTATGCCAAATCTGTGTAGGTGTTTATTTAAGGTTTGCCAAATGTATTGAAAGTACCATAAACAATTTAGACAATGATTTACCTCACTCTATCAAGGCAATAAATGAAGGTGTGAAGAAAATTTCTGCAATAAAGACTTACTTAGGGAAAAACGCTTTCTACTCAATTGACGAATACAAAAATGGAAGAGTGACTTGGTTTATTAAAATTTGTTATGAATCTATTTTGTATATCTAAAACTACTGCTAATCTGTAAATAGATTTATTTGTTTTTATTTCAAACTGTAAAACTGTAATTTTAGTGTTATTTTTTGATGATGCTTTGTAAAAAAATGTTGCAAATGGCAGAATAAATCTGAATCTGAATCATGACAAAATAACAATTCTATATAGAAAAAGAAAAATAATTAAATATTAAGTTTCAGGAAATTGTAATTGCTTACAAGAGTGCACTAAATGTAAACATTGGGATTATATTGAAAATTCAGCTTTGCACATGTTAATGTATTATGTACTATGTTAATGTTCTTTATTCAACATATGCCAAATTAGAGTTTTGATGTAATGTGTTGTGCATCACTATATTGGTAATTTCAAAGATCCTTTAGTTTCTTTCCCTTTGTTTTATGACTATGGTAATAAATATTTGAAAAGTTTGGTACAATTGCAAATACAATTTTATTTTTCACAACATTCTTTCTCAATAGTCTCCAGCAACTTTATACACTTGGATCAGAAAGTTTCCAATTTTTTTTTATCCTATCTGCAAAAATTCTTATCAACAGTAATCACTTCCTCATTTCACATAAATTTCTTCCCACTAAAGCAAATCTTCAGGTATGAAAATAAGAAAAATGTCGCTTTGAAATTAAATCCAAGAACTGGGTTGAGAGGGATCACTTCAAAACCCAAATTCACTCACTTTGGGCACTGTGATTGCTACTATATGGATTATAACATTGCCTAGTGAAAATGTTTTAGTATTCCCATGTGTAAGGACTATGATACAATGAAGCACAAAATTAATATAATTTTGAGTTGAACTAATACTCAATGCTCCACTTATTGCTAGTATTTACCTAGAATGCGTTTCATTAGGATCTTATCATCAGCTATTTTCGACTAATGGACGTTGATTTGGTGAACTCATTGGAGGCAATAGGTGCATCTCTGTTATCTAGATGAACTTGAAGTTTGGGTTTTCTTCAAAGGTAATGTCGAAATTACCCTGTTGTCGACTAATGGACGTTGGTTTGATGACTCATTGGAGGCAATAGGTGCGTCTCTGTTATCATCTTGATGAACTTGAAGTTTGGGTTTTCTTCAAACCCAAACTTCAAGTTCATCAAGATATCGACAGAGACACACCTATCGCCTCCAATGAGTTCACCAAACCAACGTCCATTAGTCAACAACAGCTGATGATGTTAGGAAGATCCTAACGAAAAGTGTTCTAGGTAAATACTAGCAATAAGTGGAGCATTGAGTATTAGTTTGACTCAAAATTATATTAATGTTTTAGTATGTCTCAATTTTGCCTTTTTCACCAATTCCATTTTAAAAAATGAAACATACATTATGTTTCTGTTTTCTTCCATGTAATCTATCACAGTTATACCCTGGGAATCCCAAAAAGAAGTGACCATAATTCCTCCAGCCAACATTACAGCCCTCTTCTACTATGGAGCGCTATAACCAGACTTTGTGCATTTTTTCGATGGCTACCGTTCCACAGGAGTATTCAGGATTTTATTTATTTATTTATTTGCTTGTCTTGGGAGTGCAATTGCAAACCCAAGCTTCATTCATAAGCATGAATCAGTAGAAGTCATGAAGATTATGATTTAGAAGTGACACATACTGCGATGAAATGCTCTTCCATATGCATTTTTGATCAACAGACAGCAATTGTGACATCCAGTATACACACAGCTGTCTTATTTCTTATTTTTTATGGAATATATTATTAATTTATTTGGTTAAGATGTCTACAGTTTCGTCTATCTCAAGCAATGTTTTTACAGCACTTTTTCTAGTGACTTAAAACTGTTAAATAATTGCAAGTGAGTAATGACATTTTAAGAAATTATTTTATTATGTAAATACTTACATAACTAGTTAAATGTTGTATGAATTAATAGAGATTAAATCATTTAGGAGAGTATGATGTCACAAAGAAAAGTTATAGCATCTTTTGGAATCAAAAGCACTCGTATTTTCAAAAGATGTACAAATTCTATTAAAAGAAAAACAGAAACATGACCAGGAATTCTAAAGTGAATAATACATCCAAGCTTAGAATAATATTAAAGAACTCAAAAACAATGTCAAATTAATAGATGAATGAAATATGATGGTAATACCAGTGTGTTCATTAACTGATTTGGGAAAGAAAGTTTGAAAGGTAGGATTATTAAGTATATGCAGCAACATTCTTGAAAAGCTATGAATAAAAGTATGTTCAAGCTTGAACTTAAATGAAGAGCAGCAACTTAAATCCTAGATATCAACTTTCTGATTTGCATTAACTACTGAAAATAAGTAAAACAAGAATCTTAAATGCTAAACAAATACATTAATCTAGGATATAGCATACAAAGATTTGAATGTTCAGTCAACTCATAACTTCTGAACTGCATAAAATATGTAAATGATTTTTATGAAATAAATCATTTAAATTACAACAGAATCTGATAATATACAAACCTTAAATTGCTATCATTATAGTTTACTTTGCAACAGAATCTGCTAATTCTAAAAATGCAATGAAGAGATTCATTTTATGATTATCAAACCAAGAACTGTATGAAAATGAAGCTAAAAAGTAGTGCTTTAGGTGTGCTTAAATGTGATGCCAAGCAAAAGATTAGAGAATATTTTTACACTTTAATTCACTGCATAAAGATGAAAATGTTGGAATTTTAATTCTTCAGTACGTTTTTCTTTTCTTGCTTATTAGAATAATTCCTTTCTTGGAAGTGTTGAAAACTGTGTTTGGAAGTGTTGAAAACAGTGTTGTTGTAATAAATTAAATTTAAAGGGAGTCGATTAATGACACTAAACAACACTTACTTTTAAATTTTCCTGGAATATGTTTCAGAGACTATTTGCCTCCATTGTCAACCGGACATCGACTGGCTTCCATTGGTGTAGTTGACGATATTTTGTCATAGGTCTCCTCATGTGGCAGTTCGAGGAACTTGCTGAACAAATTCTGGGGGATGTCGAAATTAAATACTTTATTCCTATTTTTTGAAATGAAGATTTGTTCCCATATGGACAGTTCTTGTTCTACTGATGTATGTTTTAGTAGTTTTGGTTCTGGATTTATATTGTGGTATATTAGGAACATAAAATACAAACAATTAGAAAAATCAGCAGTTGCCACACATTTTTGGGGAAAAAAAAAAAAAAAAAGAAAAAAAAAAAGAAAAAAAAAAAAAAAACCACACACACACACAATATAAATCCAGAACCAAAACTACTAAAACAGACATAAGGAAAACAAGAACTGCACATATGGGAAGAAATCTTAATTTCAAAAAATAGGAATAAAGTATTTAATTTCGACACCCCCCAGAAAGATTTGTTCAGCAAGTTTCTTGAACCGCCACCAGAGGAGACCTATGACAAAATATCACCAGCTACACCACTGAGAACCAGTCAATGTCCAGTTGACAATGGAGGCAAATAGTATTTGAAAAATGTTCCAGGAAAATTTAAAAATGTTGCATTAATCGACTCCCTTTAAATTTAATAAACACAGAATAAGATTAAGGAAGTTACATATGCTAAAGTGATATATAAGCTTGCCTTTACTGCTGAGGATTACAAAACTTGCATATTGCTCTATCCACTTAGAGAAAGCAACCGAACACTAATTCAAAAGAGAATTATGTATTTTCTAATATGTTTCTGATATGTAAGAAAGCACATAAAAGGAAAATATGCTATGGAAAAAACAGTGTGTCAATCCAGACTGCTTCTGCAGTCCAGTGGTCAATACTCTGGTTTCTGAACCAAGAGGTCCTAGTTGGGGATTTTCAACCAGATCATTACCTACAGCCCACAAAGTCTGAAAGTATGAAGTGGAAATGAATGCAAGCATATTCAATAATTAAAAACTGTTGAAATCAATGTTGAAAACCCTACAGTTCAGTAAGCAATATTATCATGAGCATTTATTAAGTCAAAGCATCTGATAAAGAAGTTACAGGGAATTGTATCAAATAATAATAATAATAATAATAATAATAATAATAATAATAATAATAATAATAATAATAATAATAATAATAATAATAATAATAATAATAATAATAATAATAATAATAATAATAATAATAATAATAGTAATAATAGTAATAATAGTAATAATAATAATAATAATAATAATAATAATAATAATAATAATAATAATAATAATAATAATAATAATAATAATAATAATAATAATAATAATAATAATAATAATAATAAACTACTGATTACACAGAAAATGAAGCTATTTACAGCGGAGTAACAAACACTACACAAATAAAAACATTTAGTAAATATTCTCCACTTAACTTAAGAAGCCGATGACAATACTTCAATTATGTTTTTGTGAGATTAATATGATACGTATTTATGATAATATATAAATACGTAAATGCATAGTATCCACAGATGGTATCCTTGACAACGAATTGTGTTGACTGAAGATGTGGGCAAGTGTCCATGAAATTAGTCTCACAAAAACATAATTGAAGTATTGTCATCGGCTTCTTAAGTTAAGTGCAGAATATTTACTAAATATTTTTATTTGTGTAGTATTAATAAACCAGTTCATATATATGGCAATTAAAAAGAAAAATGGTATATTTTCATGAAGAGTGGAAGAAAGAACTTAATTTCTCCTTTCTCGACAATTTTTTCTAAGTAATGCTGAATTTTCCAAAAGTGCTCTAATTATTCAGAGGTCAATACCACCATATCATTTAGATGGTTAGTTCACACTAGACAGTGATAATCAAAATTATGCATGTAAAGAATATGCAAGAATATGCATGAAAAGAATATGCTACCTATTAATTCTGCAATGTTTGGTCAGAGTACTGTATCTTCAAAATGATTTGTTTTAGAATAAACAAGTTTATATGTTGTTTGGAAGATACATAACAACTTGCTGATACACACTTGTTTCGAGAATACTGACTGAAAATCCACTACTGCAAAAAGCATAAATACTATAACAACTTGATTTAATATTCTGGTAATGTACATTTTTATCACATGTATCAAACTACCTCTTGGGTAAGTACTGAAATTTAACTACTCTATAATTATGTACAACTATTGGATAATTCAAAGTATAAACTTGAAAGAAGCGTAGGGACAGTGAAGCACAAACTAGTACAAAATTGAATCGAGAATATATTGACACATTGCTTCACTCACACTGTTTATTCACAGGACATGTTTCAAGAGCTCTTGCTCCTATCCTCAGCTGATACTCGACTAGTGCAAGTTGTAGTGGTTTCTTCTTTCTCCGTATTGTCAATAGATGGCGTGATGTACTTGTCAAAGATCTTTGACAAGTACATCACGCCATCTATTGACAATACGGAGAAAGAAGAAACCACTACAACTTGCAGTAGTCGAGTATCAGCTGAGGATAGGAGCAAGAGCTCTTGAAACATGTCCTGTGAATAAACAGTGTGAGTGAAGCAATGTGTCAATATATTCTCGATTCAATTTTGTACTATTGGATAATTCCTGTGAACTCTATCTACAATCCTCTTAGCTTACTACATGAATCATTTATATAATACCCCTTAATCTGCCGCACACGTTTAACTTTCTTTATCTTCTTTTTCTTCAGTGTATCTTTGTTACTGTCAACAGTGTCACTTGAACTAGGAAGCTCTCCACTGTATCAGAAACAAAACATACTTATAGTTTTTCAAGTACACTGAAACTTAACAATAATTGGAAAAAAAAAAAATTATTTTATAAATCAATAATATTACACCCAATATTATAAATATAAAATGAATATATGAATATATTTATAATAAATGTGCAGATAACTCCAAATTATGTTTACTGCTAATTCAGATTAATAACACTAGGTAACAACATTTAACAAACTATTTGTTTATTTTTTTAATTTTTGTTAATTTTGTCATACTCATTACTAGGGCCCAGATTTTGATGAAAAGTCATCTTTTTTTCTGAGTAGTCATAGACGATGCTTCTTGGAAATTAAGTGCATTTTGGAACAAATACATTAGATATATATGGTTTTTATAGGTCATCAAATTGCATTTTCCAGCAATTTTCTTTCTTTTTCACGAATTTATAGGACATTTTCATCTGTAGCCCGCATTCGGGAGGCCCGCGTTCGATTCCCATGGCAGACCTGACCCTGACCCTTGGGCTTTTTGGGGGATTTTAAAATAATCTGTGATTAAAAGTTCATTTATATATTTTATATGAAATAGTAACTTTGTAAGTGTGGTAAACATGTAATTAACAAAGGTCAGCGTCCTAACAGTGCTGGTGAATTTTGACACATCAATTCGAAGAATCACCGATTACATCATGCAATAAGTGTGGATTGCATCGACAGAAAAGCATTTGCAAGCTCTTCAAAATGTGAAAAAAAAAAAAAAAAAAGGACAAGCATCTCAGTTACTGTTAAAAGAAACGACTTTGATGTCAAGCAACAAGTTATCTTCCTTTTATAAAGAATTATGTGAGGTGTTTGTTAGTGCAAATATTCCACTAGGAAAATTAATTCCAAATTATGAGATTTTCTTGAATGTCACACTGGTCATTAAATTCCAAACGAATCAACTTTGCGTAAAAGTTACCTACAAAAATTTTATGAAGACACGTTAAACCGAGTACGTGAATGTGTGAATGGGGGAAAAAAAATATGTATCAATTGATGAGACAACCAATTCAGAGGGGCGTTATATGGTAGTTGGAAGCTACTAGGGCCCGTCAAATGTTTCTTCTGATCTTAGAAGTTATGGAAGCTGTTAACCACTGTCAGATATGCAAACTTTTCGATAGATCCATGTTTATTGTGGCCTAGTGGAATACAGCATCACGTGCTCCTCTTCCTAACAGACATGGTGCCTTACATGGTAAAGGCGGCAAAATCAATCCAATTATTTTACAGTAAGATGGTGCATGTTACGTGTTTGGCCCATGCTTTTCATCAAATTCATCATGGCGGAACAGGTCGCATCAACATTTCCAGAAGTAGATACACTAATTTCCACAGTAAAGAAACTATTTTTGAAAGTGCCAACCCGAACTATGTATTTCAAAGATAAAGCCCCTAATATAGCTTTGCCCCCAGCACCAATTTTAAAACGCTGGGGTACATGGTTAACTGCACTGTAACAATTTGCAAATAGTGAGAGAAGTGGTGAATAGCTTAGACAGGGTAGATCCTAAGGCAATTGAGAGCGCACAGGATCTGTTTTCTGATACTCAAAACCAAGGTAAATAATTTAACAGCTTTCATTAAATAAAATTTTACATTTTTGACGGATACCATAACCCGCCTTGAAGAAAGTGGCATGACATTGGATAAGTCGATTGAGTTAGTGAGGATTGTGGAAGAGAGGATACGAAATCTAAAAGTTAAGATTGGGGACAAAATTAGACAGAAACTAAAATTTGTGTTGGATAAAAATAAAGGGTACCAAACTGTTTGTCAGATTGCCAATATCTATCATGAGAAAACTTCAGATGTGATATTTTTAAACAGGATTTAACAGGCAGTGACATAGTGTTTATCAAATATGCACCTATAACATCGTGGAAGTGGAGAGAATTTTCTCACAGTATAAAGCAGTTTTAGCTGACAACCGCCATTTCTTTACTTTTGATAACTTGAAGATGACCATGGTGTGATGGTCAGTGGTGTACTGTAACACTAAGTAAGGTATGTTTTGGCTAAGAGGTACAGTAACTTATTTTTTTTATATTTTTTAAAATTGAAAACTACCTGATGAATTTTGAATTTATTTATTATTTAGTAACAATAATAGCATTAATATTAAAAGCAAAAGCATTATTAACAGTGAAGTATTCTTCATTTTATGTTTGATTTATGAGTCACTATGTTTATACTCAAACTTCACTTACTTGTCTAAATTGAAATGTTTTCAAGATCATTCGATCTCATCCTCAGCTGTTTGGTGACTAAATGAACATTCCTCTTCTTCCACTACTACGGAGCTCCCATCCATCTGCCATCTGGTGTTAGGGGCACTAAGTTTTAATACTTCATTTAATGCCGGGATTTCAAAATTTATAACTTGATCACGGTTTTTGGTTATGAATATTTTTCCCAAATATCCAATTCTAAAGATTTTAACAGTTTAATGTTGTGGCCAATGTTGTGGTTTTCTGTCCAAAAATGGTGTGACACTGCAGATTTTTTTGTTTGTTTCAACTTTATGTTCCTCTGGTGTTCTTTTTGCCTGGTTAACAAGTTTCTCTTAATTTTTCCTATGTAGCTTTTATCACAGGTTTCAAAATTTATCTGATAAATTCCCGATTTCATAGTGTTGGGAAATGTATTTTTTAGTGGTTTATTTAGCAGGTTCTTCAGACTGAATTTGTTTTGGGGTGCTAATTTTAAGTTTAGTCTTTTGAAGATTCGTTCAAATTTTCTAAAAGCCCACGGATGGTAGGTGAATTTTCTATATTGCCAATTTGTGTTTTTAAGTGGTGTGAGAGTGGAAGAACCTGCTAAATCAACCACTAAAAAATTCAACTCCCAACACTTTGAAATCGGGAATTTATCAGATAAATTTTGAAACCTGTGAAAAAATGATAAAGGAAAAACTAAGAGAAACTTGTTAACCAGGCAAAAAGAACACCATAGGAACATAAAGTTGAAACAAACAGAAAAATCTGCAGTGTCACACCATTTTTGGACAGACAACCACAACAATGGCCACATCATTAAACTGTTAAAATCTTTAGAACTGGATATTTGGGAAAAAATATTCATAACCAAAAACAGTGATAAAGTTATAAATTTTGAAATCCCGGCATTAAATGAAGTATTAAAACTTAGTGCCCCTAACACCAGATGGCAGAGGGATCGGAGCACCGTAGTAGTGGAAGAAGAGGAATGTTCATTTAGTCACCAAACAGCTGAGGATGAGGTCAAATGATCTTGAAAACGTTTCAGTTTATACAACAACAAGTTAGTGAAGTTTGAGTGTAAACATAGTGACTCATAAATCAAACTAAAAAATAATAGCATTATTTACTAAGAAAGTTAATTTTAAAATGTGGTTATTTGAACCAATATTCATTATTTGTCTGTGACAGTTATTAATTTGTTATTATGAAAGAAATTGTTAATTTTTGTTAGGTCATTTTTTTACATTTTATGTGCATTTTTTTTTTTATATTTTAAGGGCAATTTATAGCTCATTTTTAGAGAATTTTTAGGTCAACAACTTCCAGGCCCTATTTATTACTATAATTGTCTCCCTCCATAGTCAATACTTAGTATGTAATAATCAATCCATATTCTTAAAGATACAAACATTACATACAAATTTAATAATTTCAGATATGCGCAGAAATTTTAATGCACAATACATAGTACAATGGTTTGTATAAATGCAAAAGAGTGATCCCTAATGCTATAAAACATGTCATAATTCAGAAACATACATGAGTATGACTTTTGCTTTCATGTGTCACTGACCCCTCAGCATATACTATGATGGACTGCTACTCTTAAGGTTGCAGTTTAAAACCTGGCCCAGGTTAATTGTGCTTAAAAATGACAGCCGCATGTAAGCAGATTTTATTAGCATGCAAAAACTCTTGCAGAATGAAATTTTGGCACAACAGTGCTGCTGATATGATCCTGGCAATTTTTTTTTTTTAATTGACACTATCATAAACAAAACAAACTAAAATAGGAAAACCCCTCTATCTTCATTTGTCTCAAAAGTGTATGCATAAACTCAGAGATGGAGAGAAAGAAAATATGCTCTGTTCCTTGAAGGCTTTGTTACAATAATTTTAATTTTTAGGAAGTACTTCAAAATTATCATTTAGATTTTCATGGTGCTCTTGTTTAATGTTATTGAATAAATAACTGAAGTAAATTAAATACAACTTACAACATCAAAGGCAAAACATGGTTATCTTAACTCAACAATAGAAATTTCAGTACAAATGTTTGACACTATCTTTAAATGTAAATTAAGGCACACTTCATAAGCAAAATGTTATGAATACAGATTTGCATGCACACTGCAACAAGCTTTAAAGAAAATTTATGACAGTGACTTACTTATAATTTTCAATTTCTTCCTGAAGAGACTTAATACGTTCATGGGTAGATGTTGCATCACCTTCTTTCTGTAGGCACATAGCTTCCTGAAGACCTAATTCTCTAAAATAACAAAATACATTTTATGAAATTATATGAACTTCTGTTATTCTGGGAGAAATCTTTAACTAGCAGAAATGAGAAAAACTGGGTATTAGAAAACTAATAGTTTCATGTAGCATAATAATTGTCCTGGATACTGAAATTGGAAGAATATATTAGGCCATAGTTAATTTGTTTAGAGAATGCTCTAGAAACTAACTTTATTCTATATCAACATAATTTGTGCTTTCTCTTATGTGCCTAAGTAGGTGGAGGAAATATTGTATTCCATCCAAAAATTTGATTAGAAATATCTGTTTTGAAGTTTCCTAACAGAAAAGGCTTTTTGTTCAGAGAGAGAGAGAGAGAGAGAGAGAGAGAGAGAGAGAGAGAGAGAGAGAGAGAGAGAGAGAGAGAGAGAGAGAGAGAGAGAGAGACTGACTTTACAACTGAAAAAAAATTTTGGGGGGTAAATATCACAATTTTACCAAACTCAAGCTTTACCTACACAGGGTTATGTGTTTATAACAATCAATTATTTATTAACTGATTGAACTTATTTATCAAATTCAAGCTTTACCTACCTTTGCCACACAACTTTTTTTTTTTTGCTTGTTCCACTTAACTACTATGGTCATATCGGCAGCTGTTCTCCTTTGGAACATACTGAAGGTGTTAACTCGTTATCTTAGGGTTCATTTATCATTACATCACGCACACATTCACACTCTCATTCATACTTCCAGACTCTGGGGAAGATGGGGAATTATCTTGGTCAGAGAAAAATCCCCACCCCCACCGCCGGGATCCACACAACTTATGCATACAGAAGTCAATTATTTACCTTATAGTTAATTTTGGTAACATTAATAAAATCCAGGACCTAAAATATTTATGCTTGTTAAGTTGCCCTTGGCATATGTAATCTCAAATATGGATTTGAGATTCCCTTGTGGTCTATTGGAAAAATGTGGGTTAGTTTGGGAATTTACTGTCCTGCCAGCATATTGCCATGATAGCTTAATGGTTAGAGTTACCATGCATAAGGTCTGAAGTTTAAATCCCAGCTATAGCATTGAATTTTTCAATACTGAATTTATCATTTATTTTTGCAAATAATTATCTCAATTAACAAGAACCACATAAAAGTTAAGCTTTTGTAAGTATATATCCACTGTATGTGGAATTCCTGCCTTTCTCCTTGTAACCACCTGCTTCAATTTTCTGGGGGAAGCCAGAAGTCAGTCACAAGTAAGAAATGTTCCTTCAAATACTGAAAGTCCACAACAGTGTTATTGAAATAAGATGAAAAGTACAAAATGTGTTGATTAGTAACACAAAAATACAATAACTATGTAAAATAAGAAGCTATTAACAGTGAAGCAAATAAATATTGTCGCAAATCTCCCCCCCCCCTTTTTTTCTTTTTAAACGACTAGCGGCATATGCGCTAAAATGGTTTGCGCAGCTTGTTTACACAAAGAAACTGATAGGCAGACAGTGTGGCATAAGCAGATAAAGGTCTGCCGAAACAAACTGAGATAAATGGAAATTTCTGGTGACATCCTGATTGACAGAGATTATTCGGTTTCTAGAGTATTGTAGAACAGTCGGGGATTATCAGATGAGGTATTTAAGGGAGCAACGACTCGCTAAGAGTCGCAAACAGAGTCGTGAACAGTAGTAAACACAGTAAGGAGCCAACAGCTGTAGAGTGTTTTTTGTTTTGTTTTTTAAATTTACGTCCTCCAACGTTAAGTCATATCGGACGATGAATGAAATGGGTGAAATGATACTGAAATGAGTCCAGGGTCCATAGATCTTAGAGTTACCCGACATTTGTCTTTCAGGATAAGGGAAAACACTGGAAAAAACCTTATCCAGGTAACTCACCCTGACCGAGATTCGAACTCGGGACCTTTAGAACGTGAGGCAGACACTCTATCATCTACGCTACCGAGGAGGGCTGTAGAGTGATGTTGCATAGCCTGCTCACATCCCTTTAAACCTCGGCACTCAGTCGGATTCTTACCCATTTAAGCGACCGAGCGGTGTTTGCCATTTTTGCCGCTTGGAGCCAGTGCCATACGGCGAGTAGTGGAGAAATATGTAACTTTTAGTCATAACATTCCAGCTGGTGAGTGCCGAGGCTTAAAGGGATGCGAGCGGGCTATGGTTGTTGTAACGAGAATTGATGCAAAGAGATGTAATTAGAACGCTGTTTGTTATGGTCATCAGCCTTGGTAGAGTGTATTGTATACATAATGTAATTTTGCTGTAATCTGAAAGTGTATTTCTACAGAATTACAGAGCATTTACAATTTCGGCAAATTGGACTTTTAATTCTACGAACCCACAGGAAGTGGAACGACATCACCGAGAAGATGGAAGAAATGAAGGCCGAATTAACAATGAAGACGGATGCTGCAAATAGCAATTTGGCCGTGACGATGACTGCGAAGATGACCGACGCCAGGAAGAGCAGCCGGAAGAATGAGTAAAGCCCGGCGTGGCAAGGAACACGTCGGCGCCATCACCACAATCCCCTCGACTGACACTATGCGCTGTCAGCCGGCGTATGGATGACAGCCTCATTGTGGACGGTTGGGTGAGAGGAAAGCCGTGCCGCATGGTCGTAGATACCAGGGCAGCCGTGACCTGACCTGGCCAAGTGTTTGCCGTCGAGAAAACCGAGCCGACAATACCAGCTACTGACGGCATCGGACAACACCTTGCCTGTGGAGGAGGAGGCCCTACTGAAGTGACCTTAGGACGGAGTGCCGTGCGTCTGTGGGTGTTCGTCACGAAGGTGGCTGAGGAGGTGATACTGGGATTGGATGCCCTCAGGAGCCAAGAGGCGACGGTCGACGACAGCAGGAAGGTGCTGCGACTTAATGGAGAAGAGGTAATACTTCGGCAACCAGAAGAACGCCTGGGAATCTGCAAGGTCATCTTGAAGGAAGACGTGGTTGTCCCTGCGAGAAGCGAGGTGGTGGTGACGGCGCGACTGGAAGGCCAGCGGACGAAGAACATGATGCCAGACCAGAAGACGCCGGTGCACGGACTCTGTGTAGCCAGAGCATTGTTGCCGTGCCGAAAGCAGGTGCCAGTGAAGCTGCTCAACCTGGCAGATACCGATCACGACGTCCAGCTGGGAACGGAGATGGGGACGTGCGAGCCCGTGGTCAGCGTAACCACAATCGACGAGACACAGGAGCCGGCGCCGACGCAACACCTGGGACCCCGGCTGGAAGGCTTACTGGAGAGGGCGGCCGACCACCTGACCTCAGAACAGCTCGAGAAGGTTCGACAAATGCTGAGACGATACCAGCGCGCCTTCAGCCAAGGCAGAGAAGAACTACTGTGTCACCGGCGAGAGCTACTGGCGGTAGTAAAGACCTTGGAGCACTTCCACAAGTACCTGTACGGTCAGCCATTCCACCTGAGGACTGACCACTCCGCTCTAACCTGGCTACTGAGCTTTAGGAACCTGGAAGACCATACAGCCTGATGGGTCCAGAGGCTGCAAGAGTACGACTTCACCTCTGAACATCGTAGAGGGAAGAGCCACGGCAACGCAGACGCTAAGTCCCGAATACCCTGTCCAGAAGAGTGCGACTTGTGAACAAGAGTGGAGGAGAAGGAGCGTGCCGCAGCTGTCCAAGTGGTCACGGCAGTGCTTGCGGATGGCTAGGATAGCGCAGGCCTGAGGAGGGAGCAGATGGCGAACGCCGACTCGGGGCCAATCTTGAGGGAAGTGGAGGCAAGGACAAGACCAACCTGGGAGGACATCGCACCAAGAAGCGCCACCTACAAGTCGTATTGGGCCCAATGGGACTCACTGAAGACGAGAGGGCGTGCTGTTACGGGTATGGGAATCGCCTGATGGGAAGACGCAGAGAGAACAGTTGGTACTTCCCCGAAGTAAGGTCTCGGAGGTCTTGCAGGAAGTGCACGCTGGTACTTCAGGACACCTGGGAGCAAACCGCACAATCGACAACCTCCGACAGCGCTACTACTGGCTGAGGCTTCGAGCAGATGCTGAGAGATAGTGCCGTCAATGTCACGTGTGTGCGGCGAGTTGCGGCCCCCAGACTAGGAGCCGGGGTCGCATGCAGCAGTACAACGTCGGAGCGCCATTCAAAAGGATCGTCATCGACATAGCTGCACCATTACCAGTGTCCCAAACTGAGGCAACAAGTACCTGATGGTGGTCGTGGACTACTTCACCAAGTGGCCGGAGGTGTATGCCATCCCGAACCAGGAGGCGAAGACAATCACAGATTGCCTCGTGGAGCAAGTGTTCTGCCGATTTGACGTGCCTTTAGAGCTCCACAGCGACCAGGGCACCAAGTTTTGAGTCCAATCGTATGAAGGAGGCACTGGGAAGACTTGGGGTGAACAGGACCCGCACAACACCCCTACATCCCCAGTCAGATGGCATGGTCGAAAGGTACATCAAGATCTTAGGGGAACATCTGAGGAAGGTCGTGGCCAGCCATCAGCGAGACTGGGACGTCAAGGTGTCACTGTTCTGGCTGACCTACCGCTCAACTCAGGAGACCACTGGGATGACGCCAGCCAGCTTAATGTTCGGCCAAGAGTTACGCCTCCCTTGTGACTTGGCCTTTGGAAGCCCCCCGGATGCAAAACAGCCAGCAATGGAGTATGTGGAGAACCTGGTGGATCATCTCCAAGACATGTATGAGATGGTTCGTCAGAACATCCAGAATGCTAGCGACCGCATGAAGACCCGATACGACAGGCAAGCCAACAACCAAGGATTCCAGCAAGGTGACCGTCTGGTTGTACCGCCCTACCCAAAACTTCAACAGCCATGGCAAGGACCGTACTGGGTGGCAAAGAGGATTAACGACGTGGTCTACCACATTCAGAAGGTGCCCCGAGGAAAGATGTCGGTGGTACACCTGGATCGTCTGGCCCGCTACGATGGTGCTGTTCGGGACGACCAGCCTTGAGGAGGGAGAAGTGTCGCGAATACTTTTTTTTACGACTAGCGTCGTACGCGCTAAAATGGTTCGCGCCGCTTGTTTACGCAAAGGAACTGATAGGCAGACAGTGTGGAGATAAAGAGCTTGCATAAGCAGATAAAAGTCTGCCGAAACAAACTGAGATAAATGGAAATTTCTGGTGACATCTAGATTGATAGAGATTATTCGATTTCTAGAGTGGCCATGGTAGCTCAAAGGTTAAGAGTGACTGGATGGAAACCAGGAGATCCGTGGTTCAAATCCCGGCCATGGCATTGAATTTTTCATGTTGACTCTATCAAAACCTAGCCTATATACGGCTAGTGTGGAGAAATGATTAATTTCCATCAATTAACTAAAATAATAAGAGTTAAATGATGAAGCCTGGGATTTAAGTACTTACGATAGTAAGTCGCCACAAACGGTGTATCTCGGATGCGAGAGCCCCTAGTGGTCTACCAGGAAAATATATGAGTCAACTGGAGAACTTAATGTCAGGACGGCACGTTGGCCATGGTAGCTCAAAGGTTAAGAGCAACTGGACGGAAACCAGGAGATCCATGGTTCAAATCCCAGCCATGGCATTGAATTTTTCATGTTGACTCTTATCTATCAAAACCCTAACCTAGTTAAATTTAATTTATTATAACAACACTGTTTTCAACACTTCCAAGAAAGGCACCCTAAACTAGGTTGGTAAGGAAATTAGCTTAAATAAGGAAATTGGTAGATTTCTTTTAATTTTACTCATCTTGGAATTTAATTGGTTTTGAAAATATTTCTTTATTGGTCCAACAAACCATTACATGAAAACAAGGTTATAAGGTCATAAAAGCCTATGATGCCTCTTGATCGCTTTCTAGCTCTGCTGACATTTTGACATTTTATGGATAGTGAAGCTCTTAGCAATAAAAGTAACAGAATATACAAGTTATAAATAAAATTATGATGAAAGATGCGAATCAGTAAAAAACAGTAAAAAAAGCACAATTAGAATTTAAATGAATCATGCATGGTATACTGACGAAATTATTGTTGTAACCATTACTGTTTATTTTGTATCATTGTAATTTGTTGGGGGATAAATGTAGATATTTTAATTGGCCGGCAATTGTTGTAATCCAGTGACTCGGTTATTAGTTATCTTAAATAAAATTGTCTTGTGTGTAACATGGTAAAAACATCCCCAATTCATTTTTCAAAAAATAATATGAGAAACATTCAGTTTCAACATTCACCTGTAGATAATTGTAATCTTGGTGGTGTAAAACAGCACATTTTTAATAGTACTTCTTAATAGGACACTGGCATGTGTTGCTCGTGTTAATATTTGTTAAAAAAGTATTAAAACTGTGTATCTTTCAAGACATTTCAAAAATATTTTATATGAAAAGGAGCTAATTATGATACACTATGGGGTCTTATATCTACCTTACCATATGAGGTTGAAATTTGGGATTGGGTTGCGGCAACTCGTGTGGAAAAGTGTCTATAGATTGTATAAAAGGGCAATTGGATTAATATACAACATGAAATCACAAGAATCATTTAGGAAAGAAAAATGGATTTTAATAATTTTCTCCTTGTATGTACATGAAGTAACATAATATTGTCATGCTCTGGCCATGGATGGGATTGGATTTAGGTTTCCTAACAGGTGGCCAGAAATGGACCGGGGAAACGTGATCAGATGGTAAATCTTGGACTCAGGCTCCCACCATTCGTTGCACAGTAAAGATGCTCTTTTTTTTTTTTTTTTTTTTTTTTTTTTTTTTTTTTTTTTTTTTTGTGGCTAAGAGCATTGTGTGAGAGATGGCTGGTCTCTGGCCATTATAAGCACAACACTGTTTGTTGTATCTTTGATTTAGTACACTTATGTCCGATTTCACCAACAAATGTTAAGACTTAACACAAGTTTAGCAATAGTTATAATTTGTAATTTATTTCTCATCTTTCCTTTTACATCATCAAATGGAAATACAAAATCAAGATTACAATTATAAAATCCATACCGGAAAACACCATATATTCCTAAATTCTGAAAATCCTACCATGTTGCTTTCCATTGAAAGCAACTCTATCTTTTTGTGTATTGGAGGCCCTCTACGCCTTTTTACACATTTTGCCATTTCACCTATCCTAATCTAAATTTTTCTCTTAATTGTTCTTAGCCATTTCTCTTTAAGTTTCCCTAAATAGTTCCCTATATTTCTCCTGTTCTTTTCCCCTTTTATTGACAAAATTTTTCTGATTACTACTTCGGCCCCCATATTATCCCATTTACGTAACCAAGCCTGCTCTCCCTATATCTTTGTTTGACTACAATATAATATACAATAGAAGTCTGCATTCTCAGCTCCACACAATGGACATTTATCTAGCTGTCTTGACCTATACCTTTCAAGTTTCTCACTCCTTTTCTCACCCAAGCAAAACCTTCTTGCCCTAACTTATTACACGTCAATATATCCTTCCCCCCCACCCCAACTTGTTTTTACTTCTTGATATTACCTCAGTGAGCTTTTGTCACTTGTACTGGCAAAAATGCCTTGTCTGTCAATATCCTCTAATCTTAACTTCTTTCCAAAAGTCTCTATACCCATACTGTGCATGTAACCAAGAATGACCCATACCTATCTGCTTCAACACGTCATTCATTTGATGTGCCCAAGAACCTCCCCAGTTACTTCTCCTTTGAATATGAAAACATTCTTTAATTATATTGTCCTATTCCAAGTTAGCGATTCTGTATAAATATTTCATTGCCCTTGATAAGATTTTAATTTTAGTAGAATGCCTGCCCAGTTCCAATTGTGCTGCCCCATTAGGTGATGCTATTGGTAATCCCAATATATTATATATATATATATATATATATATATATATATATATATATATATTTACAAAAGGATCAGCAATAGCTATAACAAAAATCCAATCCCATCCATGGCCAGAGCATGACAATATTGACTTGGAACTGCTCTGTAAAAATGTATATACTATTTTATATTTATAAATTCTCTATTTATGATTTCTTTACCTATTTGTTCTTGAATTATGTAATCACTTTGAAAATGTCAGAAACTGTAATGTATGTTCACAATAAGTGATTGATTACTGAAATAATCATTTTACTACGTGGTTCACATTTAATTATATGGTTACTTCACTTTAACACATTCTCCATGTCTAAGGATAGATTAAAAACATACTTCTCTTATTTTAAAACTACAATGTGCAAATGACTGAGAAGCTTCATCTTCATTTACAGTTTTGATTGTCAATTCATTTGCACTAAACAGTTTAGCTTGCTTTTAATATTCTCAAATTTAGTTATTTCCTTAATTTGAACTTACTTTTGCAGCTGTGTTTCCTTCTCTTTGAAATAATTTGAAAGAACTTCAAGTCTTGTTTGCGCCTCAGTTTTCTCCTTTTCTGCTTCCTCGTAACTTTCTCTCAATCTGACGACTTCATCTTTTATAACCTTTACATGATCTGTTAAAAAGCATACAAAATTGCAAAAATAAAAGGAATATGCATTAAGTTTTCAGTTTTCTATTCATATAAACAAAATGTTAACCCTTTGACCTACATAAAACTATAAAATGTAAACTACCATACAGCCAAACATACAGAATCTATATGAGAAACCTAAGCAATTATAAAGAATTTAGAATTAAACTCGTTATTAGAAAAATTATCCTCATATGGCATAAGGGGGTTAGCTTTAGATTGGTTCAGATCTTATCTGGAGAATAGAGAGCAATCGGTGGAAATACAGTATTTTGATAGTGAAACGAGTGAAGTTAAAACTCAGATTTCAAGTAGCGCTATAATGAAATATGGGGTCCCTCAAGGTTCGGTGCTTGGACCTCTCTTATTTATAGTGTACATTAATGATTTGGTAGATAATGTAGAAAACAGAACCAATATAAATGTTACACTTTTTGCAGATGATACAAATATTTTTATCAAAGGGGTGAATAAGTAAGGGGCAGATGTACATATTGAAAATAATCTAAAATATATTCAAAAATGGTTTAGTGCCAATATGTTAATATTGAGTAAGGAGAAAACAGCAGCCCTAAGCTTCTATAATAAAATGAGTGGAAGTCAATTGTATCCAAAATTAATGCTGGGACAAGACCAAATACATTACGTACAAACTATCAAATTTCTGGGACTAATACTAGATGAAAATTTAAATTGGGAAACTCACATAGAGGCATTGACGAAAAAGCTTAGTAAAATGTGTTTCTTAATGAGGGCAATTACAGGCATGTCAAGCTTGAAAGTTCGGAGAATAGTGTACTTTTCATATACACACAGTTTGTTGGCATATGGTATAATTTTTTGGGGAAATTCTAAAGACAGTATAAAAGTATTCAGATACCAAAAGAAAATAATCAGAATCATAGCAGATGTCTCAAGCACAACTAGTTGTAAGCCATACTTCAGTAAATTAGGTATCTTACCACTGCCAAGTATATACATATATGAAACTCTTGTACATATGAAAGCAAGCCTAAGTTTATTCAAAACAAATTCTGAAATTCATATACACAACACTAGAACAAAGAATAATTTATTTGTGAAGTCACACAAAACAAAGATATATGAAAATAGTTTCACATATGCTGGCTTACATCTTTACAATAAGCTACCTGAATCTATAAAAAAGATTGAATCACAACATCAATTTAAGAAATTGTTATTAAACTTCCTTAGAGCCAATAGCTTCTACAGCGTGGATGAATTTTTAAATTTGTAAATATTTAGTTAGCTACCTTAATTATAAATATTGTACTTAGTTTTTAGTTCTTAGTTTTTAATTTGACGTGTCCTATAACATGTATATGTTTTAATGGATGAATCAATAAATCAAATCAAATCAAATTATGTAGAGGCTGAAAAGCTTTCAGAGAGACAGAGGACGAAAGAAGTTCAAAGGGAGTTTTATGCAAACTATATAAGATAAATAATTTACATGACGACACTGACTTTATGGCTGATGTTTCCCATTACCAAATGTTTGTGTTCATCACTTCATTGCTATAAGTCACTGCTTAAGAAATCAAATTTTAGATTCCACATTATGAACTTCATTTGCTGTGCACTTTGTTGCAGCCATGACTGTGACAAACAATAAACACACAAATGCAAATGGCCCATAATAGCACTGTATATAAAGGGTCTTTCAACAAGTGTCCTATCTTTGAACTTAAATAACACATTCTATAAATGATACAGGTTTTTCATTTTTTTATTTTGGAACATAATTAATGTCATTACGTGTAAATCATCAGTTAAGTGCTCGCTGTGACTTCGTTGGGTTGCATGTATAAGGTTGATTTAATTTTCAATGACAGAAGAATGTAAATTAGCTCCAACTTCACGAATAACGTGCCTGATGTTATTCATAAGATCATTTACTGTTTCTGGCTTGTTGGCATAAACTCGAGATATAACAAGAAGTAATCCAATGGCATTAAATCACATGAAGGGGGCCAGTTAGCATCACCATCACGGGAAATGATGAAACCTCTGAACGTCTCCTTCAAAAGATCAACTGTTTCAAGAGCAGTATGACATGTGGCACCATCTTGCTGGAAGCAGTTCTTTCCAAGATCCATATCATCCAATCAAGGCCAAAAATAGTGCCACCCAATATCACACAGTGCAATATATGGAAGTTTTGGCAAACAGATGTTCCATTTTTGATAAATGTTTAAAATTTCTACTCATTGCTGAATGCTGTAATGTTCCATGGCTATTTGTCAATAACACTGTAACCACATGAAAAAAAATGACTTGTAACTCAACAACAGCAGCTATCAAATGTTAATGATAAGACCCTTTACCAATTAGCAAAGTACATTCAGTCTGTATCCTCAGGTTACAACATTACAAAATCAAATTTAAAGCTTTGTTGCACTTTTAGTAAAAATTTGAAACAAAATGAGTTGGCATCACGTCATAACCATGTCCGTGCTCCCATACATTTCAGGGGTACATCATAAAAGTTGGAAGTATATACATGTGAAAAACAATAGTTTTGTCCAACACAAGAGTGTGTGACAATTTAGTATGAGAACTGTAATGCCAATATGAGCATTACAGACCTGTTACAAGTGCCACCAACTTTAATTTCACTACCCCAAACATTTACCCATAGCTTTTACCTTCTTGAAATGAAACTAATTTTTCAATCAAGAAATTTGTCAAAACTACACACCTTCCAATAATTTTCTAGCATCCTCTTCTATTTGAAGTTTTTCCAGTAATGTATTCCTTTCAATTGTCATTAACTTTAATTCAGCTTTAGTTTCCCCAACGTCCAATAAAGCTTGAAGTGTATCATCTCCATCATCATAATTTTTCATTTGCTTTATACAATCCTGCAAAACTGCTATTTCACTATCTTTTGTTACCAAATTGTCTTTCATTTCTGTCACAGAATCCTGAATAGCTTGTAATTCAACATGCAATAGTGATATTTCTTCTTCTTTTGAGTTCTTTACCTGCAAAACATTAACAGTATTAGTAAACACATGTAGCTAGAAAACCTAATAAAATACTGTAATGGAGCAGAGCACTATGCACAGCAAATATCATACACACACTGAGCAAGCATGAAAATGAAAGAATTTGATTTGAATTTATAAGAATTTAACCAGAATTTTAATGCCAAGAAATTAATAAATAACATAAATGTTAGTGCAGAGGTTGGGAAAAATTAAAGCCATATAAATTAATGAAAGTGTAAAACTAACAAGGGAAGTATTTGGGCTCAAACAAACACATTTACATCACAACCCTGATCCCATGAGGGATAATTTAAAAGACCCCTGTTGCACTGATATTTATCTGCAAAACATCTGTAGTCATCCATTAGGAGCCTCCGAGATATCATGCCAAATTTGACCTTTGTCTGCTGCTAGGCCAGCCAAGACCATTAGAGATGTGCAGTGTGTATGTGAAGTTATTTATGTAGTGAGATATTAGATGGGCCAGTGAGACTGGTAAGAAACACATATTATTGTAACACTAACATATGGTTATGATGCTGGTGATGATAATGACAAACACCTCACTGCCAGAGGTGGTGATACAAGTTTGAGAAAAGGCAAGGGAAGCAGTGAAATGAATTCCAACCACTCCCAATAAGAAGTTTAAAATTAGGCAAATGAGTCAATCTTGTATATACGTTTCTCCAATTACAAGTTTTTTTAATGAAGACTTGTAAGTGGAGAAAAGTATATGCAAGATTGACTCATTTGCCTAATTTTGGTAACAATGGGACTCCACTTTCTGAAGTACTTCTTTTTATTCTATATAAGAAGTTTAAAGTTTCATCACAACTAAAATAAAAGTGAATCGAGAAGAAATTGACACATTGCTTCACTCACACTGTTTCTTACAGGACATGTTTCAAGAAATGTTGCTCCAAACACCAGCTGAGTCATTAAAAATGGAGAAATAGAAAAATCAGCAGTTGCTTTTCATTTTTTGAATACCAGACACGACATTAACTTGCAGACAGCTTTAATAAAACATGTTAATCATCCCATAGATCTTTCCGTATGGGGGAAAAATCTTCATTATAATAAAAATCATCATAGAATCATGAATTTCGAAACTCCACCACCAGACATCTTTGACAATACATCATAGCATCTACCGACAACACAGAGGAGGAAAACACTATCATTTGCACTAGTCGAAACTCAGCTGATGCTGGAACAGCTCTTGAAACATGTCCTGTGAAAAACAGTGTGAGTGAAGCAATGTGTCAATATCTTCTCGATTCAATTTTATTTTAACTTGTGCTTCACTGTCTCTACGCATCTTTCAATTTTTATACTTCAGATTTTCATCACAGTGTTTGATTACAATATACTAGAGAACATATACAACTGATTATCACATCAGAGGTTTCAACACATATGACAAACTCCTGAAAAAATATCCTAAACTGAAGGCTAACAGAATACTGAAAGGGTACTGGACTATGCAGTGAAGATAAAAGAAGGCAATACAGTTGGAAATAGTATGCTGCAGTTCAATATCAAAGAGCATGTAATGGCAGCGTTTGATGAATCTTCCAAAAGAGTGCTATCTATGAAAGGGGAGAGAAACACTGTCGATGTTGCAAGGGTTAATAGTGCTGCACACAGCTACATGATCAATGTTGCTATATCACTGGAGGGACATTTAGCAGACAACCTCTATATATGCTTCCAAGATCCAAACACAAAACTTTGGAGGAAATGATACAACTGTGAGCTAACATAATGAATATAATATTGGCTACAATAATGGGAAACCTGTGGAAAACTTCAACAATGACTGTACAAAAGTGAATCGAGAATATATTGACACATTGCTTCACTCACACTGTTTATTCACAGGACATGTTTCAAGAGCTCTTGCTCCTATCCTCAGCTGATACTCGACTAGTGCAAGTTGTAGTGGTTTCTTCTTTCTCCGTATTGTCAATAGATGGCGTGATGTATTTGTCAAAGATGTCCGGTGGTGGAGTTTCAAAATTCATGACTCTATGACGATTTTTGTTAATGAAGATTTTTTCCCATACGGAAAGGTCTATGGGGTGATTAACATATTTTATTAGAGATGTTTCCAAATTGATGTCATGTCTAGTATTCAAAAAATGAAAAGCCACTGCTGATTTTTCTGTTTCACCATTTTTAATGTTTCTCATATGTTCTTTAGTTCTGATGTTAATATTTCTTTTTGTTTTTCCTATATAAATTTTAGGGCAAGTTTCACATTTGATCTCATAGATTCCTGGTTTTTCTTTGGTAGTGATTGAATTTTTGGGAGGGCCTTTTAACAAATTTCTGATATTAAACCTATTTTGAGGTGCAAGAGTTATGTTGTGTTTTGAGAAGATTTTTTGGAATTTGTTATAGGCTGATGGGTGGAAGGTGAATTTTTTAAAAAGTTTTTTTTCTTTTTCTCCTGTAAGTTCTAGGGTGGTGGTTTCTTTTATTTTCTTAGCTTTGTTGAGTCTGTTAACAGTTTTGTCTACTAAATTTGGGTTGAAACCGTTGGATATAGCTACTTTTTTTATGTGTAGGTATTCTTCTTGATAATCTTCTCTGTTTAGTGGAAAGTTGATCATCCGAAAGATTAAACTGTTGAAAATGGCATGTTGGTGTTGTTTTGGGTTGAAACTGTTGTTCTTAATGTAATTATCTGTGTGTGTCGGTTTCCTGTAGATCCCAAAAGTGAGTTTGTTGTTCATTTTTTTGATCTTGATGTCCAAAAAGGGGAGCACACCATCCTCTTCTGTTTCCAATGTAAATTTTATAGCTGGATTTTGTATATTCAAAAGTTTAAGACCATCTTGTATGAGTTTTTTAGGTACTATTGCAAAAATGTCGTCAACATAGCGATACCACACTTTGAAATAATTTGGAAAAGCTTTTGTGATAAGCTGTGTTGAAACACATATCACAAAAGCTTTTCCAAATTATTTCAAAGTGTGGTATCACTATGTTGACGACATTTTTGCAATAGTACCTAAAAAACTCATACAAGATGGTCTTAAACTTTTGAATATACAAAATCCAGCTATAAAATTTACATTGGAAACAGAAGAGGATGGTGTGCTTCCCTTTTTGGACATCAAGATAAAAAAAATGAACAACAAACTCACTTTTGGGATCTACAGGAAACCGACACACACAGATAATTACATTAAGAACAACAGTTTCAACCCAAAACAACACCAACATGCCATTTTCAACAGTTTAATCTTTCGGATGATCAACTTTCCACTAAACAGAGAAGATTATCAAGAAGAATACCTACACATAAAAAAAGTAGCTATATCCAACGGTTTCAACCCAAATTTAGTAGACAAAACTGTTAACAGACTCAACAAAGCTAAGAAAATAAAAGAAACCACCACCCTAGAACCTACAGGAGAAAAAGAGAAAAAACTTTTTAAAAAATTCACCTTCCACCCATCAGCCTATAACAAATTCCAAAAAATCTTCTCAAAACACAACATAACTCTTGCACCTCAAAATAGGTTTAATATCAGAAATTTGTTAAAAGGCTCTCCCAAAAATTCAATCACTACCAAAGAAAAACCAGGAATCTATGAGATCAAATGTGAAACTTGCCCTAAAATTTATATAGGAAAAACAAAAAGAAATATTAACATCAGAACTAAAGAACATATGAGAAACATTAAAAATGGTGAAACAGAAAAATCAGCAGTGGCTTTTCATTTTTTGAATACTAGACATGACATCAATTTGGAAACATCTCTAATAAAATACGTTAATCACCCCATAGACCTTTCCGTATGGGAAAAAATCTTCATTAACAAAAATCGTCATAGAGTCATGAATTTTGAAACTCCACCACCGGACATCTTTGACAAGTACATCACGCCATCTATTGACAATACGCAGAAAGAAGAAACCACTACAACTTGCACTAGTCGAGTATCAGCTGAGGATAGGAGCAAGAGCTCTTGAAACATGTCCTGTGAATAAACAGTGAGTGAAGCGATGTGTCAATATATTCTCGATTCACTTTTGTACTAATTTGTGCTTCACTGTCCCTACGCTTCTTTCAAGTTTATACTTTGTGTTCAACAATGACATCTGCATAGAACATGTTGCATAGTTTTGCACTAACAAAGACACTTAACAGCACAGTGAGAGATATATAATAGTCCTGTAATTAAAATTTCATATAGATATGTTTGATCCAATGCAAATATTTTCCTTATAAGTTCAATGCATCACTGACATACTTCTCTAAAATTTTAAATAAGGAGAGCTCTTATGTACAGTAGTACATTTTCTTGTTTTTTTATTCATAAATATTTTACTGCACAGATTAGAAAACTAAGATCTAATGCACTGTATTCTCAAAATGGTTATCAGCAGCAGAATATTAAAAATATGATTTATACTTCAAAATTTGAATCAGATTTAAAATTGTCAATGCCTTGTCAGGTCTTGAGTTACCATTCAATCACTTTTCACAATAATGTTTTACTTACTTCTTCGAAAGAAGTTTCTTCTAAGCAACTATTAAGATAAAGTCAACATGAAACATTCAATGCCATGGCCGGGATTTGAACCACGGATCTCCTGGTTTCTGTCCAGTCGCTCTAACCCATTGAGCTACCATGGCCAACATGCCGTCCTGACATTAAATTCTCCATTTGACTTGTATATTTCCCCGGTAGACCACTAAAACTAAAAACTATGAAGATATTATTGGAAAGGCTATAGAAAGACTTTACTGGATGCAAAAATGAAGCAAATGAAAAACTCATAGCAAATTCTGATAATAAATGTAAAGCAACCTGGTTAGTAATAAATTCTAAGTAGGCAAATGTAGCAGAACTAGTATAGACCAGACATTAGCCCTGGATGTTTTCAATGATTTTTTTTATACAATTGGTAAAAGAGTTAACTCCACAAGTAAGCCCCTGTTTAGACATTGCTATGAGTTAATTAGATGATGAAAATGAAAGATTTCACCTTACATAAGTAGTTTATTTGATTTAATTTGGTTTGAAGCTGAAAAAGACTAAAAAACTCAAAAAGTAGAGACATCTGTAATCTCTATAATAATTTCATCAAAGATACTAGTTCAATATATACCGGTATCTCTGACTTTCTGTATTAATAAATGCTTTGCTGAAGGTGTTTTCTTTTTATTTGGATATTGAAGTGGAAAATCTACCATAAATGCTGTAGATTCATTTGTTGAAAGCTATTTTAAGTTTGAGGATGGTGTTTTAACTCAGGGCATACTTTCTGACCTAAGCAAGGCTTTTGACTGTGTGAAACATGTTAAAGAAGCTGGAAATCCATGGAATCAAAGGTCAAAATTTAAATATTTTCACATCTTATTTAGAGGATCAGAAGTGACTTGTATCAGTACAGGGAAAATGCTCTCAAGTTATCAAGGTGTAAATAGGGGTTTCCAGGGTTCAGTACTAGAATCTCTATTGTTCTTAATAATGGTAAATGATTTAGAGAAGTGTTCTTCATGCCACACTGTTGTCTATGCAGATAATACATCATTCTTAAATGTAGGTGACAAGTTCAAATTGCTATTAGAATCAGTAAATAAAACCTTAAAACAAGCCCAACTTTGATTTGAAAGAAATGGCTTCTTTATGAATGAAACTAAATCCCAAAATATTCTGTTTACATTAAAAAATACAAATTGTTTAAATAACAAAACAAGTACGAGGCATGTCCGTAAAATAAGGTCTCCAAATTTTATTTAATATAGAAAACATGTTTACTGTCAATGAACGTTACATTGATGGAAAGGCAGAACATACAGCTATTTTTCAACATAATCACCATTGCGATTGGTGCTCTTTTGCATGCGCTGTAGCAGTTTTTGTATACCCTTGTCATAGCACTCTCCCGCCAAGTTGTTCAGGTAACACTCAACCTCGTTTTTCAAATTATCGTCGTTCTGGAAATGTGTTCCACCCAGGAAACATTGTAGGGGGAATGGGTAAGGATGTCCCATCCAAACTGGGCCAGGAGATCAGCTGTTGCATATACAATACGTGGAGGAGCATGGTCATGATGAAAAATCACTCCCTTCATCAGCATTTCCCTCCTTCGATTTTGAATGGCACGTCGCAATTTGTTTAAAGTCTCACAGTAGCTAGAGGCGTTTATTGTTGTGCCGGTAGGCATAAACTTGCACAACAATGTAGGCATAAACCTGCACAACAATACCCCTTTTCTGTCCCAGAACACACTGGCCATCACTTTGCCTGCAGAAAATGTCTGTCTGAACATTTGCAGCTTCGGCAAATTTGAATGCTGCCACTGACGCGAACGTTCTTTAGTTTCTGGTGTTGTGTAGTGCACCTAGGTTTCATGCCAGTTACAATTGAATCCAACAATTCCTCGCCCTATTCTGCATAGCGCTCCAGGAATCAGTGAGCCGCTTCAACACGTTGCCGTTTATGGTCTTCGGGAGCATTTTGGGGACCCACCTCGCACACACCTTGTGATAATGCAAATGATTGGCCAAAATTTTGTCAATCGTAGTCTTACTGACTTCAGGGATAAGTTCGCACAGTTCGTGAACTGTCACACGCCGATCTTTAAGCATTTCTTGCTCCACTTTTGCAATTGTTTCGGCTGAAACCGAAGGCCGACCAGAACGCTGTTCGTCTTGGACGTCTGTACGTCCGTCTTTGAACTCTCTGACCCACTTTCGCACGTTTTTGATGTCCATACACAGTGGCCCATAGACTTCGCATAACTGACAATGAATTTCAGTGGGGGTAGTGCCCTTGGCACTCAAAAAACAGATCACTGCACGCAACTCGTACTTGGCAGCAGAAGTGATAGGAAGCTCCATCGCAAACGGCTGCCCAGCCAAGACTAATGGTTGCAACGGGTTCATTGTGTTGGGGATTTGGAGGAGTGAAACCAAGCTACATGCCAGTGTTGCCGGATCTTGCATAATAGTGTACCTCACGGTTCCAGCACCTTGGAGAACTTATTTTATGAACACGCCTCATAAAATTGTAAAGCTACTTGGCATGACTATCAGAGTTTATCACGAAACCCTCACTTGAATATATCTGTAATAAGTTATCGCATGTGGTATTCTTATTAGCAAATTTAAAAAGAACTGTATCAAAAGAATATTTTCGCATGACATACTTTTAATTCTTTCAGAGTATTTTTAGATATGGTTTGATACTATGGGTGAGCAGTCCAAAGATAGTGAAGGTACTAAAAATAGAACTTTATTCGACTATTAAGAGATTCAAAGAAATTAGAGCATTGTAACCCTCTGTTTATTGCAGCAAAAATTCCTACAGTATTTAATAATAATAATAATAAAATAATAATAATAATAATAATAATAATAATAATAATAATAATAATAATAATAATAATAATAATAATAATAATAATAATAATAATAATAAAATAATAATAAAATAATAATAAAATAATAATAAAATAATAATAATAATAATAATAATAATAATAATAATAATAATAATAATAATAATAATAATAATAATAATAATAATAATAATAATAATAATAATAATAATAATAATAATAATAATAATAATAATAATAATAATAATAATAATAATAATAATAATAATAATAATAATAATAATAATAATAATAATAATAATAATAACAATAATAATACTAATAATACTAATAATAATACTACTACTACTACTACTACTACTAATAATAATAATAATAATAATAATAATAATAATAATAATAATAATAATAATAATAATAATAATAAAAAACTAGTACTGCGAACATGCATAACTAGTACAAAGTTTTGTTAAGCACTTCGTGCTGAGTAAAACTCTAATTAATTATCTCTTAAACTTCCTAAATATTTAGGGAGCAATATTAACAAAAAGCACCATAGCATTTATCAACGAAAACCAGAATTGGAAAAGTAGAATCAGACTGAAAAATTCAATGCCACAGCCAGGATTTGAAACTAAGCTTTTCTGGTTTCAGTTGCTCTAACTTGAGCTATCATGACAAAATGCTGGTACAGCATTAAGTTTTCCAAATTAAACATTTTTTGTAACTTTTTTTTTTTTTTTTTTTTTTACCCAGTAAATCACAAAAAGATCTCAAATTCATTTTGAGATGGCAGTAGGTCTTACAGTTATATCAAATATAAGTCAATGAACCAATGGTTCTTTCACTCAAGCTGCACCTATGGCAAACTTAGAAGAAATAGACTGAAAAATACAGTGCCATAGCCAGAATTGAATCACAGATTTAATTTCCATCTGGTTGCTCTAACCTACTGAGCTATCCATGACAACATGCTGGCATAAATTAAATTCTCCAGTTGGAAATAATAAATTAAAGATCTTTTTACAGTTTATAGGGAAGAGAAGTAGGTCTTTTGGAGAATTAAACACAAATTTTTATAATTGGAAGCTTTATATTTTTTTAAATAAACATTATTTTATATTTATTTTGGTGAACTAAAATTACTCCATGTTCTTTATAAACTTCGTAAAATTTGTATTAGCTCAAAGACAAGTAAATTTTATAAAATTATAATAATTTATTTTCTTCAGAGCAGAAACTTGAACGATTTCTTTATATTATTAAATTATAGATGAGTCATACTTTTTTACACAGCTTCACTTACGTACCTATATTGAGGACATGTTTCGCGAACCATCATTTACAGCATCGGCTCTAATGCGACTAAAGCTTGATCCAGTGGTGTGGGTAGTCCTGGAGCTGCAAAGATCAAGCTTTAGTCGCATTAGCCGATGATGCAAACGATGGTTTGCGAAACATGTCCTCAATATAGTTATATAAGTGAAGCTGATGTGTAAAAAATGACTCCTCTATAATTTAATAATTGTTTCGCTTCACTGTGGAGTTCCAATATAGTTAAATTTCGATTTCTTTATACTTAATTTTTTCTACCATTTTATGTATAATATCTGTATTAAAACCATTAATTAATGGAAATTAATTGGCATTTATCATTTAGTTATTTGAATTGTGAATTATGAAATACTTCCAATCAATTCTGTCAACAAATTTGTTTTACTTCCAGTGGTTGGCAATAAAACAAAAAGTAATCTGTCACCTAGTGACGGTAGCAATGGTGACCTTAGTAAGCCTAGTGACATTAATAAAAAATTGTAGAATTGCTAGCTTAAATAAAATAAAGCAATTTCTGTGCTAGAAATTTTGCTCTGTTTTACAATATGCGACACAATATGCACACTCACATTGCACGCTCTAGCCGTAATTCTTGGCTTTGCAAAAAACTGATCTGGTTATGCATTTCTTCAGATCACAATTCCCTAAAGAAACCATACACTTCAGAAATAACATTTCTGGCCTGCACCACTGGTACCAGGCTTTGAAAGTGATATTGTTAACAGTTTAAAAAACACAATGTAAACATAGGAATTTTCTGCTTATTGTCACAATTACAGAAAGCACCAGCACTCAATTTGTTATGCACTGGTCTTTAACAGAAGTTCAAAGACTGTGAGTGCACGCTTCTGGACTGCAGTGTTCCATGGTCAGTTAATTTATGAACTAAATATATGCAGTTCCTAGTGACACTTTGTAATGTCTTACTCAATACTGTATAATGAAAAGGAATAACACAGTCAAGATTGGAAGTTAAAGAATACCATAAGCATAAACATGAGAGTCAACTGTTTATTGTCGAAGCGATAACTCAAGAACCATACGTCGTAAAAACATTGGCATTTACACAGGCTTCCTAAAAATTTATTACCAATATACCAAGGCATATTACAATGTCAAATTTCCAGTAGTAATTTTGGGCACATGAAAAAGAGAAATCTCTGCTGCTCACGCTTGTGCTGTGCGTTCTTTACTAGGCAACTCTGAACACCTATGATAGGACAGTCGCTCTAGGCGAGCCCTCCCTAGCTCTGCTTCATATGCATTCTAATACTGTACGCCTTATAGTCCTGTTGTAAGTCAATATAAAAAAAAAATTAAGTTTGTGCTAATTATTACAATTATTTTATTATTATAAAAGCTTATTGTTTTACTTATTTCAGATCTATTCAAAAGAATCTTTACATATATCAGTGAAATTACGCATTTTGCTGTAGGTAAAAGAAGCTAGAGAATACTGAATTGATAAGAGTTGCTAATGCTGGTTTAGGAACATCAGTCTTTACATGACATCACAAGAAATAACTGAAAAGTGACAGTACTTTAAAAGAAATACAAAGCACTGAAAATTCAAACCAATAAGAACGGATATCTTGTAAATGACCAAGGAAATTCACAATATAAAAATCTTATACAAATATCTTAAATTACGGTATTTTTTAAAATTGTTAGTCATTTTTGAGAAAACCTAACAATTTTAAAAATCTTTCAAGTAAAGGTAGTTTGCTCAGGAGAAATTTTCTTGAAAAACTTTAAATCACATTTTCAGAAGATGCTGAACCTCATTTTGGGTATCTCTAACCCTCATCTCATCCATGGCTATAAATATTCTACTAATCAGCTAATGAAGAAGTAGAACAGAAGTACAGCAGCAAAACACAAGAAAAAACTTGATGCAAAGTCTACACTGCTGCACGCTACACTACTTATAAGTAATTTTGTGAATACAATTAACTTTCCTAAGGATATCATCCCTATTTTTGATTATTTTAAACTATAAAAAGGAACTAAAGGGAATAATTACAAGACACAGCTGCTAAATCATACTGAGTACCACTGAAGGACCTTTTATGAAAAAACAAAGTAAACGATACTAGAATTGTAATTTAGGATATCTGCTTGCTTGTGGCCAACATTTTTAAGTGTTGAATAGGATCTGTTCTCCCAATAAGCAACAGAAAATTTATAAGCACATTTCAAACAGTGAATGTTAGGTTCTAATTTCTTGAAAAAACTATTTGTAGTTGGTTTTTAACATTTCATCACTTACTATTACTAAATTCCTCCAATCATGCACAATTCTAATTTCTTCTTTATAAATAAAAACGTTTTGCTTAAACCCATGTATTCTTTCTGGCAATCATAAACAAAAGAACTATAATATAATGGACAACTTGACACCCAAGATCAGATAATACAGCAGACTAAAGTAAGGTGACCAAGCAGGATGCCTCAGGCATCTGAGGCCTGCATTTGGGAGGTCCAGGTTCGATTCCTGCGGCCAACCTACCTAACCCATGGATTTTTTCAGGGATTTTCCTGGGTCATCAGGTGAATGCTGGGTAGGTTAATTACATCTCCCAAATTCCCTGTCCCTCCATTTCATCTTGATTGTCATTTCACATCATCTCTCATCTGGTGGTCTGTTTCAGGTTAGAAGTGTTAGCAGGTGTCTCAGCACTGTCCTTGTGTTGGCCGCCCTTCCTTCCTCCCAAGGATGCCCCACTTGAGGCTTAGATACAGTGAACCACAAGTTTCAGTGCTGAATCCGCTCCATAGTAATCCTAATCATAAAGTATAGGCGAATATGGGTAAGCATTGTGCTAATGGGATGGTTTGTTTTGCTTTAGGCATTTTCATACAAAAATACACCTTTATGTTTTAAAACTGTATAACTGAGTATGAAATACCCTGAAATAAGTTGTTAAGCTATGTTTAAGTTATATATTATTATTGTGATTTACAAAATATGTCTAAAAATGGGACATTCAGAGAGTCACAAAACATCTTACTGTATAGAAACACTGTACTAAAGGTTGAAATATGGCACACATGACCAGCTTATTATGATGTATGAATGGCGAGTACTCTAAATTAAAAATGAGTAACTTACCTCTTCAATTCTGTTCTGTAATTCTTTGCACTTCTCAGCTGACTCCTGTATAATTCTCTGTTTATCTGTTTCAATAATATGTAATTTCTCTGTTACCTAAAACGAAAATTTAACAGATGCATTATTTTGAAATCTATTATCACAGATTGTTAACCTCATAAGTGAGCATGATATGCTACAGTATTTAAATACACTGAGTATAATGTATTACTGTTAAGCATGTTTTACATTATATGATCTTTCTTACTTATTTAATGTTTTATAAGTATCACTGACTGTGTGACAAAATTGAGTTAAAAGCAATCTTTTCAAAACTGAAAATGCAAGTCTGTTACTTCAAGCATGACTGATATCTGTAGAAGTATAAGATTCTAAGAATAATTCAATCACAGAAAAGGAAAAATTACAATTTATGAAAGCAGTTTAGTTAGCTATAGGAAATATGCTGTTTGACATAATTCAAAAAAATTTTATTCAGTCTAGATGACTAAAATTGTGGTAATATAATGCAGCTTAGATCAGATAATGACTAAGTGTGGTTACTACATATGATACAGGAAATAATGAAATCCAAACAAACAGAATAACAATCAAATCATAAGAAAAATTTTCAATCTACTATAAATAAAAGAGCATAAATTAACTACAAGTTAACCATAAAAGAAATGAAACCCTGTACTCTTGCACTTAATAAACATGGACTAATAGAAAATGGAATTATTATTTACAATTATAAACATCAGAAATTAACCGTTTCTTTTATTACGAACTAGTTGCTTCTTTTCTGTACTGAATTAAATACAAGTAGAAGGTCCTAATTTATGCAAAATCACAACAGGCTGAAAAAGGTTTTAAATCGATCTTTAAATATGTAAATTTAAATGGAAGGAGTGGGGAAAGGATAAGAGAATTAAAAGTGCTTTCACAATCTACATTTCAACTCGTGATATGCTATCTTCCTGCAGAGTTCTTTTGTGTAGTACTTGTAATGTACTGTAAATGAGCACCATTTTATCTGCTTATGTAAAATGGCAAAATTCAAAATTGACATTAAAACAGAATTCTTAATTAATCATCAACTTTATAATAAGCCAAACATATATTTCAATCTCAATATTTAACAATTGTTTTAATTTGGCCCCAAAATATCAATATTATTTACTTATTTTATGATGTTATTTAATTATAAATATTTTAAAAAATGTTAAAAAATGTTATGTTTATATTAAGTATGTAAAAATGAAATTGTAAAAAATAATGAATAAGATATGTATATGGGAGGCTATGAATGTTTAATACTTTTGTGGAAACCTGTTTGCTATAGGAACAGAAAAAAAACACCAATAATCTTCACAGAGAGATGCTATTAGAAGAACATTGATCATGAGATGAGAAAGTCACGTGTGTAAAGACAAGAGTAAATTGAGAAAATGGATATATTAGGAAGCAATTCCTTTCTTGGAAGTGTTGAAAACAGTGTTGTTATGATAAATTAAATTTAAAGGAAGTCGATTAATGACACTAAACAACACTTACTTTTAAATTTTTCCGGAACATGTTTCAGAGACTTTACCTCTAACCTCAGCCGGCCGTCAATGGAGGATAGAGGCAAAGTATCTAAAACATGTTCCGGAAAAATTTAAATTTATCGACACCCTTTAAATTTAAAGCTTAAATTATATTATAAGCTTCCTAATATTAAATTTAAAGGGTGTCGATTAATGACACTAAACACTTACTTTTAAATGTTTCCGGAACATGTCTTTGCCTCCATCCACAACCGGCCATCGACTGGTTCTCATTGGTGTAGTTGACGATATTTTGTCATAGGTTTCGTCTGGTGGCGGTTCAAGGAACTTGCTGAACAAATCTTTCTGGGGGATGTCGAAATTGAATACTTTGTTCCTATTTTTTGAAATGAAGATTTGTTCCCATGTGGATAGTTCTTGTTTTCCTGGTGTATGTTTTAGTAGTTTTGGTTCTGGATTTATGTTGTGGTTTTTTTCCCAAAAATGTGAGGCAACTGCTGATTTTTTTAACTGTTTATATTTTATGTTTCTAAAGTGTTCCTTTCTAAATTTCTTTTGGTTTTTCAAATATAAATTTGACTACAGTCACTGCATTCAATTTGATATATACCAGATTTTTTGTTAGATGAAATGGCATCTTTGATGTTTGAGCAAATTAGGTTTTTTAAGGAGAAATGGTTGAAAACTACATACAACTAAATAAAAGCACAGACAGACAACTACATAAAAGCTAATGGCTACAACCCAAGATCCCACATACAACTACATAAAAGCACAGACAGACAACTACATAAAAGCTAATGGCTACAACCCAAGATCCCACAAACAGGCAATCTTCAATAGTTTAGCACACAGACTGGTCAACATCCCTCTCACAGCAGAAGATTACAAAACAGAATACATCAAAATTATTGAAATAGCACAAAAAAAAATAACTTTCCCAAACCATTAGTAGACAAAAAGTGAACTTAGCAAAATAAAAGAAGCTAATAAAGGAAACCACAGCTACAGAAACTAATTTCACTTCCATTCAAAAATTTCACTTACCATCCATGGGCCTATGATAAATTCAAAAAAGTCTTCAAAAAACAAAATATTCAACTAGCACCAGTCAACCATTTCTCCTTAAAAAACCTAATTTGCTTAAACATCAAAGATGCCATTCCATCTAACAAAAAATCTGGTATATATCAAACTGAATGCAGTGACTTTAGTCAAAATTATATTGGAAAAACCAAAAGAAATTTAGAAACAAGAGCAAAGGAACACTTTAGAAACATAAAATATAAACAATTAGAAAAATCAGCAGTTGCCATGCATTTTTGGGAGAAAAAAAACCACAACATAAATCCAGAACCAAAACTACTAAAACATACATCAGGAAAACAAGAACTATCCACATGGGAACAAATCTTCATTTCAAAAAATAGGAACAAAGTATTCAATTTCAACATCCCACAGAAAGATTTGTTCAGCAAGTTCCTTGAACTGCCACCACAGGAGACATATGACAAAATATCGTCAACTACACCAATGAGAACCAGTCGATGGCCGGTTGAGGATGGAGGCAAAGTCTCTGAAACATTTTCCAAAAAATTTAAAAGTAAGCGTTGTTAGTGTCCTTAATCGACTCCCTTTAAATTTAATTTATATAACAACACTGTTTTGAACACTTCCATGAAAGGAATTATAATTTATGCTGTTTCATTTTGTGTTTAGTGATTAAAAAATTAAAATATTAAAAGCAGAAGCATTATTAACAGTTAAGTATTCTTCTATTTGAGTTTGTAAACATAAAGACTCATAAATCAAACTCAAATAAAAAATTAAACTTACAGAGAGAAAGAAGTTATGTAATTTTTATTTTGGAAAATCAACATAGCAAGAGAAATGCATCAATCCGAGATGACATCCTGGGATGGAATTTTCATGTGCTGGCTGGATCATTAAGTTTAGTTCAATATGAATTCATCATTATTCCTTAAATTTTCGCTGCATGCACCATCTTAACATTAATATTTTTTAGCAACACAGAATATCTCATCATAAAAATCTCCTTCATAGGGCTCTGCAAGTTGGCATAGAAGAAAATACATCATAAAACTATTACAACTTACATACCACAGGAAGCTAGAATTGTGTTGGCATGGAGAAAAATTATATGAATACCAGTAACCTAGCAATTGATTTTGAAAATAAACATCATCCATATATCGAAATTTAACTGTATTGGAACACCACAGTGAAGCGAAATAATTATTAACCGCTTCGCCGATGGCCATTTAAATCCTTCAGGGGCCGGCAACGGATACCCAATAAACAGAACAGGACATTTAAATTGTTAAATGCTGTAAAAATGCATCATAAATACAATTCCGTATCTTCCGTATTTATTAAGTTATTTAAACGAAACAAAAACTGGTTTAAAACTCATTAAAGGCAGTATAAATCTACAGTAACAATAAAGTAGAGACTACATTAATAAATTGTTGAAATTTCACTACTTTGTTTCACTGTAGCAAAAGCCATTCTTTGTGCCGAACGCGCCTAATATGTGAATCATTTTGTTTTGTGTGTATACGAGCCATAGTATGTATGTATAGCTACGTAAGCAACTTCTCAGGTTCAAGTTTAGTTTATTTATGCTATGCCAAGCGATAATATGACGAGAATATGTTGCGTCACACACTCACACACTGGAATGAAAACTCTGTCAGCATCTGTTATTACAGTGTTTCTCAACCAAGGTTTCTAGTAGCCTTATGCAGCAGTTTTCGCTCTGTATTTCAGTTATTTATACTCTCTCTTTGTTCAGAGTGATTTCTTGTAGCTATCAAAAGCTAAATGTATGGCACATTTGAAATTGTTAAATTTCAATGTTAACCATGGCTTATCCCGGTAATGTAGCAAATAAATTAGCTTGGGTATGATGTGTACAGGCTTCTGATATTACTGTAGAAAATCTGGAAGATTTGTTGTACGATTATGAAGGAGATCTTTAGGACATACGTAGCAGTGACGTGTACTGGTCTACAGCTGGCATGTTATCTACTCCATTGTTTGGGGAAATGGCGGGTCAAATATGCGTGATACGGATCAGCTATTACCAGCTATCCCTCTTTACGGAAAAGAGTTAAATGGTAAAAAAAAAGTATTTTTATACCACTGGATGTAACTATGCACAGTTGTTTAGTAATTTTCAGAGCTGTAAAAGACATTCATCTACCTGTACTTGCGCGTATAAAGAGCTCGTAACCTAATTGAGTATTATAATACTCAGAGGCCTCTTTATACTAGGGGGTAGCAAAATTCACCACATCATCCCTCATACTTGAGAGAAAACACTTTCCTAAAAGTATACCACCCACACCCAAAAAACTTGTAACCATTTCGAAAATGTGTAGTGTGTTGCGAAAAAGAAGTTCGCAAGGAAACCAATATTATTGGGTGTGAATCTGCAGATGTGCCCTTGGGTGTTTATCCAGGTTTGGAGGTGTACAATTCAAAAAGAAACCTTTAAGGATACGTTTACATTCCTTATAGAACTAATTTAAATTTATTGTAAAACAGCAAGATTAAAATAATTGGCGTTACATGAGCATTAAATGCATGTATGCGCAGGACGTCTATACACGTCCATATCGGTTTGGGGCATTTTAACTTGGACGTCATATGACGTCCATATCGGTGAAAGGGTTAAATTATACATGAGTCGTATTTATTACACATCAGCTTCACTTACGGACCTAATTTGAGGACATGTTTTGCGAACCATGTTCTCAAATTAGGTACATAAGTGAAGCGGATGTGTAATAAATACCACTAATCTATAATTTAATGAACATCATCCAGTTTAATTCAATGTTTAATGACAAGAGCAGAAAATCAAAATATTAGTATACCTTTTGTAATTCGTCCTCAAGTAACTGAATTTTTTCATTGGCAAGTTTCAATTCTGTTTGAAGGCTTTCATTCTGAAACAAAGATTCACAAATCATAAATTATTTCATATTTGTAGTAAGAAAATGTCTTAATAAAAATGGATACATGCTCATGAAAATACAAAATATGTTTTGCGTAATATTATGTGAATATTGGCACCAACTTTACAAAAGAACTGATATAATTTGAAGACACATTTTAAGGTTTTTTAGGCTCTTTTTAACTGCCTTAAAAGTTAAAAAGTTCTTACAATTCTGAGGATAACAAAAGCCCAGAGCAGAAAAACTAAGTTCTCAGAAAATTTGTCAGTATGAAATTTGAATGTTTATTCATATTCAAGTATGCAAAATGTGATCGACTCAGCATCTATCTTACGTATCCTTTAAAATAAATAAATAAGTAAATAATGGGCCACCAATATCACCACTGCAGTTAAAGGCAGGGCATAAATGAAAAAAGGGGGGGGGGGTAAATAATAAGTGTTCTTTCACATAAGCTATGTGTAGCTGAAGTTGAGCATGTTTCATACTGAAAAATTCAATGCCATAGTTTTGATTTTAACTAAAATTCTTGGGCTCACCATGAAGCTGCTCTAATTTACTGAGCTACCACAAGAACATGCTGGTGCAGTTATCCCTCAAACATCCCTCAAGGTCTTTATAGCAAAAGTCTATCTACTATTCATGTTACTTTCATTGCTTTTAACTCCCCACCCTCCCTTTTTTTAGCATTCACAGAGAGAGCAGTACTCTCTGAGCTCTATGGAGCCTAAGCTCATTTGAGCATCACTTTATCATTTCACCCATGTCATTCATCGTCCAATATGACTTAATATTGGAGGACATTAATTAAAAGGGGGGGGGGGAAGAAAACTAGCAATACTGTTCCATATAAATGGGTTCACAAAATGAAAATTTATGTTGATGAATCAACTGATAGACAAAGCAAGGCTAGTAATTAAAGGTTTCTCACAAGAAATTATTACTTTGCAGTTTGAAAATCACACCTAAATAGCATTTTTATAAATCCTTTCATGGCTTTACAGCTTCCGCTAAAAATACACATTAACTTTACTCACCTCAGCATTCTTCACATTAAGTGACTCAGTCATTGTAGTGATTGTACCTTGCTGAGAATCCAGTTGTTTTTGCAGATGTTCAACACTTTTCATGAGACTTTCAGAACCATGCTGAGTAGACAAAAATTCTGTTAACATTCTATTTAGCTCCAAACCTGCTTCTGTTGCTTGTTCTAGTTCTTTTTCTAATGATGCAACTTGTTCTTCGAGTGCAGCATTTGCTACCTATTAACAAATAATCTAATTAAGTATTCTAAAATGTAATAATTCATATGAATTTATTTTTGGATAAGTAAGAATATTAAAATTTATTTACCTTTGCTTCCTGAAGCTGGATGTTGAGGGTTGCTACAGTTTCAACAGAATCTGTTGAAGAATTCTCAATTGACTGCAACTTTTCTTTGGTGGCTTCTAAATCATCTTTCAATATAATGCACTCCTTTGATGATACCAGCAATGCCTTCTCTAATTCATTGATTTTAGCAACTAATGAGCCATCTCGTCTTTTTTTCTGTAAAGCAAATGCATCATATCATATGGCAATCCAAGAATAAACTAACAGTTATTGTTTTGAAATAAAAATGTTAGCTATTTGGATAGATATTTATAATATTTATTAAGATTTCATTTCTACCTCTTCCAAGGAACATTAAGTACATGGGAGGACTGCAAACATATTTATTACACAAAACAGACTTCTGTGATCAAATAAATTGGACCCCACAACCTGCATGCAGTTATATAACATGAGCAGAAATTTCACTAACAATTTGAATTCTCAGTTTGCAGTTGAAACTCTATACAATCTAACTTATTTTATCTTAAATTAGCTGCTTTAAAGTACACTATTAGAAACAAAGGTAAATTCATGCAAAATGTTTTCTGTCTTTCATTCTATATTGTTCAAGTTAAAATTCAAAGAATTTCTGTGCACTGTGTTTATAATACTTCCTCTAAATAAAAAATGGTGTCCTGAATTATATTTTGTAATTTATCAGAGACTTTAAACATCGTCTATTTCACCAGAACAAATGCACTTTACTGAAGCAAAGTATTTATAGTAGTGGAAAACTCATAGTAACTTTGATGCCCTAAAGCATGAAGCTATATATGGTTCATCTCTTAGAAGTTCAACTGAATTCACATTAGGACTGATATTCTATTGTATTAATATTTTATGACTTACATTTACTTAATTTTTTTAAAAGGTCTTAAATGGGTATACTGTTATGGAAATGTAAGTGTTACTAAGCTAAGATTTTAACTACTTGAAATCTCGTTGCCATGGACATTTTGTCTCACAAAAGAAGTAGCCATTAGGCTATTTCATTATAAAAAGAAATCAGTGCTGTAGGAACAGCACTGTCGAAGTAAAGAATCACATTTGCCTAGCTCAATCATGTAGGTATTTATATATTGTTACCCAATCGGCAAACTTGCGGTCGGTTACACGAGTTGAAGGCCGGTGGAGGGGGGCGTGTGGCATCGGTACCGCCTGCGGAGGCGTGACAGAGTGGAGGGAGGGGAGACCACAGGGGTGGCTGAATCTTTGTTTCCCCCCTCCTCCTGCTGCCTGAAAGAACGCGAAACATCCAGAATATTTTTCCCCTCCATGGTAAAGAATTCTCTAGAAACATTAACCAACTATAAATAGAGGGATGATGCGACCGAGTGACTCGTCATCTGGACTTTGAGCTGGTGGTTTAGTGGCAGTGCTCCGCCCGACTGGTAGCAGCAGCAGCAGCAGCAGTAGCCATGTCAGCCGTCGGCTGCTCTAGGGAGAGCAGCAGCAGCAGCAACAACAGCAGCAGCAGAAGCATTCTGCCCCGCCGGCAAACTCGCCTGCCGGCCGGCAAAGCAGCCCTCCACTGGCTTCGGTGGTTTGAAGCAGCAGGCAGAGGCCCTCTTCTCGGGGGCGCGCGCCGAAAACCAACAGAGCGGAAGCCATAAAAAGAGTGAGAACACCCCTTTCTTACTACTCTCACCTCTGTCATCTTTCTTTCCTACTGCGACAGACTGACTGACAGACAACGTAACAGCAGACTAGCAAGACCAGAGCCAAGGCCCTAAACCTCGAGCCGATATGGCTCGCACAGGCGCCTCCTCACGGAGTGTCTGGTCCTCTGCTAGTAGCCGGATGGTAACCGCGCCAACTACAACTGAGGGACCAGGACCTAGTGCACCTTTCACCTCCCAAGAGAGTGCTGAATCTGCACCAACGTGCAACACGCGCACAGGGCAGAAGCGTCTAGCTTCTGCACCTAGCTCTCCTCCATCCATGGACCTGCCTCCATGCCTTACACCTCTGCCTGAGTCTGACGACTCAGATGCGGATGACTTTGTCGTGGTCGAGAGACGCAGGCGGAAGCGAGCATCAGCCGACCTGCAGCAACCACCACCACCAACACAGGGCCAACACCAACCCCCACCCAAAGGGGGGCCAAAACTGCCACCTATTGTGGCAGAAGCGTTCAAGAATCACGTGTCAATCATGCGCCTTCTGCACACGACACACACCACACGACACACACACACGACACACACACATGCACACACCACACGACACACACACACGCACACACCACACGACACACACACACGCACACACCACACGACACACACACCACACGACACACACACGCACACACCACACGACACACACACGCACACACCACACGACACACACACGCACACACCACACGACACACACACACGCACACACCACACGACACACACACGCACACACCACACGACACACACGTACGCACACACCACATGACACGCACGCACGCACGACACACACGCACACACCACACGACACGCACGCACACACGCACACACGACACACACGGCACACACGACACACGCACGCACACACGCACACACGACACGCACGCACACACGCACACACGACACGCACGCACACACGACACACGACACGTACGCACACACGACACGCACGCACACACGGCACACGACACGCACGCACACACGACACACGGCACACGACACGCACGCACACACGCACACACGACACACACGCACACACGACACGCACGCACACACGACACACGACACGCACGGCACACGACACGCACGGCACACACGACACACGACACGCACGCACACACGGACACACGCCACACGACACGCACGCACACACGACACACGACACGCACGCACGACACACGACACGCACGCACACACGACACACGCCACACACGGCACACACGACACACGACACGCACGCACACACGACACACACCACACGCACGCACACACGACACACGACACGCACGCACACACGACACACACCACACGCACGCACACACGACACACACCACACGCACGCACACACGACACACGACACACACACACACACGACACACACACAACACACGACACACACACACACACACACACGACACACACCACACCACACGACACACACACCACGCCACACGACACACACACCACGCCACACGACACACACACCACACCACACGACACACACACCACACCACACGACACACACACACACACACACACACCACACCACACGACACACACACACACACACACACACACACACACACACACACACACACACACACACACACACACCACACCACACGACACACACACCACACCACACGACACACACACACACCACACCACACGACACACACCACACCACACGACACACACCACACCACACGACACACACACACCACACCACACGACACATACACACACACACACACCCCACACGACACACACACCACACCACACGACACACACACACACACCACACCACACCACACACCACACACGACACACGACACACGACACACACACACACACACACACACACACACACACACACACACACACACACACACACACACACACACACACACACACACACACACACTTTTCATATGCACACAAAACAAAATGACTACTCAAATATTAGATGCATTCGACACAAAGAATGACTTTTACTACAGTGAAACACTGTAGTGAAATTTCAACGATTTAAAACTATTAAAACTATAGATAACTCGTATTTTTTTTACACATCAGCTTCACTTATGTACCTACATTGAGGACATGCTTCGCAAACTATTGTTTGCATCATCAGCTCTAATATGACTAAAGATCTGGTGGTGTGGGTAGTTCTGGAGTTTCTGCCGCCATCTGTTGATTTTGTGATGAATTTAAATGTGGGGTTGTTTTCTGGTGGGATTTTGAAGTTCATTAGTTGGTTTTTATGCTTTCCTATGTATATTTTCTCCCAGATGATGAGCTCACTATGCTTTTGTACGTATTTTGGTAATTTGGTGCTATCTTCAATTTCATGATTTTCCGACCAGAAATGAGCTGCTATTGCTATTTTTGTATCTTAGGTGCCTGAAATGTTCTTTCTTCCTAGTGCCTATGTTTCTTTTTGTCCTCCCTATATAAATTTTTTCACTGCCTTTACACATTATCTTGGAAATGTCTGATTTTAATTCTGGTTTTATCTTATCTGTATTGTTGTTATTGGGTAGGTTTTTAATGTTGTAATTGTTTTTTTATGCCAGTGCTATGTTGTATTACTTGAATATTTTTTGGAACTTTTTTGTAGCCCAGGGGTGGTATGTAAATTTAGCAAATCTAATTTCCTGTTTCAGTGGTGAAAGAGCTGTGATCCGTTTTAATCTTTTTTGAAGTTGGAATAATTTTACCTTTTTGTCTACAAGGCTTTTTCCGTATCATTTTTAATTGCAATTTTTAAGATTTGATGGTATTCTTTTTATATTCTTGCTGGCTGAGGGGTGGGTTAACTAATCTGTGTGTGAGACTGTTGATGGTGGCATGTTTGTATGGTATTGGGTTGAAACGCTTTGCTTTGATGTAATTATCTGTGCTTTTCTGTGTATACCAAATTTTAGCTTTTCATTATTTTTTTTTTTTTTTTTTTTTTTTTTTTTTTTTTTTTTTTGGCGATTTTAAGGTCCAAGAAAGATAGAGTACAATCCTCTTCAGCTTCTACTCTGAAATGTATGCTGGGTTCTTGAAGGTTGAGCAATTTCAAAGCATTGTCTATCTGTCTGTAGTGCGCTATTGCAAATATGTCGTCTATGTATATGTACCATGTTTTAAAAATATGTATTTCGAAAATACTCATGAATAAATTGGTTAAAAATAGTGATAGTGGGCTTCCCATAGCCAGTCCTGAAATCTGTTTGTAATATTTTCCACTGAAGACAAAATAATTTTGATGGTTATTATTTTAGTTAATTGATGGAAATTAATCATTTCTTCACACTAGCCGTTTCGGAGAATGGTTTGTCCCCATCGTCAGTAGTTATCTGAATGGTTGGATCTGTGGTTTCCTGAAGTGAGCTGGTTGTCTGTGGCGGCATCTGTTGTCTGTGAGATGAACTTCCAAAGAGTTTTCAGGCAGCAATTCGAAATTTAAAGTATACTGTTTGTTTTTTATAATTAACAACTTTTACCAAACATCGAGTTCAGCTGCATTACTGGCAGGCTTTAATAGTTTTATATTTGGTACAATTTCATGATTGGTAGACCAGAAATGGTGGGCTATTGCTGATTTTTCTATTTGTTTGTATTTCACACATCTCATATGTTCCTGTAATCTAATATGTAAACTTCTTTTGGTTTTTCCTATGTAGAACTTATTGCAGTCTAAGCAGTTGATTTTGTATATACCTGATTTCTTGTTTTCAGGTACTGGGTCTTTCAGGTTGTTGAATAATAAGTTTTTTAAACTGAATTTATTTATTGGAGCTAGGGTGATGTTGTACTTCTTGGTGCACTCTGGCATGATATGTGAATTTCCTGAACTGTGTCTCGACTTCTGATTCTGTTAATTTTGTGGTATCCAATATGTGTTTCTGTTTCTTGAATTTCCAAATTTTCTTTTCTATTAATTGTTTACTGTATCCATTAATTGCAGCTATGTTAATCATGTGGTTATATTCTTTGTTATTCATTCTGTTTCAATGGGATGTTGACTAGTCTATGTGCTATGCTGTCCAACACTGCATGTTTGTGGGGTGTAGGGTTGTAGCTATCATTCTTGATGTAATTATCTGTTTGTGTTGGCTTCCTGTAGATGCCAAAAGATATGTTATTTAATTCATGGATTATCTTCAGATCTAAGAAAGGTAGATAGCCATCTTTTTCTATCACTATTGTGAACTTTATTGCTCTATTCTGTATGTTCAATAGTTTTAAGGAATCTCATATGAATTTGTATGGAACAATGGCAAAAATATCAACATATCTATACCAGTATTTGAAGATGTATGGGAAGGATGATGTAATATGTGTTTCAAAGTAGCTCATAAAGAGGTTGGCTAGGAAAGGTGAAAGTGGATTGCCCATTATTAGGCCTGAGGTCTGTTGATACAATTTACCGTTGAATGTAAAGAAATTTTGATGTGTGCATAAATGAGTAAGTTTTGAGAGATCTTCTATTTCTTCTGCTGAAATGTTAGTCTGTATGAGCCAATTCTTGAGGAGTAACATGAGTTCATCTGTTGGAATACTGGGAAAAAGAGAGGTGACATCAAATGATACTAGTTTGTCTTCTGTGTCCAAATGCAAATTTGAGATCCTGTTTACTAATTCTAATGAATTTCTAATGGTTAGGCTGTGGAACTGTGGTAGTGATGAAAATGTATGTTCCAGATGTTTGGCTAACTTGTAGGTAGGTGCATCTATGTTGTTGATTATGGGCCTCATTTTCTCTCCTGGTTTATGAATTTTCGGCAATGCATAAAGTCTCGGTAATACTGGATGGTCTGGTTTGACTTTAGATTTCTGTATATCAGATAATATCCGGACTTCTTTTAAGGTTCTCTCAAATTCTTTCATACAGAGTTTTAGTGGATCACTTATCTTAAATAGATCAGATTACATCTCTAGAGTAGAAAACATGTCACAAAGCAATGAATTTATAAAATTAGCATATACATTTTCATCACTGCCACAGTTCCACAGCCTAGCCATTAGGAAAGCATAAAAACCAACTAATGAACTTCAAAATCCCGCCAGAAGACAACCCCAAATTTAAATTCATCACAAAATCAACAGATGGCAGCAACAACTCCAGAACTACCCACACCACTGGATCAAGCTTTAGTTGCAATAGAACTGATAATGCGAACAATAGTTCGCGAAACATGTCCTCCACATAAGTATGTAAGTGAAGCTGATGTGTTCAAAATACAACTCCTCTAAAATTTGTTTCGCTTCACTGTGGTGTTCCAATACAGTAAAATTTCAATATATTTCAACAATTTATTAATATACCCTCTATTGATTCTATAGAAGTATCTGACTTTAATGGGTTTTAAAACAGTTCTTGTTTTATTAAATTTTAGATGAGTCGTATTTCTTACACATCTGCTTCACTTTCGTAGTGAAAGTGAAGCAGATGTGTAAGAAATACGACTCATCTAAAATTTAATAATTTTTCGCTTCACTGTGGTGTTCCAATACAGTTAAATCTCGAGTTCTTGTTTTGTTTGAATATCTTAATAAATATGGAAGATAAGAATGTGTATTTAAGAAGCATTTTTACAGCACTTAAAAATTAAATGTCTTGTTCTGTTTATTTGGTATCCGTTCCCCGCCCAAGCAGGACCATGGACCATCGCTGAAACGGTTAACCTTTCTTGTAGGTTTGAAGGTAATTTTTACATTGGCTCACTCCAGCAGTTTGCCCATGCGATGTAATGCCCCTGATAGAGGGAAAGCATGCTTTTACTACTGTCCAGCCATTTCAGTGTTTTTTTTTGTTCTTTTAGTGCCAGTGTGCGCACATCGCTTTTGCACTGCAACGGGAGAAATCCAGTGTTCTCCTGCAACTCTTCCTGCTCCTTGGCTTGGGGGAGCGACCCGGAATTCAGCTCCTTGAGCCTGTCCACTGAGGGAAAGGAGGATTAAGAGTTCCGCGAGTTCCAAGTACCTCCAGCCCTGGTCAGAGGGGAGGACCGACCGGCATATTCCGCCAATAATTGTAGACAACTTTTCAAGAGTAGTGGGTTTCCTAAAGGAATTCATGCCTTTCCTCTCAGGGGAGTGTATGGTGCGGTAGAATAAGAGCCACTTCATCTTCAATGCAAAGGCAGTGGAGAACTACACACTCTTCCACCACCTCATGAGACATGGAGTGCCCCATTTCACCTTCGACCTGGATAAGGCTCTGAGACGTATGCAAGATTATCAGCAGGCTTTCGATGGATACCTCTATTGCTTCATTGGGGTAGACCTCATCTGCCAGGGTATCATCGCCAGGGTGGTAAAGACAACTCACCCAACCTGCTCCTGATCGCCAAGAAGTAAAATCTTCCCTCTCTATTCCTAGTAGTGGTAGAACGGGCCAGCAACCAGGAGGTCAAAATCGATGGTGTTACCTCTGGGAACATGTTGAACTGGCCAGAGGTTTTGGCGGTCCCCCCCCCCCCCTCCAATGTTATAAATGTCTGGAGTTTAACCACTCCAGTTACTTCTGCCACCACAATCAGCGATGGGGGCACCCACCAAAAAGAAGACAATCAGGAAGTAATCGTGTTATCAGGAGATACCCACCTCTGCCAAATACAAGGGGGAGCATGTGGTAAGCTATGGGGGCTGCCCAACAAGGAAGGCCTTCAGAAGGGCGCCAGCAATAACACCAGCCAGGCAGACACCTACCCCCAAGGCATCAGTGCAGGCAGCTGCAGGTGGCATCTTTCGGCAAGGAAGCTGCATTCCTACCTTCACAAAGGTGGCGTGTAAACCCAAGGTTAGCCTGTTAAGCCTTGAACTAACACTCATAACACCTCCCCCCCCCCCCCCCCACAAGCAGCTCCAGTCTCACCCAAAGCTCCTTCCTGCAAAGCAAAGGGATGTTGTGCTACCAGTAAGCCAGTGTTGATTGCCGAGGCTTCGAGTGTGGTCTTCCCATGCTTGCTCAAGCTGACGGATGATAAGACAAATGGTAGGCTAGCATCCAGACACTTCTCCCCTCCCCTTTACAGTAACTCGCAGCCTCAGGCATGCTGGGCTGGTTGCAGCAGCTGCTGCAAACCTATTGCCAGCGACTAGGCGAACTGCAGGTTCGCTTCTTTTCTTCCATCAACCATGCAGTCCGTATGGTAATTGCTATGGAGGGGCTTGCATTGCTGACCACTAAGACCCAGATGGTCCAGAATGGGGGACAGAAGTAGCTCTTTGACCTCGTTCAGGTTTGCATTCTGGAAGGCATTTGGCATAGTGGACCAGCATGATGAGCTTCTGCATTTTGCAAAATCATCTGCACTGGACCTTATCATGGTATCGGAAACGATTCTCCGACCTGATACCTCTTTCCAAATCACAGGCTTCCACTGCCTCAGGAATGACGGGCCCATATGACCTTGTTGTCGACGGGCCCTAAAACACTACACCCTCACTCACTCACTCAGGAATGATCGAGGGGGCCGTTAAGTTGGTGGCACAGCGATCTTCGCGAGAAGTGTGGTCCACAAAGCTGTCCAGTTCCCTGCTCTTCAAAACCTCAAAGCCATGGCCATTTGTGTGAGCCTTGGTGGTTCTGAAGTTCTGATGGTTTCTGTGTATCACCATTATCAGAGACAGTTCTACCCAACGATTACTTATCCATCCTAGCGCCACATCCCAATGTCATCGCTGGGGATCTCAATGCCAAACACTGGCGTTGGCACTATGGTTCATGGATGGACAGAAGAGGCAGAAATTATTCGCATGATAGATGCGGACCCTCAACTCAAGAGTAGAGGGCCCCTGACAAACCACACATTCACCAGGTCAAGAGCACCCTTAGGTAATTAACTTTGCCATAATCAAATATACCCCATATCATCTAACATTCTCGTCATAGAATGCATTACATTCCGACCACAACCCAGTACTAGCTGAGGTTAACACCAGGGTTGCCAGTCACGACATCCCGGTTCAATACCATGACATTGATTGGGACTGCATAAGAGTCTGCCTAAATGACTCCATACCCCCCAATCCAACCATCACAGACATTCCCTTTTTGAGACCGCGGTCTCATCCTTCACTTTCATCTGTTAGGAATCTTACTGTTCACACTCCTCTCCCTCTTCATCCTGATATACTTCCTCTTGAGATCCTTCTGCTTATCTGCTGCTCTTCGGCGGCATGCAGACTATCAGCAAGACCGTGCGCCACACAATCGAACTCTTTTCGGGCACTTGCAACGTGAGGTTTGTCTCCAACTATGCAAGCATAGATTGTGAGCTTGGGAGGAAATGATGTCTCGTATGAACCTCGAGGATGGTGACGTGTGGAGGGTTATTAAACGACTTCAGAACCGAGCAGGGCCACCAACCTCCCCTCTCCAAATCACCCAAAGCCTGGCGTACCAACCCCAAGCCAAGCAAATGTGCTTGCCGAATACCTCGAAAGGACCATGAGGCTACGAAAGGACCCTTAGGACTTAGACCTTTCTGACCGTGTTAGGCGCAAGGTGCGTCAATATTTTAGGCGTCCCCCTGCTGAGGAGCATCTGCTGCAGTCATCCAACCCAATGAGCTCCAGTGCGCACTCCAGCGTCTTTATCCCAACAAGGCGTCGGGCCCTCACGGGTTAACTCCTGTCCTGCTTTGTCATCTTCCCTTCAAGGTTGTGCTCTTTTTCACCTTTCTCACACGGGTCTTCAACATGTCTCGCTCTGGGTCATTTCCGCGCAAGTGGAGGGAAGCCCGGATGATCTGCATTTGTAAGTAGGGAAAAGGGTCCACCCATCCTGCAAACTACCATTCCATCAGTATACTGTCAGTCCTCTCGAAAGTTCTAGAGAGGATGTTCTTAGCCCCTTTCAACATTACTGAGTGGCATTCAAGCCATACCACCCCACCAATTTGGTTTTCGTCCTGGATGCTTTAAGTCCCAGCAATTGTTGCGAGTGGTGGAGGTCAGTGCATTGGATTTTCAGGATAGGGCATTCATTGTGGCAGAGTCTCTGGACGTAGGGAAGGCCTTCTTAATGACCTGGCATGCAGAGCTCCTCCACAAACTCATCTCCCTGGAACTATCTACTCATGCTCTGCACTTTCTTCATTCCTTTCCTTAAACACAGATCTTTCACTGATTCTGAGGCGGGAAAGCCATCAACAAGAAGGTCTATCACAGGTGGAGTCCCCGAAGAATGCATACTGTACCCAACACTTTTCAGCATCTATGTGACTGACCTTCCGACTGTGCAGCACGTCAACATAGCACATTTTGCTGTGGACGTGTTGCTATTCACCACAGATAAGCACCCATGCAGAGCCTTCAACCCCATACAATAAGACACCTCCACCTCATCCAAGAATGGTGTACACTTTGGCAGATGTCCATAAATACGGAGAAAAGCCAGGCAAAACTATTAACAAAGCGCTGCTTTCTCGCCAATCTTCCCACATTTACATATTCTGGGCAAAGGATAGAGTGGACGAACTCCATTAAGTACTTGAGAGTGAGGCTGGACAAGGGTCTAACTTACGGGAACACATTCGACATTTGCCGTATCTGGCGTGCGGAGCCTTGGCTTCGTTATACCCGGTGCTGTGGTCCGGAATGCCGACACTCCTTAAGTTAAAACGATTTTAGGCTTTAGTGCTCCCTCTAATTATCTATACGTGTGAGTCTGGGGCATGGCAGCAAGTTCTAACCTGCTGCTACTTCAACGAGTACAGAATGAATACCTTCGGGTCATCTATTCTGTATATCGATGCTTCCCCGTGAGATACCTTCATGAAGCCTTGCCCCTTTGTTATGTTGAGGATGAAACTAGTCACTGGGCACCAAATTCTACAAACACTTACCTTTCCATCAGAGCGACCTGGTTAGGTCTCTTGGGGATCATCGTCCCAGAGATTGCTGCATAAGGCAAATACCAGGTTCCCTCCATAACTTGCGGGCAATACCAGCAACCCTAAGGTACTTACACCAAACTCAAAATTACTCCACCCAAGAACTAGTCTGAAATATTCAAAATTATAATTTTCTAAATTTTAATTAACCACCTGTTGTGCATAATAGATCGTTGCACCTGGATGAGCTGTTGAGGAGCTTAAGCTAACTTCTTTCATTCCCCTTACTTAAAAACTCACCCGTCTTCCTGCATACACCTCATTCCATCATTACATGGTAAAGTCCCGCCTAGGACAGGTACATGAATAGAAGACCTATGGGCTGTCCCTCAGCCTCCAACTGAACGATGACAAAACACCACTCTATTTATTAATTTATAGATGAGTCATATTTATTACCTCTCTATTTGTAAATGAGCCAGGAGTCATCTTCTATGAAGATGCCCAATGGAGTTATGGCTGAAACGTCAGATGACACTTCAACTGGACCATGGTCTACAAGCCCAGAAACTATGTTTCATTAGACTATAGTTAGTTTTTTTTATAAGCTTAGGTTAATTAGCAGCTGCTAACTACACCAAATCCTGAATTCTTGTTATTGTTATGATTCAGTGTCACAAGAAAAACAAAAATAAAAACATCATTAACTAAGTAGATTTTGCTCGTTATTTAGGATGACAGTCTCCATTGCACATGATCAGTACCAGAAAAATGACCTTGTTTTTATTCTTACACAATTATTTTCTTATATAAGAAAAGTTCTAAACAGGACAGGTGGGTGAGTTCCTCTGTTTCCTTAATCCTCTGTTTTGAATGTTCTTTCATTTCAGATGTGAAGCAACGAACCAATGTTTCATCCATGGCTATGAATCAATGCAAAAATTTGGTTTTGTTGAGGTGAAGCATCACCAAACACTTCACTGGAACATCCTCCTGATGCTGTTTTTTGTTATCACTAAACATAGCACCCATCTTATGCAAAATAGAAATGTGGTCAAACCTCCAATAGTATTTGTTAAAACAGCCATTAGTTACAATAATGAAACAAAATTTTTGGGATTACATGAGAATATGAAATGGACCACACATATTCAACATTTAATAAATAAACTAAGTTCCATTTGTTATTTGCTTAAACATTTGAAAAGCTTAATAAATTTAGCAGAATTGAGAAATATATATTATGGTTACTTTCACAGTCAGTTACAATATGGGATAGTGTTCTGGGGGGAGAAAGCAGATAGAGTCTTTAAACTTCAAAAAAGAGCGATAAGGATACTAAGTGGGGTGGATAACAGAACATCTTGCAGGCCATTATTCAAAAAACATCAAATATTACCTCTAGCATGTATGTATATTTTGGAATTATTGATCCATGTAAAACAAAATAAACTACAAATACAAAATTACAAAAATGCTGATATTCACAAATACAATACACGTCAGAAAGATGACTTTCACATTCAAAGTTGTAGAATGGAAATCTTCAGGTCTAGTGCTATCAATATTATACAACTGATTATACAACAGACTACCAGAAAATATTAAACAAATGAAGAGCCTTATACTTAAATTAATTGGGAGTCGATTAATAACACAAAACAACACTCACTTTTAAACTTTCCCGGAACATGTTTCTGAGGCCTTCCCTCTATCTTCAGTCGATGTCCGGCACAGTTTAAAAGTGAGTGTTGTTTTGTGTTATTAATCGACTCCCAATTAATTTAATTTATACAACAACACTGTTTTCAACACTTCCATGAAAGGAGCCTTATACTTGTTAAAAAGGGAGTAAAACTCTTTTTACTGCAACATTTTATCCTTGAATGAGTTTTTAAATGTTCATTAGTTTTAAGTGATTGTAAATAATGACAATATCCATTAATGTAATTTTTATACTATGACGTGTCCGATATCAATCGAAAGGACAAAATAAATTGAATTGAATTAAATCATGAAGTAGAGTAAACTCCACATTTATGAACAATTACTTTTATATAGCATTTCTCTCTCTCTCTCTCTCTCTCTCTCTCTCTCTCACACTCTCTCTCTCTCTCTCTCTCTCTCTCTCTCTCTCTCTCTCTCTCTCTCTCTCTCTCTCTCTCTCTCTCTCTCTCTCTCTCTCTCTCTCTCTCTCTCTTCTTTATATTTATTTGTTTTTCCTACTTTAGACTTGTTGGATCCTGTATGTTACAGTTTTTAGTCTTATGTAACTTTTTATATTTATCTTTGTATCTTGAACTGACGTGTCCTATAACATATGTATTATGTTCCAAAGGATGAAATAAATACAAATGCAAAGCTTTCTCGTGATCAAATCTTCAATCAGCATGCAATGTACAGCATTTTTTGAAATGAAATGCCAAGTCTGCCAGATCACATACTTTCAGTTGACAGTCATCCTATACCATTTAATGGATTTTCTTCACAATTTCTGCATGGTCACTTGATTGGCCATTGCTCTGTTCATCTTGGCAGCTTAAACTCTGCCATTCAATTTTTATTGTTGTAAAAAAAGGAAGAGATTTCCCAAGAGTAGAACACAGTTTAGCTTTAATATTAGTTTGATTAAGATCTTTCAAATAAAAGTATTGTATCAAATAATGATCAGTTTTATCCTTGTTTACAAATTTGCTGAGAGCAACTACAATTAATGGCTACTAAAAGTAAAACAAAGCAACATTATTATGGATGGTACTTTCAAACAAGTAATAAGACAGAAATAAGTGCCATTTATATGTTAGATTGGGCACTTCTGGTACAGCCCTCATAATGTCCTTTGTGGATGAAGGCACAGGATGCAGCAGTCACACTAAAGGACGTGACCAAACCTGATTGTTTTAATGGCCTGACCAAAATCTAATAAAAAGGTTATACTGTTTTACACTTCTGCACTTACCTCCATATAGTAATGTCCTAAGGAGAACAACAGCACAGTAACTGCAGTAATTATCAAATACACAATTGTATTAAACGATTTCTGCATATCCATGTTGAGAGACTCATCCGTTTCCTGCAAAAAAAACATACAAACACTGAATATTCTCAGGGATAGAAACTTTTCAACTAACCAGGCAATAAGATACATAGTTACACTTAATAGTGACTATTCCATTTTATCAATTAACAAGATTTGAAAGCCAAGACTAAACATATAATGGACACATTAGAAATATTTCTTGCTAATTTTTCATTTTGTGCAGTAACAGTAAACTTATCTCATTAGGGTTCTTCTAATTACATATGAGAAGTTTACTGAATTGTACTGTAAACTGAAAACTTGTTAGAAAATACATTACACAGACGTGCATACAAAAGGAATTTGATATCTGTTATGGTGAAACAAGATGAGGAATGGAAGAAAATGAAGTACATATCACTCCTATAAGCTTCAGCGGGATGAATGGTATTCCATACAATATTAAGTAGTTATATAACATAGTCCTTTCAACCAACACTTCATGTTGATAATTTATTGCTTTAGGCACAGCTAGGTGAACATTGATCAACTTTTTATTAGGAATCCTTATGTATCGTAAGTTTCGGCAAAAATTTCAGTAACAGCTGTGATGGTAGAATTCTTAACATTCTGTGATAAATTGTCCACACTATTTTCCATATATTGATTCCTCTGACATACTGAGAAATTATCACTGACAGTCAAGATTTTGAGCCTGAACCTTTCAATTTTTTTTTAAATAAACATATTAAAATTAGAAAGTGATAATTTTTTAAGTTTAAAGGAAATAAATGAAACTATTAAGTTTTATTTTATTGCTTTTTAATGGGGCTTTACCAATATCATGGCTTCCCAAAGCTCTCCTTGTTATTTGCATTCAACATTACAAATTAACACAAAGAAAATTTTCATTTGTCCTAGCTTCATTAAATGTGTGTAAACTCAACACTTCCAATGAGTTTGTATCTGTGCCTTTTTCCTTTTTTTGGAAAATCCACAATAAGAGAATCCGACATTTAGCTGATATTTTACTGAAATCTAGCTATTTCCCTAACTTTGACATATTTTGAAGTTTCCTTGACTTTCCTTACTTCTTTTTTAATTAAATGTATGCCAAAGATTACTTGTAAACTAACCAGAAAACTTTGGTGGATATCCAACATTATAAACAAGTTCTCCAAATAAAATTTATGTCCTTTAATCCTTTTGGTTATATTGCATGACATATTAAATGAGTTAGCAATAGTGCAAAGGCTCATTGGTCTAAAGCACTAGGCTTACCTGATATTCATCATAAAAACTAAGGGAGATAAAAATAAAAATTCAATAAAATGATAAATATAAATCATGATTCAAATCAGGAGTTCATAATGTGACAGGTATGCTATAGTAGGGGTGATCTCTTACTTAATGTGCTATATTACCAAATTTATTTTGTTTTGCTATTTTCCATGCTATTGTTAAATACAGAGTGTTTGAAATGAAAGCTAGAAATACAGAAATAGAATAGTTAGATATCCATAAAATTACATGTAGCCAGTTTGCACTAAAATGTAGAGAAACTTGAAGTTTTTATGTCTTGAAATTGGCAAACCTATTATTCCTATTGTGCACAAAGAGATTGCCAAAATGGCTCCATTCGTGTCACAAGGAGAAGTTCTGTGCTGTCATTGGTTAGCAGTGTTTTAATTTCCATGAAATAGGACCACCAGTTTGAACAACTAGTTCCCAATCATCAATAACTGTGGGATCTGCAGTTTTGAGATCCCATGTGTTCCTCATACAATTCTGAACAAACATTAAATATTTTACTCTGCACTTAGCAAGGAATAGACAGTCATGAACATAAAGTATGTATGACTCAAATGAGGCATGCCATTTCGCTCTGTTCAAATAAGTTCATATTCCAAGCAGATGGATATTGCCCAATATTACCTTTCAACTATCTCTCTACTATCTGCAAACTTTGGATGTGAGTGCTACATATTATGATTGTAGCGAACTTTCTTATTATATGTAAATACTTTATCAAAGAGAAGCTATCAGAACCTATATGTATACTGTAATTTTCTACTGCTCTTACCTCAAACACGATTTATGAGTAAGCTTCTTTTAATTTTCTCTGTTGAGAATGAAACTGAATGGTTTCAAAATTGCTGTGCTCAAAATTTGACAGAGTTATTAAGTCTGGATGACTCACAAGCTTTTATTTTTGACATAGGTCTATTTTAATATATTCAGTGAAAGATAAAAACCACTGACAAACACTTTTTTCTAAACTAGTGAAAGTAGTATGTGTATAGAAATCAAAGGAATGAAATGTTGCAACTATACATGGAACAAATTATACTGGGCTCATTGTGAAGAGATGCAAATGCGGCTATGTAATAAATTATGCAGCTGTATACTCTCTCAAGATAAAAGCTCAGGACTTCCCCAACATGTTTACATTTAACTTTAAAGAGAGTCGATTAAAGACACTAGACAACACTTAAAGGAATTGCAATGTTTACATTTGCTTTAGTTTGCAGTTGCAATCTTGCATGGAAAACATTTTTTTTATGTTACAAGAGCACTATAATTAAAGAAATATGTTTTACTAAAATTATAGAACTATGTTTTTGTCAGAATTAGTCCAAATGTGCATTTATATGCAATATCAAATTGAGTTTAACAAAAAACTTATAAACTAATGATTTGCACACATTAGTTACCAGTATTGTACTTATAACAAAGGAAAAAAAGTATGTAAATGCATGAACTTCAAGGCCCTACTTATCTCTCCTATTCTTAAAAAAAATGCAAATGTTCTATTTATAGAACAACATAAAACCAACAAAGAATTAGCCATGTGCATCCAAGTCTTATAATCCAAGCACTACTACCTCAATTATTATACCTGTCAAAATGTAACTCATATGTTCAAACTGTATTTAAACTGCTGTGTTTACTATACTTAAATGCAGCTGTAAACAAAATGGCATAAAAAAGGAAAACAAAATAGCATAAAAAAGGAAATCAAAATTTAAATAAGTCCAATTACCTGAGATTTCAGAGAATCAATTTCTGTTTTCTTATTAGCTCTTGAAAATGCTTCAATAGCATCACAGTCCAAGTCAATGCCAACAGCAGCTTTGGAGTCAACTGTACAGGCCTGGGCTAAAAATAGAGACAATAAGATTGTCACTCTTTTCTATGTATACAAAATTTGCAGGTAATTATTAGTAAATCCTACCTGATAGCAACAATATTTAAGAACATGTAAAATTTACAAAATGTGGAATGATAGAACAGATGAGAAAAAAAAAGATGTGCTTCATTCTAAATTACAGTAAAATGGCTACAAATGTGGAAATAAGCAGTAATTTCAGTAACAGAAGTACAATAAAATTGCAGGAAATCTGATTTACAGAAATATAATTTAAAGAAAAAAATACTAATGTTTAAGTGATACTAGCAGCAAGGCATCTGAAGTAAATGCTTAGCTTAGAGCTTCTTTAATCTCTAAACAGTTATGTTCTCATTTTGATATTAATTTCTTTATTCAACTGTAAAACTGTATACATTTATAGGTACTGCAATGTTTTTAATAAGAAAAAGCACAAGATAAAAAGTTCATTTGTCACTTTTTTTTAATAGAAATCCATTCTTTTGAATTTTACTGTTTTTCCTTCCACAATTTATTTTGAAGCAGACATAGTGATGGCATTCCAATTCCCATGATAGTTGAGGCATTAAAGATTTCAATAGAAGCAAACATAATGGCATGTATGCCATTCACAGCAATGGTAACAAATTTTCTATGCAGACAAGTTCATAACTGCTGCAGTGTCATACCAACATTATAGATGAAGCTGTACGGTCCATTATGGCAATGCAAACAAGATGGAGATCTTCCTGTGCTGTCGTGATCTTGCATGACCCAGTACCTGTTCTTTGCCAAGTACAACTTTTTTCTACCCACTGCTTCCATACAAACATGAGTGTTGTAGCAGAATGCCCTGTGAGAGCCAAAATGACATGGTAATGCAAACCTGCTTCTCCGAGACCTATCATTCTGTCCCACTCAAAATCACTTAATGCTGATATCACTTCATTTGATGTCGACAAGGCATACTGGCACTCACTAACGTTTCCACTTAGTGCAACATTTACCTTGTCAGACAAACATGACAGCGCTCTGTTCAGCCTGTATTTACCCGTCCCTCTGCAACCCTAATTATTTTTTATTGCTCACACTCGGTTCCACACATCCACTTAGTTTGGATTCATTCTGGGAATTCTTTCAGAGTTGTAGTTCTCACAAACATTAATGTATATAGAAAGTCAAACTATATATAAAATAATAATTAAGGCACAATTTTTAAATGTCATTATTTGCAGCTTATTCAGTTAATGTTATTGCTTAAAATTTGTTAACATACACAATTAGCTGCTTTAGTTCTTAGCAATAAATCTTTCCAAAACACTTATAATTATTTATGATATTCTAAAAAGCAAAAAAGAAATATGTGATGACCAAGTTGGTGACTTACAGATACATAAAGAAGCAACAAGACTATTTTAGAACACCCACTTTTAAGGTTTTTTATGATTATGGAAGACAATAGTTCTATGAACTCTGAAGATATACTTTAGGAAACAGCACACCTTCTATCATGCTTATAAATCTGAATGTACAACTCACTCATAGAGCAATAAATTACATCCAAAATGATTTCTCTAGATTCATATTCAAAATAGACTATTAAGCTGTCCAATATGCATGATTATAGTACATCATTTACCGGATTTAATTCAAGACTTACGCTTTCCATTACTAATTTTGTGCAAGATGTCACTACTCGCTGCTTTAATATCTCAATGTAGATTCAAAGGCCTAACACAAAGAATACATAGATAATGACAATCATTTCCACACAAAGTAATAGCTTTTCAGCTTTTCCCAACAAAACAAAGATTACACGGCTAAATAATGTAATATCTGATATATCAGACACTATATTAAGTTTACTTTACATATATAATATGCCATACTTTTAATTTCTGAGATCAGAATGGCTAGCTACAAAAGGAATAAGCAACATTAACTACCACTAAAAAAATAGTACAATTCATATATGCACGCACTAAATGATAGGCACTGCAATTTTTACATTATCATGTATTCTATAATACCTACATGAATTTAGTTCAGGTTTGGTAAAATATTAAAGAGCAAATGTGAAAATAAGTTCCTTCCACTTATTGCTTAAACATTTATTTCAAAAATGTTTCTGAAAATGTACTGAAAATAAACTACATTAAAATAATAAATTAAATATACTACAAAAGCATGGTGAAATCACACCTTAGTAGTAATTATTTATCTGAAATTGCTTAGTAAATAAACCAAAACACAAAAAAAAGCTGGATGAAAAATAAAAGGTTTAAATTTGCATATCTTTTTCCTGAGTTTGAAATATTCCTAGTTTTATAATGCAAAAGAATTGACAAAAATGTGCACTAAATCAAGCAATTTTTCAAACTGGAATTCCCTTAAGCTCAGCTGCAGTTAAGAGTGATTTAACTTTATAAATAAATTAAGACACACTATTTCATTGATACGAATTACAAAGCATACTCATATAATAAATAACAACTTACTTTCTTCTTTCTTAACAGGACTCTCTGATGATGGCTGTAATTCACTCCAATGAGAAGATACTGCTGCATCTTCTATCCTCTCTCTAGCTACATCATGTCTCTCTTGCAATTTCTGTGCTGCTTCAACATTTGCATCATCTGGTCCTGTGCTTTCAGAAAATTGTTCTTTTGAACCATCTACAAAGATATGCATTAAATTTCCAAAGCTAGACCAAAATGAATCCGTAATTCCTGAAAACAGTCCACTAGAATATTGCTCTTCACTGTTCATTTCAGAATCCAATTTTAAAGTTTCCTTTACATCAGTATCAGTTTTCTCAATGAAGGAATCAGAGGTAATGGAGACTTCATCTGCTAAATAATCACTCTTAGTTGGGTGTACTACGGGTGATACATTTTCTGTACTAGAAATCAACTGCTCATTTGGAAGGGCATCATCTACAGTTGTTTCTGGTTGTACATCCCTAGACAAAGATTCATCAACTTTTTCTATTTCATGTTTGAATTGCTCTTGCTTTTCATTTCTATCACTTTCATTAGCAATTTCTGATGATTCACCTTCCAGCTTACCTATAAATGGTACTTTATTAGAGTCATTTATTGTTGATTCTGTACTTAAGTTTTCAGTGCTAGAAGTATCTGACAAGTTAGCTTGAGCATCTATGTTATAACTGGAAGTTGCCATTTCCTTTGCAATTTCATCAGCACCTTCATTTTTTGTATCAGGAATGTTATTAACTGAATGTATAGCATTAATAATCTCTTCTTCCTTCATATGATCTGAAAGAGCAGGATATTCAGGTAGGGTTGAAGTTACTTTTTCAGCATCATGAGAACCCATCTGAGTTCCAGATAGTTCTTCAGCAGAAACTGTGCTATGTCCATCAGTTGTTTTGTTATCCTGATACTGTTCTGCATTTATGCCTGTTTCTTGTTCTTTGACCTCATTAGTAAAGAACTGTTTCTCTTTTTCAATTTGCAATTCTGGCTTTGTTTCATCATGCGGTAAACTCTCTTCTCCATGTGAGCTTTCAGACTTATTAGAATCTGAAGAATCAGACTCTGAAGTTTTAGTGGTGTCTTCATTAAATTTTTCCAATTTTGGCAAAACATCAAGGGGCGATTTTCTGTCCTCACTTGTAATGTTTTCGGGTAACATATTGTCTCCTGTTTGATATTCTAAGCTTTTTTCATTTTGGGAATCTGCTTTATTACTTGGCTCTTCGTTTAGCAGTATATCTGGAGTTCTTTGAGTTGATTCATCCTCTTCTTCCTCCTCCTCATCATCATCATATTCATCAGCATAATCATCATCTTCCTCATCTTCCTCATCCTCGGCTTCATCCTCAATTCTTTTTTCATTTTCATTAGCAGCTATTTGTTTCCCTTCTTTAGTTTCAAAGTTCTGTTTCACGGGTTCTTCAACATTCTTCATACCATTAATTTGCTCAGAACCTGATTTATGTTCTTCTGAACCACTACCTTCTGAATTCCAATTTGAAAAAATTGAATAACGATCTGAACTACCTTCAGTTTCAACCTCTGTTTCAGGCAAAGTGTCTTTTTCATCTAATTTTTTTTCCGCATCTGCTGAAATAGGACTCGAAGGTGATGCATCTGCTGAAATAGGAATCGAAGATGATGCACTTAATTTTATTATGTTTTCTTGTGCACTTAATGCTGATGGTTGTAATTTTGGAACACTGTCCACTGACATGGAAATTGTCTCTGTCTGTATACTGGAGGACATGCTAGATGTCTTGGTGGCTTGTATAGGCAATGGTTCTGCTTGTGTATCTTCATCAGAAGGTAAGTAAAGTGTGGTTCCATCTACTAATTCAAAAGGTTGAGTAATACCATCACGAGAAGGTACCGGTCTGTCTTCAGTTTTCTTATCTGGTTTAGAAGCCTCTAGAGAATCAGGCTCATTTGAAGATAACAAAGAAGCATGCTCAGAATTTGATTCACTTGATTCTTTCAATGAAACACTTTCATCATTCTGGGGAGTGCCTGTAGTGGTAACAGAGTTGCTTTTATGCAATACATTCAAATTCTGAGTTCCAGTACTTGAAAATGTTTCTTCTGTTGGCACCTCATACTTCAAATCCTTCTTTAAAACTCTATACTCAGTTAAAAGGCCCCTTGGTGCATAGCCTCGTTTTCTTCTAATCTGAAACAAAATAGAATTAAATATATCACACTAAACAAATAAACTGACCCAATATTTTGAAGAAAACAACCGCTGAAATGCTTTGTGATTAAAAAGTCTTGCTGAACTATGATGATTGAACTGGAAAAACACTAACAATTTTAGCGAGGATTGTAAAGCAACAACTTACACTGAAAAGACAGCCTTGCCAAGTATATTTGTTTTGATTTTACTATTCCATTTATAAATATAAAGATCTGCTTCTAAATGATTTAGCTTGTGATTATAAGCATGCTTCAAAAGTATTCAAGTGACAAACTACATTGCCTTTACAGAACAATGTTAACATTGATATAAACATTCACTCAACTAAATTTTACATTTAAATTAAATATATGCAGTTTTCAGTTAAAACGGCCTGCAGTATCAATGTCACAGATGCTCACTCACCCCCTTCTCTCTCTCTCTCTCTCTCTCTCTCTCTCTCTCTCTCTCTCTCTCTCTCTCTCTCTCTCTCTCTCTCTCTCTCTCTCTCTCTCTCTCTCTCTCTCTCTCTCTCTCTCTCTCTCCCTCTCTCCCCTAGTAACCTGAGTATTGCTTTATATAATTACTAACTGAACATACTGAACATACATCTCAATTTCTGTCATCTGTCTTAGATCTGTCCAAAGCGTTTGACATGGTCAATCACAGCATACTACTGGATAAATTGTATAATTATGGAGTAAGGGGCATTGCATTAAATTAGTTCTCAAGCTATTTGGAGGGTCGGGAACAACTAGTTGAACTCGATTTTAAATACAAGAGCAAAAATGCAATAATAAAGGTTACCTCAGAAAGAAGAAATGTGTTACTGGGAGTCCCTCAAGGGTCCATCTTAGGCCCTCTCCTGTTTTTGCTGTACGTAAATGATCTATCAACTTATTTAAAAGATATAAGTCAGGGAAAAGTTACCCTTTTTTGCAGACAACACAAACCTGTTTATAAGTGGTAAAGATTGCGTTGAGCTTGAAGGGAAATTGAAAATGGCAACAGATATCATAATCTCTTGGTTTACAGCTAACAAACTCATCATAAATGAGGATAAAACTCTGGCAATTAATTTCCAGCATAAAAATGGCAAATATACTAAACAAGCATTAGTTAAGCTTGGATCAAAGATTATAAATTGCAAACCTGAAACAAAATTCTTAGGATTATGGATAGATTTCAACCTCTGCTGGGATAGTCATGTAGAGCATTTGACCTCAAAATTAAGTGAAGTCTGCTTTTAATATACCAGCTGAAGACACGCACTACGTTAGATGTGCTAAAAAGCTCTTATTTTGCCTATTTTCACTTGCATTTACTATACGGGGTAATATTATGGGGAAACTGTGTAAAGAGCAAATTGATTTTCAAGCTGCAGAAAAAAGCTCTGAGAACTATAGCAGGTATACCAAAAAGAGAGAGTTGCAGGAACATTTTAAGAAAATGAACATATTAACTTTATCATTTGTTTACATAAAAGAATTCCTACTATATCTGAAATCTAACCTAAATCATCTTGTCACAAATTCTGAAATTCACACTCATAACACGTGCAATAAAAATAAGCTGCATATCCCCTAGTCATAAAACAAAACTGTTTGAAAAATCTTTTAAATATAATTGTCTAAAATTGTTTAATATCTTACTATCACACCTGAGGAACATAGGGTCAGTTAAAAAATTCAAAACTGATTTAAATAAATTCCTGCTTTCTAACCAGTTCTACTCAGTTGAGGAATTCAATCAATGCTGTGTACCTGCGAATAAGATGCTGAAGTAACATTAAGCTCCATTTTTCAGTTTACTTCATAAACTTTGTTCTCTCTCCCCTCCCTCTCCTTTTGTGTAATTTTTCTTTTCACATAATATATGTTATGAATACTACACTAAAACTTTACTGCTGTGTAAATAATTTATGTATAAAATTGGCTTGTATCACTTTTGCAAATTTTGTCTATCAATGTTAAAAATATGGCTGCATTTGTGTTACTATGTGTTTTTCTGTAATTTTGATGTGTCCAATACATGTATAAGTTTCAAAGGATGAAATAAATACTATACTATCTAACCAAACAGAACTCTCCTTCAAATAACTGTTTGTTGTTGAACTGGAATTATGTGAATCCAACCTAAACCTCAAATAAATTATGCAAAATGTTATTCAGTAGAAGGTGTTGTTAAAGTGAAGTCACACAGAATACTTGCCAATAGCTAATTATATATACTTAATTGTTAACTGTTATATTTTGTATCTTATAAGCTTACTCTGGTTGGTAAGATTCTCACATGAAGGCTGAGACATTAACAGGAGTAATGTTCATAAAAGGAGTCCAATGAGTAACAGTAGTAATCACACATGTTTATACAAGATGTGCTACAGTTTTAAGATGACAGATGACTTCCAAGTATACTGGGCAAAAACCTTATCCAGGTAACTCATTCTGACCAAGTTTCAAACTCAGGACCTCTTGAATGTGAGGCAGACATGCTACCATCTACCTACCAAGAGAAGGAGGAGGATGAGGAGGAAGAAAATGGATGAAAAAAAGAAGTGAATAAAACTACTAAAGAACAGCTATGGTCGGTGGCAATATTAGCTATACTGTTAGTAATTAGAGGAACTGAATCAAATCCAGAACCTGAAAATATGAATCAAGTGTTGATAATCCTGAAAGTAACACCGGAATACATAATCCAGACTGGATGATAGGTTGGAGTACTTTAAAGACACTTTGCAAAATTTAGATGAATAATGAATTTAGAGCATCTAAGAAAAAACTGGAAACAATGGAAAGACAACAGCAGACCAAAGGAGAATGAACCTTATTATATTAAGAGTAAAAGACTATAACAGCAGGCAGAAGAAATATTTAAATAGCTGGAATTGGAATAACCCAGATGCAAGTTAACCAACTGTTTCAGGAAAGGATGAAAGAGTGATAAATAAAAGCTGATAATTGTAAAGGTGGCCACAATGACTTTAAATGGCAAGTTTCAAGAAATGCAAGGAAATTAAAAGGAAGAAAGATTATGCCACGAGAGAGAGATATCAGTGAATATACGTATTCAAAAAAAAAAAGAAAAACTTGAAGCAAGCTAGACAATGGCTTAGAGGAACTGAACTATGTACTGTGGAAGAAAACAAGATATGACTGAACATCTGTGCATACATTTGACCAGAATACATAGTGAGAGGAGGACAAACAAACTTTGCAGAAGGCAGAAGAAAATACACATGGCTTGGAATGGAAGGCAAGCAGCATAAATCCACGAACACAGGTGACACCTGAAACCTTGAAAGGGTGCAATGAGAACCAACATGGACCAGCTCAGCATTGTGGTTTTTGGAATGTAGAGGGCACAAAAGAAAATATAGAAAGAAGGGAAGTATTCAGAGGGTTCAAGTTAGGAGGTTTAATAGCAGTTGCTGAAATATGACTTGATGAAGGTAACAGGGTGGAGTTAGATTATTTTATATTTATTAAGTAAAAGTAGCTTAAGGAAATGAGAGGAAGAATTTCTGAGAGCAAAGGAGCATTTGCAAAGAAAAGTGTTAAGAAGTGTAATGAGAGGATAAGAAAGGTAAATCAAGAGATGAGGGCAACAATAAATAAAGGTGCAGATATATATCTTGTATGTTGTAGTCATAGTGGTCATGGTAGTGCTGAATTTGGCAATGTGAAACCTAAGATGTTGAAAATTCCAAGTGCATATGTTGTGATGATACTGGGAAAAATTAACTTTGGTACTGCTGCATTCTCTGTGGGTTTTGGGCTCATGCCTTGTGCAGTGGCTGGGACAGTCCAGAAGACTATTCTTGTAACCTTTGCTTAGAGAAACAGAATAAGAAAAATCCCTGATCTTTGAAATGAGAGGCTTGGAATCGATATTTACTTTATCAAATTGACATCTAAACATTATAATTTCTTTATTTCTTATTTACCAAAAGTAGGTAATTCTAAGTAATTATAAACTTAATATTATTCATGTGTGTTTGAAGGAATATAGTAACAGTGACGTCAAAATTAAAGCAATAATAGCTCAATAATATAAGAAAAGTAAGTGACGTATGTCAATAAACCGACTACAAATAGTTTTATAATTAATATTATTAATTTTTGCTCAATTTGAAATTCGAATGTAATTTTCCTTTATAATTTTTTTTTTATCTCTAGTGGAACTATTTATCTTTATTTGCTTACTGTACCTATATTCTTTTATTATTATTCCAAAACCAAAGGTTATCTTTCTCTTAGTTTGAAATGCATTGTTTATTTTGTCCTTTGTGTAAACCAAAACTTAACTTATACATCTGAAACCCATTTCTACTTAAAGTATATGTATACATTCCCAGTACCTATATCTTGTTGTTCACTTAGGTATAGATCTACCTTTATAGCTTCTGGTTGTAAATTTAAGTTTACTTTTTGATTAATTTTCAAAAAATAAATACAAATTATTTTTAAAACATTTTGGTCTTGCTTTTCTGTATTCTTTTAAATGTACCATATTACCCTATGCCCTGCATCATATTACCTGCAACTTGGAGTAATATAACGCAAAGATATACCCTCGAAAAATGTCATTTTTTGGAAAAGCTATTAGCTTTAAATGCATAATTCTCAGATGTGACCAAGAAAATAATGCATGATTGGAGGAACTAAGTAACAGTGACATCAAAATTAATTGAAAAAACAATTTTAGTTGCTTTTTGGACACTTGTCACTTACATTATATTATACTTATACAATATATTCAATGATACAAAAATGTAAGTGTAGTCAGTTTTTTGACACTTGTCACTTACATTATATCATTTTATTATATTATTATATTTATATATTATTATATTATCCTTAATAATATGACTTTGTGGGTTCGTGAAATGAAAAGTCCAATTACACAAACTCAACAATGTTCTTTATTTCCACCGACTTACAGTTGAACACTTGCCGATTACACAGAATTATGTAATGCACACAATTACAATTCACCAGTTCGTCCGTTGCAGTTCCACTGTACGCTCACAATTACGTCAATTCTTCCGTTGCACGCACACAGTCTTCTCGTCCGTTCACTAACACGGCGCTACTTCGCTGCTTGCCAAGCACTGACTTTCCTCCAGCCCGACATGTTGCTTATATAGGGTCAGCTGGCCAATCTAGAAGGTTCTGGATTAGATGAAATATCCCGTAAGCTCGAGAACTCAGGTGGAACGGAAAGAGACGGCACAGTGATGTTTTTCCAGCCAACCCTCGTTACCGCTATAAGACAAATGAGGGGGCGTGGCGAACGCCTACCGTCTCCTGCTGCCGCCGGCCGGTTCTATAGGGAGTTCCGACGTTCGGATGACAATAATATAAAAATGTAAGTGACGAAATGTCAAAAAACTGACTACAAATAGTTTTGTCAATTAGAAGACAATATTTCAAGACACTCTGGTGAGTTTTGAAGTAGGTAATTGAAAAAGTTTCGATGCTATGATCATTCTCCTTAAGGTGCATCATATTACCATACTCTTCCCTACTAATATTGGTAGTTCAAATTGGAGATGAACAGGAAAGGATACTGATAGGCAATATAAAGACATAGGAATATAATTATTAGAAAAAAAACAGAAGAATGGCAACAAAAAGTGAGTAATAAGGTTAAAGAGACAGTAAGAAATAATGTCATGAGCAGCAAATCCTCTATACTGTCCAGATCTTTCATTGCAGGACTTCTTCCTCTTTCTGTTGCTCAAAAGTCATCTAAAGGGGCAACAATATGCAGGCACCGAAGAAGTCACAGCAAATAGGATGAGCGCACTGAGACTGGTTTCAAACAGTTGTTTCCAGGAATGCTTCCAGATGCATCTCACACGTTGGTAGAACAGTGTCACTGCAGTAAGTAAGTAAATAGTAGGAACTATTCTGAAGTAAATGTTGTTTAAGTAAAGGAATGTACTGTTTAAAAATTGCAGAAAGTCTTTGGTCTTAGTTGTGCATTATGCAAGTGCAAATGATTGTTCAACAGCCAAAGGTACTTATATGCTAAGCATATTTCTTGAAGTTGAAAGATAGTCAGAAGAGATTATGAAGTCAGGCATTCTGCAGCCTTTTGTCTAGGTGTCAAGACATTGCTCACTGTTATTAGGAATAACCAGGTCTGTCAAAATTATAATTATAGAAGAAAAGGGAAAGATTCATTAAATGAATTTTATAGATCATTACAATAATTTCATACCTGGGAAATTAAATGACTATTAGTTCTGATTCAAGTTTAAAAAGCTACCCATGCAATTGTTGGAAATGAATTTTAAAAAATTAAAATAAAACTGCTTTTGTTTTAAAATAATTTAATTAGAATCCATGGTCATATGATGTTTAATTTTTATGAATCATTTAACATTAGTACAAACTAAATTACATATAACTTTGAAAATATGAAGACATAAAAAATTATTTCAATACAATAGTGTTATACAAGGTGTTAATGAACTACACCAAAATAATTTCAGGGATTGTATGTGTGACTAATATAAACAAGTTGAGATAAGCAATGCACGGTCTGTGGCTGAACATAACGCAGTTAACTGTGTTAAACATAATTGGCCTCCGATGCTTGTAAGTCAGTATTTAAACAAAGTAGCTGAAACTGTTGCATTAGAATGTCTTTAAAACTGCTTTCCAAGTATAAAAATATTGATTCTTAGTTGCTCATTACTGTCATTCAAGATTTAATGCCTCAAAGATCTCTTAAATCTTGAACTAATCAACTGCCAGTGTGACACTGAACAGCAATTAAATGCCTTCTTGTATCAAGTGGCCTTCCCTAGTGATGTTTCTGTAGCTTGTTCTGATGGCCCACTCCGTAACGCTGAAAACCAAAGTTTGAAAGGTGAGTGGTTCGGTTCCTGTTATGTGGTTAATTTTTTTCGTTTGTCTTTTTAATACTTAATTTCTTAAAGGAAGAAACAGTGTCATTTGCAAGCAAAAAAGTGAATCTCCTTGGCCAATGTAATAACATTACTTGATACGAGACACTGCAATTAGTGTGCTGTGGATTGCTTGTTGGACAACTTGCAGAAAGTGCACAGGTTTTCTGAACTAGTAGATATGCACCTTATTTATGGTAAATCACAAGTAAATGGATTAGCTGCTGCAGTGCTCCCATTTAGATATACAGCATGTGTAAGTATTAAGCAGCTTTCTTTCCCAGAAAGAATTGTAATTAATTGCAATAACAAGGTGAAATTACTCCGTGAAATGCATGCATTTATAAAAGAATTAAAAGCTTAGACAAAATACTGTGACTTTGTGGGTTTGTAGAATTAAAAGTCCAAGTTGCAGATATTCCAAATGTTCTTTATTTCCGTAGAAATACACTCTGATCAATTCTCAAGCAACAGCATTACGACACATACACACAGTCTACAAAGGTCGATGACCAAATATCGTTCTGATTACATCACTTTACAACATCAGCTCTCATTACAAAACTCCACAGCTGTTTACTCCTCTGTTTACGACTGACTGGATCACTAGCCATGGCTTCTTTTTATACACCCATTCATGAATTCCAGAGATTTCTGGAACAAACAAGATATCGAATGTTCGATAAAACAATCAAGACGTCACCAGAATATTCCACATGGGAAACCTTATCTGTGCCGGCAAGTCCTTTATCTCGCGCTATCTTTATTTGTTCCGGCATACTCCTTATATCCAGGCTCTTTGTGTACACAAGCCGCATTATCGCGATCGGGTTTGCGACAATATTTTAAAAGCAACCAAATAAATAAAACAAAACAAAAAAGAAAAAAACTAAGGAGGTTCAATCCCATGCATGTATCACTTGAAAGTTAATGTCATAATTATTGCGCCACAGGGAGTACACAGACATCTCTCATTTTTGCATGTTGTTGAGTCAAGTGGTACTATCATTAGCAGTGGCATACTGGTACTTTGGAAACTTATAGCCATAATTTCCACATTTGAAGCAATTGGCCATAAGTCTATCTCAAATTATTTTTTTAAGTATCTCCACTTGCTCTGAAAATATTTCAGTGTAGTTCATTAACACCCAGTATATCATAGGAAAGCACATGAAAAATTAAAAGTATCCATCTCTGCTGCTTTATTACCAGAGCTGCTGTAATTTTAAGAAGGTGTTAATCATTCAATTTATTTATTTTTTGTTAATTTTGATATTCTGCATGGCTGTAGTTTCAAAATGAGGTCAAGTATTTTAACAAAACATCTTATTTTGAGTAAGGCACATAATAGCTATCTCTGACAAATTTCATCTAAGCTGAGATAAGTAGAGATAAAATTTAAATCAAAATACACAAAAAACATTAATTCAGGTAGAATTTTATTTACTTTATCAGTATGAAAATATGTGTGTCCTTTGATAAATTCATATGAATGTATGCTACCATAATGATAGTTTTAACAGAAATCATTGATGCCACATCTGAACACCCTCTCTCTTGATTTTGCAATAATCTAAATATTATTAATGTACATCAATTTCTACTAATTTAATAGCTTATTTCCAGATTATCTAGGATTTCATTAAACCAAATTACCTACCATCCCACCAAGCCTGGCTAAACAAGATTCTTGTGTATCTTAATCTATTATAGAATAACTCCTACTTTGGTGTTGTCAGCTGTAATCAGATGTGTCCCTCTTTATGAAAGTAATTTCCTATTTTCACAAAAACTTGTATTCATCCAGAATTCTGCAACTGATGTAAGTTCAGCACTGTGTTGAATTGTTTTCTTCTCATTAAAGGAAAGTCTAGAAAAAGTTTGGCAAATCAACAGAGCCTACAAGTGACTGTGAAGTATTTAACTAATGGTCATTAATCATATTTTCACCCCCTCTGCCACATAAACACAGGCTGTTAATGAACTACACTGAAATATTTTCAGAGCAAGTGGAGATATCTTAAACAAATAATTTGAGATAGGAGACTTGGTTCAAATGTGGAAGTTATGGCTATAAATTAACTTTAAAGAGAGTCGATTAAAGACACTAGACAACACTTACTTTTAAATTGCTATAAGTTTCTAAAGTGCCAGTGCGCCACTGCTAATGATGTGTGAAACAAACAAAAATGGAGAGATATGCCCAAGCACTCCCTCTGGCCTTTTAAGTGAAAAGAAAACGAATTTGAGTCACTTTCACTTTTTTGTCTTGTTTTTGTTTATGTTTTGCTTGGTTGAGTTTTTAAATATTTTGTCTAAGGTTTTAATTCTTAATAAATGTATAAAAATAAATATAAATGTATGCATTTTATGCAGTAATTTCATCTTCTCAGACCAATTAATAACAATTCTTTCCAACACAAGTTAAATCCTGCTAAGTAACTTCATATGCTGTACATATATATAGGGGGTGGTTTAAAGGGTGAACGAACTACGATAAAATAAAGGAAAATACAACTCTTTGGCTGTGCCATGGCTGAGTGGTTAGACCACTTGGCTCTTACCTCGGAGGCCCAGGTTCAATTCCAGGTGACCGCAAAGTGGGATTTGTGGTGGACAACATGGCACTGGGTGGGTTTCCTCTGGGTCCTCCGGTTTCCCACACCGTCATTCCACCAACTGCTCCATCATTCATTCAACCCAGGCGTTGGGCCAACCCTCAACCCTGATCTCATCTATCATGTCAATATGCTTCAGCTCTCTCGCTCTGAGGGAACCCAAGCGACTCTTAACACCAGCATTGGTGAGGAAGGGAGACATTAAAATACAAAATAAAAAAAATACAACTCTTTACATCAGAGGATGATATTTGTGTTTAAGGGCGCTCAATAGCGAGATCATTAGCGCCCTTAAAAAGCTAAGGGTGTTAAAATCAGGATAAAAAATATCTAAAAGATATACATCTGCAGTAAGATCTAGATAAAATGCAGTTATTTTAAAATATATAAAGATAACTTAAAACCAAAAAAACGTTAAATTCAATAAAATGCAATGTACTAAATTCTAAAATTAGCAGTCAAAAAGAACTTTAAAACCTTGACCACCGCTTTCTCGTCGTACCCCAGTACCTCTGCCAAGCTGGCCAGCAGCTGGAGAGATCTGCGAAGACGCGCAGACAGCTGCACTGCAAAGCGGGCAGACTGGAGCACGGTCCCTGTTCACCAAAAATCTACATGTAAAAAGGCAGTGACCAATGCGCAACCGAGCCAAAGTCACTTCCTCATGGCAGGAGTGACGGCAGGAGGTTACCCAGGGAATCGGAAGATTTTTCACGGACCGGAGCTTGTTTCCACGCAAAGCGGACCACTCGTTATGCCAAGAGGACAGCACAGCCCTCCGCAAGTCTAACTTAAGATCATCCGCAGTAACAAGATAGGGTTCGGTTCCATAGACAAAAGCACACCTAACCCCAGTCGAGCTCTTTGTGCCATCAGTAGAAGATTAAAACTCGATCAGTAAAACCAGATAAAAATTCTAAAATGCAAGTACGGATACTACTGGGAGCCATCGCAGATTTCGCGTAGCGCGTCATGCCCAGATCTACGTGGGACATTCCCCGCAACCAAGATCAGTAAAACCAGATAAAAATTCTAAAATGCAAGTACGGATACTACTGGGAGCCATCGCAGATTTCGCGTAGCGCGTCATGCCCAGATCTACGTGGGACATTCCCCGCAACCAAGGAGGATACACTCATTCGTCCTTAGGAAACATCCTGGGCATCTCGAGTGCATGACTCCTGAGAAGCTCCCGGAAGCAAAAACCTGGAGGCTTAGGATGGAGACGAGTGTTCCTATAGTGGAGGTCAAAGAAAGTGTCAAAAAACGGTGCAAACATTGAATGCAAAGGCATACTTTTAACCCACAGCCATAATTCCCCAGCAAAACGTCCCGCCGATATTGCACAGGAGGTTCTGCCGCTCCGGCGTAGAGGCTTACAACAGGGCTATCAGGTTTACAGGAATTGCTCGAAATGGCGGTCTGCATTTTCAGTGCAAAATTGACAGAGAAGAAGTAATGACTGCCGTACTCTGTCCGAAATTCCTTGTGTGTGTCAAATAACTTCACGTGCAGCTACAATTCAGGCAGTTAGGTCCACTTCGAAGCTAATAGGTGTTTCATACACCAGGGACTTGAGGTGACTCCAGAAAAATCAATTGGATTGCGGTCGGGAGGTGTGCTGGTCAAGCTACAGTTGGACTCCCCCTTGAACTGGCCAATCAGATTCACGTTTTTAGTTTCAAATCGCTATTAGAATTAACATATTAAAAAGACAAAGAAAAAAAATAACTACATGATAGGAACCGCACCAATTAGCCTTGGAACCCCAGTTTTTGGCATCACGGATTGGGCTACCAGAACGCTTACAGAAACACCACTAGAGTAGGCTACATATGCAAGGAGGCAGTTAATCTCTGTTCAGTGTCGCACTAGCAGGTGATTGGTTCGAGATTTGAGAGATCTTTGAGGCATTTAATTTTCAGAACACCAACAATGAGCTGCTAAGAATCGATATTTCTGTACTCGAGAAGCAGTTTTAAAGACATAATGCAGTAATTTCACCTACCTTGTTTAAATACCAACTTATCAGCATCTAATCCCAATTAGGTTTAATGCAAACAACTGTTATGTTTAGCCACAGACCATGCATCGCCTATTTCAACTTGCTTATATTAGTCATGTCTACAATTGCTAAAATTATTTCAGCATAGTTCATTAACACCTGTATATATGCATTCCACCCAAAAACTCAATATTATGGTTTCAGCAAAATACATGTTTAGGATTAAGAAGAATTGTCAAAGTATTAAAAGTGAGATATATTTCATGTAAGTATGAGTAGCTGGCAAGCTTAATTTATAAGAGTACTCACTCAGACTGTTCGATGTTCACCTTTCCTCCAAAAGCACTTTTCTACCCAAGTTCAGGTCATCTTCACTGATAAATTAAGCTTGTCAGCTACTCATACTTACATGTTTAGGATCCTGAATCCAAAAGAGAAGGAAAAGGTCCTGTGAGCCAAATGTCAGATAAATACCAGTACTCTAGTACTAAAGTTGACACAAACATTTTCAAGAAAATCCTGCAATTCTTGCTAGCCTTTACATGGCTAACAAGTTTTATTAAAATATTTAAGATATTTACATGGCAAAATTTCTAGAAATAACCCATGAAGTCCCTATTTGGCAGAAATTAAAATATAACTATAAGAAAAAGGACAAACACTTAGCACAGAGAAGACACTATTAAGTGCACAATTTATTTGAAATAAGTTTTTAAAGCTTCAGTCATTTCCAAAATACTTGCTATTGGTTTTAATTTTTCGTAGTTTTTGTCATTTTTGCAATCACTATTCAATTATTCCTTGTGATATATTTGACCAAGCTCATGAAATTTCAAGTTTAACATATAGCAACCTGCATTTAAAGAAAGAACCTCTTCAGTTTCTGTATCCTCCCTTGCTTACAATAAAATTGCTAATTTCTACTATTCCTGCAAACAATTATACCAAATTATTAACATGAAACAGAAAAATAAGCCTTGGTTAGAAAACTTTCTAACAGCTGTTTACAAAAAAGCAGTGGGTAAGAAAATTCAAGTGAAAATTATATTGTATGATTATTTACTTCACAGTTAATTTAACTGACATTATATGAAGGATAAGCTAATGCATTGTCATGTAACATATGGTGAACCACAATAGTAATTTATCTCGGAAAATACAGCATTAAAATTTAAGGTGCACCGATCCTTATAACTAAAGCAAATGTGAACTATTACTTGAGCTTCATTTTATCAATTAGTCATAGCTGGAATGAAGTCAGTGGTGCATCATTTTAAAGTTTAAATTGGAAGTGGGTTTAAATAAGTTGTCATTAGCTAGAGAAGTCTAAAACAAACAACTTTTGGAGAAAACCTTTTTATAATTCACAATCTTTTGAGGAGAAAAGTACATGTCCAGGCATTTGCTTCTACATGAGCTGTAAGACAACTCAAAAAAATTCAACATTGTCAAGCACGTTGAAAATAATTCACAGTAAACATATTTTCAGTAGCTCAGAAATGCATATAACATTCAAGCAGAATTATCAACCAAAGCCTTCCTCATTTGTGCAAATCATCACTATTGTAGCAGAAGTGAGATATTTGTAACCCATTATTTTGTACACCTATTTTATTAACAACAGAACTCTGAAATAAATATTTCTAAACTACAAAACTTTAAAGCCACATTTTCCAGAATAAATTACTACTGCAGCTTATCTGGTTCACCCTGTATTTCACATTCTTGTGTCCACATGAAACTTACTCCACTCCACTGCAGAGATAAGATAAACTGATTTTTTGTGTGCTGGAGAAGCAGTTTAAGAGTCCTCTAAAACACTTCTGCACATACAAAAAATGACTACTACATTCAGATTAATTTGTTATATTTTTATCCATTAACACTGAAATATATGAAGAAAAAAAAAGTTTATTGCACAATATAAATGTTTATTGATTACATTGAGGCAAATTCTCTAGTTTCATAAAATAAAGGAATAGTTTTAAGGTGTTAAGTTATAAAATGTCCAAATAATTTGTTTAAAGTTATTTGAAATCATAATGCTTAACCTAAATCATCATTGCCATTTCACTGTAAACATGAATTGATACTCTCAATTACATTACCTGAAGAACCATGCTAACTTTAGGCTCATTCAAAAATATTTAGTAATGTTTTACTGTAATGGTGAGAGAGGCTGTTTTTTAAGTTTTTGTTCTCTCTACTACATAAAAAAGGTAGAGAAAGTACTGTATTCCACCCAAAATTTTGATATCAAAATTTCACCAGAAACCCATCCCTGAATCCAAAAAGAATATTTTTAGAAAAAGATCTGTATGGTTGTGTGGCAGAATTCAAAACAAGAAGTCAGTTAAATACCATTAGGATTTTTCAGAGATGTGACAAAAAGGCAATGTTCAGATATTCAAATGCATAATTAATGTTGAAATATCTTCTTTGTTGTTGTTGTTACTGTTGTGGAGTGAACTATTTTCAATATAGTCTTTTATATATGTATTTGAATTTTTCACAACATATTTTATGGGCTACACAGGGCTATACTGTTTCAGTGCTTTACATCAAAAAGGGTCAATAAAGAATAGCTTTTAAACCCTCTTTACGAAAATGTAATCTGTTTTCTTGTAACATCCACAGTTTTTATGAATTTGTAAATGTTTTTTTTTTATATTTAAATTTCCTGCATATATGTACTGCAACAGATTGCAAAGTAATTCAATATATTGACTGTGAAAAGATAGATACTTCTCAATGTTTCAGAAGCACACAAAAGAATTAGATATTCAATTATAAATTTGAAATGAAACATTGATCAAATGGCGCAAATATGATCTTAAGAACAGTTTATGTGCCTTCTTCAATGTATATATTGTTAAAGAATATTAAATAAGGCTTCACAACTAAAATAAATTACCATTCTTTTCAATTATAAACCACTGATAATTTATTTTTACTCTATTTTACTTCTATTCTCTCTATAACACAAATAACTTTAAACTTTCAGGTTTGCGCTGATTGCATGTTCTTGCTGAGGCTCATGTTTCATTTGTTTCATGTTTCCTGTTTTCCCTGCGAGGGCACATGGTTATTGCCTTGTCTCTCCTCCCAGATAGCTCAGGGCAGGCGAGACAAGAGGAGTCGTTCGACTTTCATGGCCTGCGCAAGGTGAGTAATTCTGTGCTTGATCTTAAGCTTTAAGATTTACTACTTCGGAGTAAAGCTTTTCTGACTGCCCACCTGCCTGGGCTGTGCTTCCATTAAATTCAGGAGAGTAATTCTCAGAGGGACTACCTTATATTTGGAATATTTGAGTTTTTTCAAATAGACTAGATCTCCGCCCAATTTCTTGGTGTGACTGAAGTCGCATAGGTATTGTCATGTTAAATAAGGTGATTGTTAATCCGTAATGCCTGTAAAGCAAGAGCTGTAAATTTTCTTGTGCAATTAAAATATTTATCCAGACGTTCAATATAGTTAACGAAGGAAGTGGAGGGCAAACCTTTGTCAATTGGTCCTTATTACTTAAATCCCCATTCCTTTCCATAATATCTATAGTATCTAAGCCCCACGGAGAAGTTCGGTTTTTATTCACTGCGCTTGAGATACTTTTTTCAGTTAAACATACATCATTTACTTTGTTCCTTTTATCTTCTTTTCCCATTCAATTTGCTTTACCCTTTTTAACTGATGCAGTACCTCAGCATTTATTTCCTCTCTTTTCTCTCACACTGGTTCACTTGCCCGCCTCGGTAGCATAGATGACATGTCTGCCTCACGTTCAAGAGGTCCCGAGTTCGAATCTCGTTCAGGGTGAGTTACCTGGATAAGGTTTTCCGGGGTTTTCCCTTATCCTTCAAGACGAATGTTGGGTAACTCTAAGCTCCATGGACCCTGGACTCATTTGAGCATCATTTGACCCAATTCATTCACCGTCCAGACGTAAATTACAACAAAAAAAACTGGTTCACTTCCTCTAATTCTATATATCTTTGCTTTCACTTTATGACCACTTCTTTCTGCTTACTATAAGTTCAACAGGCATATCAAATCAGGTTTTGGTACATAGCTTTGGTATTCTTGGCACCTGAATCCTGTATGCCATTCCATGCTCTTCTTAAGGCTATTGAGAACATTAACATTTCCTTGTTAATGGAAAAATCTACTTCAACAAAGGCACTGCCATGTGAAAACACAAGAATAATTTTGATAATTCACCACAATCTTTATATTCTTCTAAATCATATCTGATTTGTACAAACAGCATAAAGAGGAGAAAATCTCTGATCAAAATGTGAAAACTTGGCCTTGTCTACACAAGGTGCAAATTGACAGAACTGAAGGATGGCTTAATCAAACTTGGTCACATGATGCTTTGCCAAAAGCATTCCAACACATATCTCTAAGTCACTCTTGCACTGCTTGGCTTACTGCATATCTTTTGGGGATCAAGACAAGTTGACACTGATGATTTATACTTCAGGGGGTTCCTGTGGAAAAGCTTCTTGGTAATTTTTCTTAGACACTTTTCTCCCTCATGACAGTACTAGTCCACATCAATATTCTCAATAATGTTTCACTGAGAAATAGTCTTGTTACTGGTCCAATCTTAGCTTGCTGCACTTTCACACAGTTGTCACGTTTTCAACATCTACATGTATGAGTTTGTATGAACATCAGAGTGCAAAAGTTTTCCGATGGATGAGGGGGTTGGAGAGGCAAGGGGAACAAAATTCTATGATCCTTTAGTTTAGCCTGATGAGAGGACAGGTCAGTTTACCTGTTAATCAACAGTAACAACTTTGCCCTCCACCGACCACAGGAGGCGAGAGATGATTAATCCTACCTTTAAGCAATAATAATGATAACGATAATGGTAATGATAATAATGTTGATAGTAATAATAATAATAATAATAATAATAATAATAATGATAAGGGGGAGATTTCATTGGTTTAAGCACAACACTGTAGTAAATTATACATTTTATTATATGAATTGAACATATCCAATTGAATGCTGAATTCTTTGTCTAATAAGTGCACTGCTTAAATCTTAATTTTACTCTAGAATTGAATTTATTTTATGCTTGATTAATTATTGAGACAGAAAATAAAGGATAATTTTCATTTAAAATAATTAATATATAGGTAAAACTGAAACAAATTTCTATACTGTTTTATTTAAATGCCTAATGTGCATATGAAGAAAGGAAAGGATGGAAATATTAGCTTAAACATGGATGGCATAATATGGGAGAGGGAACAAATGATTAATGGCTTACTACCCGGTCCACCAACTATTTACATCTAAATGAGAATTGAGCCTCCAAGGAAGAGAAGCAATGAGAGATTCACAAATATGAGGTCTTGAGCACTTGCTCTCCCATACTTCCTGAACGTGATCCTCGAGGCTTTCAGGAGTCGTCTCTGCTCTGCAATACCATTTGTTAACCATAATAGCCCAAATGTGTTCAATGGAATTCAGATCCAGTAATTTGGCTGGCCAAGGGAGAGGAGAGACTTCAGGATGTTGTTCTATCCAATCTTGGCTAAATGCTAAAGTATGAATGCTGCTGTTATCATGAACGTAGTTGATGATCGGCATATCTTCCTCAGGATATATACGCAATGAACACTTAGTAACAGAGTACTTTAACACCTCCACAAACTCCTCAGAATTCATTCTCAGGGATACACGGACCAGTTGATCCACACCAACAGCCGACATCAAGCCCCAGAAAGCGATGCTAATCCTGCCGCTTCTTGCTGTGGTCACTGCATATTCTGGGCTGTAGCATGTCTTGTCCGGATGCCAAAGTATCACCTTCCCTCTAAGTCGGATGAGAATACTTTCTCGTCAGTCCATATTATAGTGTCGCAGAATGTCTGAGGCATTGGAAGGAACTGGAGAGCAAATCCCACATGAGCAGCTTGATGTTCTCTTTTCCAGCTGGCTTCCTAGTGTGGATCCCGGCAGCATGAAGACGCCTTCTAACAGTTGAAGGCATTATCTTAAGTCCCATATGATTTACAATTGACATAGAAGTGCGGAACGGATTCTCTCTGGAATTCTGCACTATACTCTGTTTCATATAACCTTGCCCCGCTGACATGTATCACTCCGCGTTAAACTACCTTCCCCCTCGCCCTAATTGGCTAGTGCTTTCGTGCCATAGGCCATAGGCGGTGCCTTTCCGTCACATTTAAACCTGCAGGAAACATCATAATAATTGCCGGGAAGATAAAAATAAAATCATACAAATAAGGATATGAAGGCATGCAAAAATACAAGTTTATAATGAAACTGAGCAAGTTGAAACCGAATGACTGAGCAATGTAACTGAAACAAGTTTATAATGAAAGGCCTTCAGCCTTTTCCACAGGATATTTTAAACCAGCACACATAGCTTTCAAAAATGCTTGTCTTTCAGTCTTAAAAGTCGTGTCACGCCATATCTTACTTTTCGTGTGTTCTTCATTCTCCCAAGTCTCGTCAAGGTAGTATATTTTGCAACTTGTATCTCGGTACAGTCTGACTGTCCTTAACATCTTTGCCACACAGCAACATCGCCTCTGTTTTTAGCACATTTTTCTTGCCTCTTTTTTCATTCACAAACCCCAGCTATATAAGCAATCTGCTGAAATTTGGTGAATCTGCATCCTCATTTACAGCAAACGAAATGTTATTTATGTTAGGGAGTTCATTTCTAAAGAAAAACTATACCTACACATGACGACGCACAGCACTTTTCACGTATTTTCTCCGAGCAAGTGCTTTTGTTTATTCCTGCTTTTGCCTGGAGTGGCAAGTTTTCCTGTTTTCTCGATGTTTCTATGGATCTAACACTCACACCTGTAACTTCAGAGCACAGCTGTTCGACTTCTCTCACTGACAAAGACGGATTCTTCTCTATGAGTGCATTAAACACATGCAACACAATTCTTTTTTCGCCTGTTTGTAAAGATTTACCCTTGCGATACTTCAGCGAAAAACTGGCGGTAGACTCTGCCATTATTCATATAAGTACACGCACAATCAATGATCAATAAAATAACTTAGCTTTCGCACTAGGCACAACAACCTTCGAATGGCGATATATGACTAATCCAGTTCAAAACAAGGTCAGTGATAAAAGTCATATAAACAAATATGTCACCACTACCGCTGAAGCACGTGCTATCGTGTCTTGTGCTTGAGAGCACAGGAACCTCCTCTTTACTTCGTTTAAGAATTAACATGCATTTCAGATAAATCATCTCTGTTGCGTGATATATTTAATTAAAACAGTTACGAAAATATAAATTTGACAATTCTCTTCCAACATATAAAGATATATCACCATGTTAAATAACGAACTAATTTTTACTGCACGACTGTCTTTACCACAATAGCAGCCAATGAGATGTGATTAGGTCACGTGACCGGTAAGAGATACTGGGCAAGCTTACGTGAAACAAGGATTATGGCTGCATCCACATCCGGAGAGATAACCCTCGGTTTTCCGCATTTAGGTCAGGTTTCTAATCCTTCTCCCTTTTCCTGGAACCGCCAGATCCGTAAAGAAGGCAGTCAAATCCTCTACCCACAGAATTAGCTATTTGTGTGGTAGCAAGACCTGCTTCCCACATGTCAACAATACGGCCCCAAGTGACTTCCAAGGTTAAAGGCATTCTTCTCTAATCTTATTAGCAGGATGAACTCTAATGCACGATGCAATAATACTCTGTCATTTTTAAATCGGCTGCAAACCTTATGCACTTATATATATAAAATGTAAATGTGACCTTTGACCCCAAGGAAGTAACTATCAATTGCAGAGTGCATCGACCACATGTCCATTTAACCATAGTGACAGTTCTATTGCCTATGAGGTTATCGCTAACCTATGAAAGGTAGAAGTATTTCCTTCCAGATAAAATTATTACTTTGAGTATTGGAAATGCATTTATAAAGAAGACAGGGAGATTAAAATGGATGTGTGGTGTGCGAGAGAGGAAATGTCATTAAAAAAAAAGGATTAATAAATACCTAAGTTGATACTGGAGAGTTATATAAAAGCACCTACGTTTCATGTGGCAAAATTGTTTTTATTTTCCATTGAGGCTTAAATACCTGTGCGCCAAACTCGCTCGTCAGGTATAAGAAACTGAACCGTCCTGGTGCAACTAACTGATAAGAAACCCACCTCTCTTACATAGGTCAGTCTTGCATGCATCAGAACACATTTGCTCCCATCTGTACTATTAGTGCCTTCCGGAATGTAGGGCTCAATGAACCTTTCTATAAGTTCCTGAGTAATATTTTCAAATGCAGAATGTGGAAAGGGGAACAGCTTTGACTTTGGTGTTTGGAATTCTTTCAAGAAGGGTTCAAATGCAGAAGCGATCGTCAAGAAGAAATACAATTTTGGAAGCAGAAAATGGTCCTGAAGAATTTCACTCACCTTCTGCACTGCATAAGACATCACATGATAGTTTGGTAGGCTGGCTATAAAGGATTTCACATACATTTTAACCAAACTGTGATCAGCATTTCCTCTTAAAGCATTAGAAACAAAATTGTAGATTATCCCATGTCAATAATCTGAGTATGCTGCCACTGTTTTTGCAACTGTCTATACTCTAGACCCACATGCACACCAAGTAACCTGCCATCCAGCAGCTAATCACAAGAGGTTCTGATTTCTACTAGAGGTTAGAAAAAAGGTCCTCACTATATTGTAAAAAACGAGTGCAATACAAGGTTTTATGGGACTGGGTAGATCACTTAAATACCATTTTTCCTATCATATGAAATTCAACAGGAGAAACTATATTACATATGTGAAATATGTCTATTTTGGAAAAATAATCAGACCAGCCATCAGGGTTTATTAAAGCATTAATATGAGTCCTTAAAATAAATTCAACGTAAGGTATTATAATCTTACCCTGTAAGTATATAGCAAGAATACATTAAACACGTTGAACACATCAATATATGCAAGCTTGTATACAAATGAATTTCTTCCTGCCTTCATGATCTAACCTATTAACAGTGTCAAACAAGTAGCAAAAAGTAGACATTATCCACTTTATGTTCTTTAAATGTGTTGTGAAAGTAAACAGCCGGTTGGACAACCGTCAGAGTAAAGCCTACAAACCATATGAAGCGGTGTACAATATGAGTCAAATTAATGATTATTTTAAAAGAATCAGATCAGTTTGTGCACTTCATTTCACTCCTTCATTCATATCACCGATGAAAACATTTTCCTGCTTTCTCCCACTATATTTCATGTTTTGATTTCCCCTGAAGTCAGTTGCTATATAATATTTCACCACAAAAATAGGAGACAGGACAAAACTTTTGCACCACATACCAATTGTCACACATACACTGCAAGTTTAAGAAAATAAATACAATGCAAGCAGAAATCTTTATAATTCAGGATTACAATTTGATTTGATTTATTGATTCATCCATTAAAACATGTACATGTTATAGGACATGTCAAATTAAAAACTAAGTACAATATTTATAATTAAGGTAGCTAACTAAATATTTATAAATTTAAAAATTCATCCACACTGTAGAAGCTATTGGCTCTAAGGAAGTTTAATAACAATTTCTTAAATTGATGTTGTGATTCAATCTTTTTTATAGATTCAGGTGAGCTTATTGTAAAGATGTAAGCCAGCATATGTGAAACTATTTTCATACATCTTTGTTTTGTGTGCCTTCACAAATAAATTATTCTGTTCTAGTGTTGTGTATATGAATAAACTTAGGCTTTATGTGTGTTTGGAGGAATTTAGTAACAGTGACGTCAAAATTAATATAAAAATTATTTGTGGTTGGTTTATTGACACTCGTCACTTACTTTTTCATATATTTATGAGAGACTAGTTTCAAAGGCCCTGGCCTCCAATGGCCAGGGCCTTTGAAAAATGGCCAGGGCCTTTGAAACTAGTCTCTCATAAATATATGAAAAAGTAAGTGACGAGTGTCAATAAACCAACCACAAATAATTTTTATATTAAACTTAGGCTTGCTTTCATATGTACAAGAGTTTCATATATGTATATACTTGGCAGAGGTAAGATACCTAATTTACTGAAGTATGGCTTGTGCTTGAGAGATGTGCTATGATTCTAATTATTTTCTTTTGGTATCTGAATACTTTTATACTGTCTTTAGAATTTCCCCCCAAAATTATACCATATGCCAACAAACTGTGTATATATGAAAAGTACACTACTCTTTGAACTTTCAAGCTCGACATGCCTGTAATTGCCCTGATTAAGAAACACATTTTACTAATTATTAATATTTAGATGAGTCGTATTTATTACACATCTGCTTCACTTTCGTACCTATTTTGAGGACATGTTTCGCAAATCATTGTTTGCATCTTCTGCTCTTATGCGACTAAAGCTTGATCCAGCTTTAGTCGCATAAGAGCAGAAGATGCAAACGATGATTTGCGAAACATGTCCTCAAAATAGGTACGAAAGTGAAGCAGATGTGTAATAAATACGACTCATCTAAATATTAATAATTATTTCGCTTCACTGTGGTGTTCCAATACAGTTAAATCTCGATACATTTTACTAAGTTTTTTCGTCAATGTCTCTATGTGAGTTTCCCAACTTATATTTTCATCTAGTATTAGTCCCAGAAATTTGATAGTTTTTACATAATGTATTTAGTCTTGTCCCAGCATTAATTTTGGATACAATTGACTTTCATTTTATTATAGAAGCTTAGGGCTGCTGTTTTCTCCTTACTCAATATTAACATATTGGTACTAAACCATTTTTTAATATATTTTAGACTATTTTCAATATGTACATCTACCCCTTCCTTATTCACCCCTTTGATAAAAATATTTGTATCATCTGCAAAAAGTGTAACATATCTGTTCTGTTTTCTACATTATCTGCCAAATCAATGTACAATATAAATAAAAGAGGCCCAAGCACCGAACCTTGCGGGGCCCCATATTTCATTATAGCGCTACTTGAAATCTGAGTTTTAACTTCACTCGTTTCACTATCAAAATACTCTATTTCCACCGATTGCTCTCTATTCTCCAGATAAGTTCTTAACCAACCTTAAGCTAACCCCTTTATGCCATACGAGGATAATTTTTCTAGTAAAAGTTTGTGATCAACCAGATCAAACGCCTTTGTAAGATCTAGAAAAATGCCTATCCCTAATTGTTTACTATGTAGTGTTTCATACACTTGTTCAATGAAATTCATCAGTGCAGAACTTGTTGATTTATTTTTTTGAAAACCATTTTGATTGTCATTAATTACTTTAAATTTTTCCAAAAAGCTTGTTACTCTTTTATACATTATTTGTTCGAAGATCTTTGCAAAAGTTGAAATTATGGAAATTGGCCTGTAATTTCCTACCTCCCCTTTGTTATCTTTTTTAAAGATGGGTTTCACTTTACCTTTTTTTAACCTGTCGGGGAACGTCCCACTTGAAAGTGAAAGATTTATGAAGTATGTCAGTGGTTCAATTAGGAATAAGGAGCAACGCTTTATGACGCAGTCAGAGTAACCGTCTATTCATACTGATTTCTTATTCTTCAATTTTTTTATAACATCTTTAACTTCCTCAAACTGTTATTGGAATTAAAAACATGCTATGCTCATTTTTCTTCACACTTAATTTTTCCTTCTTTCCTAGAGAATGAGTATTTAACAGTTTCTCAGCTACAGTTGAATAAAACTGGTTGAATAATTCTGAAATTTGTTTAGGATCACTTACTTTTTGGCCATTATTTTCTAGGTGGTAATTTTCTTTCAATTTGGGTCCATTTTTTATTTCGTGCTTAATTACTTGCCATATGGATTTAGTTTTATTAACTGCTTTATTTATTGTTTCATCGTTATGTAACTTTTTGGCTGCTCTTATAACTTTAGTATATATATTTCAATATTTTACGTAATAGGCCTTAAACTCTGGTGTAGTCTTGTTTTCCTTCATGAATTTGCTCAAGAATTTTAATCTATCACCAGATTTGCGGATTCCTGTTGTGATCCACTTATTACCTAGCTTGTTCATTGCTACTTTAACCATTGGTATGGCTGTTACAAAGTGAAAATCAAATGTGTCCAAAAATGCATTCATGGCATCGTTTAGATTTCGCTCAGTGTACACGCTTTCCCAAGATTCTTTACTTAATAGAAAATTTAGATAGCTTAGATTGTCATCATTAGCAAGTCTAACCTTTTTGAATATCTTTTTTGCATTCTGTTTTGGGTTATGCTGATCTACTGGGACAACTAATTTTAACATTTGTGCGTAATGATCTGACAGGGCTGTGTCAAAAATCTGAATTTCATATTTCCACTTATTTATATTCAGCACTACTTGGTCAATTGCACAATATGACGAATTCGAGACATGGGTTGGTAATTTAACTACGTTTTCCATTCCATACATATTAAGGAGATTTTGCAGCTGCTTTTTATTTGCGTTTTCTATTAAATAGTTTATATTCATGTCCCCTACTATAATTACAGATTTTTTTGTCTTTTTAAAGAAGTCCAAAATGATTTCTAAATTTTGAAGGAAAATTTTGGTATTGCTTGTGGGATTTTGGTACACACAAATAAGAATTAGTTTGCTGTCTAATAGTTCACACATGCTGGCTTCAAAGTGTTCCTCCTGGTTTAAGTATTTAAACATAACAATCTCCCTAAATTTAACTGTTCATTTACATATATACATGATCCACCATTTTTCTTGTTTGACCTACAGAAGGAAGATGCCAGCACATAGTCAGGTATATTAAAATACTCAGTTTCATCTTCTCCCAACCAATGTTCCGTTAAACAAATTGCTGTAGAGTTTTTTAAAGCAGATGTTAATAGTACTTCAATATTACACTTTTTGTTCCTTAAGCTTTGGATGTTATGGTGGAAGATTGATAGGGTGAATTTACTATTGTTACTAATTTTACAGCTAGTATTTACCACCTCAGAACTACTATGTGATATTGTGACTGAATCACCACCTGAACCATCATTTAGTTTCCCTGGTGTTGTTTACATATTTGAACCACTCTACTTATGGCTTTGCTAAGCAAATATGAACCCTTGAAATTCAGATGTAACCCATCTCTTCCTAGACAACTGTAGTCTATAAACATATTTACATCACAGTACACTGAATTCAAACTTTGGCAAGCCCATCGCAAATTACTGTTGATGGTGTTTATGTATCGTTCATGAACATCCCTACGTTTTATCACAGAATTCACCACAACACACGCCCTGGGGAATTTCTTTTTTGTTTCTCTAATGGTGTCGTACACTTCGCCCATCACTTCATCTGGATTATTCGAGTGGTACAATGGTATGGAGAGAAGAAAATTATGTTGAGATTGCTATTTTTGTATGATGAAAGTTGAAGGGTATAACAAAAACAGTGTGTGAGAAATTGTTTATTCAAACCTAAAATCAAGCCAGAGAAGTTTTCACATGAACTGAATGACTTGGTAAGAGATCTGCATCTCTCAAAACAAGCAGCACACATTTTGGAGTCCCGATTAAAGATAAAACATTTGCTTAATGCAGGTATAATAATGTTCTACTGGTTTCAATAACAAAAAAATCAGAATTTCGAGAGCACTTCACTACTGAAGGCTCTCTTGTTCATTGTAAGAACATTGAAGGTGTGTTATGAAGATATGGTGCTGCATACAACACAAATGAAGAGGCTGCTTATAGACTAACAAAAGAAAATTCAAGGTTGCACTAATACACATTGGAAATAAATATTGTTCAGTGCCAGTAGCATATCCTGTGCACTTAAACGAAAGCTATGAAAATGTGGAGATGCTGCTGAAGGCATTGAACTACTCAGAACACCAATGGGTTGCACGTGGAGACCTGAAAGTAACAGGAATGCTGCTGGGATAACAGTCAGGCTTTACAAATGTTCTTGTTTCCTGTACCTCTAGGACAATTGTTCCTGAATCACATTGGATTAAAAGAGAATGGCCTTCCAAAACAATGAATCCTGGGGAGAAAAATCTGATAAGAGAGTCTCTGGTGAAACAGGAGAAAATCATCCTGACACCTCACACTAAACTGGAAATCATGAAACAGTTCATCAAAGCACTGTCTAAAGAGGATTATTGATTTAAATATATTAGTTCCAAATCTTCCATTCTGTCTGAAGCTTAACAAAGGAATATTTGTGGAACAGAACATTAAAAGTTTGATGAAAAATGAAGTATATGAAAATGTACTATAAGCATACAATATTAGAAGTGGAGCTACAGAGGGTTTGCCTAAAGCGACTGTCAATGCAGTTACCTAGTTTGGAATACACAGCCCAAGCATGAGCAACAGAGATTTCTTCTTTTCATGCACCCAAAATTACTACTGAAAAATCAACATTATAATATGCCTTGGTATATGCGGCAAGAATTTTTGGAGTAGCCTGTACAAGACATTTTTCTAGGATGCATGATTCTTGAGTTGTCACTTAAAGAATAAATGCCTGAATCCTGTGTTCATGCTTATGTTAAGCTTCTATTTCCATACTTGCCCATGTGTTATTCCTTTTCATTATGTAGTGCTGAGTAAGTCATTACCATGTGCTGTTAGGACCTCGATATAATTAGTTCATAAACTGACCACAGATCATTGGAGTTCAGGAGCATGCACATATTCTTTGAAGTTCAGTTCAAGACCAGTGTGTAATGCAAATTCAGTGAATGCTTTATGTAACTGTAATAAGCAGATAATTCACATGTTCACATTGTGTTTTTTGAACTGTTAACAATGTCACTTTCAAAGCCTGGTACCCATGGCGCAGGTACTGAGGATAAAGTAATCCGCTCCCAGGCCAGAAATATTATTTTCAAAGGGTAGAGTTTCTTTAAGAAATTGTCATCTGAGGAAGTGCGTGACAGGATCAATTTTTCACAAAGCCAGGAACCCATGGCCAGAGCATGCAATGTGAGTATGCATACTGAGTCAAATATTGTCAAACAGGGCCAAAGTTCTAGCACAGAAATTGGTGAACAATTACTTAAACTTCCAGGAAAGCTTGCCAGAAAACAAAAAAACTTACCAATTTAGATGCTTTTGAAAAAGATGCACTTGCCACACAATATATGAAAGGTATGCCAATGGTCAATAACACACTATTAAAATGCAGTTCACGTTATGAGGGAAAAAAGACTGTATGGGTTCCTCTACTTCAATGGGATTAATACTTAAGAATTTGGGCTTTCAGAAATCCAGGCACATTATTTTTAGTAAATAAGCATGTTAATTACGCAGAAAATGAAGCTAGTTACATTGGAGTAATAAATATTATACAAATAAAAATATTTAGTAAATATTTTCTACTTAACTTAAGAAGTTGATGACAATACTTCTATCTTGTTTATGCGAAATTTATTTCATGAGCATTTGCCCACATCTTCAGTCAACACATTTCGTTTTTACATGGTTTCCTTGACAACAAAGTGTGTTGACTGAAGATGTGGGCAAATGCTCCTGAAATTAATTTCGCATAAACAAGATAGAAGTATTGTCATCAACTTCTTAAGATAAGTGGAAAATATTTACTAAATATTTTTATTTGTATAAGCATGTTAATATTGAATGCTACAGTTTATAATGTTATCATAATTATCCTTTTCTGCATAAGTTTACATTCCGTCAAGTTGTGAGACAACAAATGTTACATTCCTAATTCCCTTCCCCATCTTCCACGCTCTGGCGCATAACTTGGCAACAGTGCAGCTACCATGTGCACACATTGGTTCAGCCCAGATGCCTACTATTGTGTTATACACTGCATAACACAAGAAGAATGACTGGTTTGGACACTATTTAAAAATGTGATTAACAATTTCTAAGGGAATAGGAAACATTCAGATTTCAAAGCCTTGGTGGAAAATATGTTGATTGCTCTGAAAAATTTAGGATGCAATATGAGTCTTAAAATCTATTCTTCTGACAATCTTGGAGATGCTTGCAAAGAAGCACAGAGCAAGGGCTCATCAAGACATAAAAGAAATAGAATCAATTATAAAGGCAGGTGGGATGAAGGTATGGTGGATGATTACTGATGGTCTCTAAAACGAAATATGTGGAGCTACATCATAGAAGAAAATCTTGAAGACAAAATTTCAATATGAGGAGAAAGCGCTACTGAAAACGTGCAGTCCCCATATGATTAGAATTGGCTGAACTTAAATTGTGATTAGGTCAATAAACAAATGAGTGCTGTTTGATTTTGTCTACTGCATATATTTGTAAATGGCTTAAAATAATTAGGCCTATGAACTAATGAATGCTATTTCATTTTGTTTACTGCATACATTTGTGAACAAGTTACAGGTTACTAGTATAGCAGTCTCTTAATAAATTAAGATTTTTAATAATGCATAAATGTTACAATTCTTAACAATTTATTATTAATTATTATTATATTACTCTCATACGTGACAGCCAAAATCTCACTCCACATTCTTTAAAAGAGACCAGCAGTAATTAATAAAATCATCCTTGAGGATTAAAAGCCTTGAACAAAAATTTAATTTTGCAACCCTGTGCTGTAAGACACTTTTCTTTAATAAATTGGTTCCAAAATTCAGGCATCTTAATCTCAAAACTTTAACATGGTTAATTCAACATTTCCACCAGTCTTCAAGATGGCAATACATTTGATGCTGTGGGAAACCTATCACTGTTTGACAACACTGGATTCAGCTGCTGGCAGCATTAGCAGCACAATGATACAATGAACAAGAGTTATAGAAATTAATTGTTCTTTCACACTAGCCGTGTATAGGACGCACTATGAAAGAGTAGAGCCAGACTGAAAAATTCAATGGCATAGCCGGGATTTGAAACACAGATCTTCTGGACTCCGTCTAGCCACTCTAAACCATTGAGCTACTATGGCCAACGTGCCAACATGACATTAAATTCTCCAAGTGTCTCGTGTTTTTCCGGGTAAACCACTAGGAGTTCTCATAAACACATGAGACAACTACCTTAATGGCGACTTACTATACTGTAAGTACTTTAAGGCCCGGGCTTTATAGTTGGGACCACTATTAGGTACAATTAATGGAAATTGTTCTTTCACCTAGCCGTGTGTAGGACACACTATGAAACGGTAGAGCCAGACTGAAAAATTCAATGCCATAGCCAGGAAAATGCAAGTCAGTTGGAGAATTTAATGTCATGTTGGCACGCTGGCCATAGTAGCTCAATGGTTTAGAGCGGCTGGACAAAGACCAGAAGATCCGTGGTTCAAATCCTGGCCATGGCATTGAATTTTTCAGTCTGGCTCTACCCTTTCATAGTGCATCCTACACATGCCTAGTGTGAAAGAACAATTAATTTCCATTAATTGTACCTAATAGTGGTCCCAACTATAAAGCATGGGCCTTAAAGTACTTACAGCATAGTAAGTCGTCATTAAGGTAGTTGTCTCATGTGTTTATGAGAACGCCTAGTGGTTTACCGGAAAAAAACACAAGTCAATTGGAGAATTTAATGTCATGTTGGCACGTTGGCCATAGTACCTCAATGGTTTAGAGCGGTTGGATGGAGACCAGAAGAACCGTGAATTAAATCCCAGCTATGGCATTGAATTTTTCAGTCTGGCTCTACCCTTTCAAGAGTTAGAGATTCACAACAATGCTATCTTTAGCTCAGATCTTACTTCGTAACTTTAATCCTTGATGTCTCAAACAATAAACTTTTTAAAGTGCAAATGAAAGAGCAACAGAACAAATGATCAACTGAGGAAACCCAGTATGGATTTATGCCGAAAAATGCCATAAGGATCTATAATCAAACAAGTATGTCAGTGGATAAAACAATGATGGTCTTCAGTTAGTGATGACAATTGTGTCTGTGGCAGTTGTCAGTGGCAGCTGTGGCAATTGTCTCAGTGGCAGTGATGGCCATCTTAATATACGAGGCGAGTTCAATAACTAATGCAACACAATGCAAGCAATTATTGCAATTAAGTAATGCAAGCAATTCCGCACAGATGGTTCTGCTTTGTTCTTGATCTTGGGTTAGACATCGAGGGACCCAGCAGGAACAAACCTTTGAATATCCCAATTGGTGAAGAATTGTAACAGCACTACCAACAGAGATGTCAAGTTGAGCACTGAGGTTTTTGATTGAGATCCGGCAATCATCTCGAATGAAAGTGTTCACACGCTCCAACATTGCAGGAGTCACAGCTGTGCACGGCCGCCCAGCAAGCGGCAGATCAGACGATTCTGCTTGACCTTGAGACGATGATGACACATGCTTTGCCCAACGACTCACTGTGCTTTTGTCCACTGCCAGATCACCGTACATATTCTGCAAGTGCCTATGAATATCTGAGATGGCCTGGTTTTCTGCCAAAATAAACTCAATCACTGCCCATTGTTTGGAACGCATCTCCATTACAGATGCCATTTTAAAAGCTCTGTATAGTGTCACCTATTGGAAGTCAATGAAACTTCACGAGACGAAGCAGAAATGTTTGAAAATGTTCCACAAGAAATGTCAGGTTTTTCCAACCAAAATTGGACGAGAAGAAACATGTTTTGCATTACTTATTGAACTCCCCTCTTATGACGACACAAAGATTCAAATGTTTTCTTATCCACTTTTCCTTCCATAAACTGAACTCTTATAAACTATTAGAGAAGTATTTTTAGTCTGCCTTTACAATTCAATGATAAATGTTAAAAATGTTATTTTTGAGGCAAATTGCTTAAGAATTCAGATACACAAGGTGGTACCCAAAATTTGAGACTGGTGCTGTATTTGGTCAAAAACTTACTTGAAACTAATGACTTGTCACCCTTAAACGAGTTCCCTTCCACACATATATACCAGTCTCAGCATTTCTGCCATTTTCCAAATGAGTTGAGTTTATTGCAATTCAAAACAGTGATATTCACAATTGTATCATGTCAATAATATATACATTGGACTGGTTACTGTTTAAACATACAAAAGTAGAACAGAACAATCAAACAGCTATTTACAATAAAAACTCTTCTATAGTATAATATGCTCTATCTATCAAGAAATTTTGCAAAGCTTTTCTAAATTTACAAACATTTTTTTCCCCATTTTAATTTCTTTTGGTAAAGCATTATATAATTTTACTCCCCATAAAACTACACATCTTCTCATAAAGACAAAGCCTATGACTCTTAATGTAAAGATCATTCCTATTTCTTGTATTGTAATTATGTTCAGAATTGATTGACATTTGTATTTTGAACTTGTTTAGGTACAGAATGGTTATATATATATATAAAGACTAGGAAGTGTGAGGAGCTTTAACTGGTCTAAAGGAGTGCCTTACAAGATTTCTTGTTTGCAAGATTAGCAAGGTACGTAACAGCCCTTTTCTTGAAATTTGCTTTACTAGTACTGCCCCATATTTCTAAAGCATAGGTAATGTGTGCTTGAATGAGGGAAAAATAAATTGTCCTGGCAGTACTATATGCCACAAACTTTCTTAAATATCTAAGAACAAATAAGTTTTTATTGATCTTGGATGCAAGTCCATTAACGTGTGTCATAGGTAAATATATTGTCTATTTTTTTTTTTTTAAATTTACGTCCTCCAATGTTAAGTCATATCGGACGATGAATGAAGTGGGTGAAATGATGCTCAAATAAGTCCGGGATCCATGGAGCTTAGAGCTACCCGACATTCGTCTTTCAGGATAAGGGAAAACACCTTATCAAGGTAACTTACCCTAAGCGAGATTCAAACTCGGGACCTCTTGAACGTGAGGTAGACCTGCTACCATCTACGCTACCGAGGTGGGGTATATTGTCCAAGTTTAGACCTAGGAGATTTATGGCTTTTACTTTATTAACTATTGTATGATTAATAGTTAGCCGAGTTGAAAAGTTCATGTGTTTGAAGCCAAAATTAACTATTTCATATTTAGTTTGGTTCACGAATAGATTTAGATCTCCAAAGTATTCTACCACAAGTACTCCATGGTTAGTACAGAGAACATTTCTTTCTGAATACTCTCCATTGTGCTGAACCAATATCCTTTCAACTTGATTTTTAGTTTGGGAAATAGAGCAAAATCACATCGTCATATCAGGACAGTATGGTGGGTGGGAGACAACTGCCAAGTTGTTTTTGGTCAAAAAGTTACTAGTGAACAAGGAATTGTGATAGGGCACATTATCTTGTTAATCCTTTCAACTTGATTTTTAGTTTGGGAAATAGAGCAAAATCACATCGTCATATCAGGACAGTATGGTGGGTGGGAGACAACTGCCAAGTTGTTTTTGGTCAAAAAGTTACTAGTGAACAAGGAATTGTAATAGGGCACATTATCTTGTTACCAAAGTTTGGGCCATTATTTCCAGACATTATCACAAAGCCATCGCAAAACATTGAAGCTGTACTGGAATTTGCTGTTTGATTTGGTGAGACCATGCTCTCGACTTTGCTCTCCACTTGTCTCGCTTATCTGGTCTTGGTGAGTTCAGGCTCTTTCACTGGGAGGATTGTTTTGTCTCAGAGTCATTAGCAAACATCTAACTCTTGCTGCTGGTGATACCCCTGGGCAAGAAGGATGGGTCACAAAGCTAAATGGAAACATGTTGCACTTTCTGATCAGCAATTACAATCCTTAGCACCAATTTTGCAGCTACACAATGCATGCCTAATTCGTCAGCTAAAATTTGTTGGCATGTTCCATAACCAATTCCCACTTCATGAGCAAAGTCTTCATTTGATGTTGATCCTCACAAGGGGTTGAACTTTGACAACAATGTCAGGTGCTGTGCAGCTGACACACTTACCACTGTGAGCATGCTCTTCAGTAGCTGTATGGCCAATCCTGACCATGCATGACATTCAAACACAGTATACAGTTAATGCCTTGTTCCCCAAACACTTGTTTAATCACTGCAAGCTTCTCCTTAGCATTTTTCCCAAGATGTGCATGAATTTGATGCACACACACTATTCTAATCTTGGATTCATCATAAAATCGCTGTGCACTACATACAGAGTATCATGTGAAGTGCTATAGAATCAAAAACATATCTACCCAGCTGCATGAAGCTTTAAACACTCGCTCATTAGATGTGCTAATATTGCCACTAATGGGTACAAAACTGTACTGCAACTACTGTCAAGATGGCAGCACTAGTCCCAACAATTTTGGATACCAGCTCTTATCTTACAATCCATACAGCATACTTTTCTCAAATGGAAAGGTATAAGGATTGGCTGATTTGTCCCAGGCCGCAAAAATAAATCATCTTTATTTCTCAACTTAATCTCCAGGAAGGCTATTACATTTGTCATGTCAGTGTTTTAATTTAATTAAACCATCAACATAATGTGATTTATCATAGTCCTCAAAATAGCTGTTTACCACATCAATGACCTGTTGCTGTGAAATCTTTGTCCTCCAAGAAATTTTTTGAGGTTCGGGAACAGTTGTGATACTTTCACCCTTTTCCAAGTAATCAATAAAAATAATTCCTTTCTTGGAAGTGTTGAAAACAGTGTTGTTATAATAAATTAAATTTAAATTAAATTCGACAGCCTAAGCATCAAAAACACCTATGAACTTATAGAACACATTAGGGATACTAACTAAAAGAAGAGGACACACTAGTCTCGTCTGATGTTAAATCACGAGTTCCCAGCATACCAGTAAATCAACTCCCACCGTTGATAGAAAAATGGCTCAAATCACTTGGAATACCATCGCCTGAAATTTTAGATTACATCAAACTAACCAAAATTTGCATAGAACAAAATTTCTTCCAGTTTCAAACAAAATATTTCCACCAAACTTCAGGTTTAGCAATGGGCAACCCCCTATCACCCTTCCTGGCCGATCTGTACACGAGAGCATTAGAAATAAGGATCACCAAAGGTTTCCTTTGGATGTTCAAACTCTGGCAACGATATGTAGATGACATCTTTGCAATAGTACCAAAAAAAAACATCAGTGATGCATTAAAACTTTTAAATATCCAAGGAAAAAGCATCAAGTTCACTGTAGAAATAGAAAAAGACAAGTATTTACCATTTTTGGATCTAAAAATAATGAGAAATAAACACAGAGTAAACTTTGGCATCTACAGAAAACCAACACAGACAGACAACTACATAAAAGCTAATGGCTACAACCCAAGATCCCACAAACAGGCAATCTTCAATAGTTTAACACACAGACTGGTCAACATCCCTCTCAGAGCAGAAGAATACAAAAAAGAATACAACAAAATTATTGAAATAGCACAAAAAATGACTTTCCCAAATCATTAGTAGACAAAAACGTGAACTTAGCAAAAAAGAAGAAGCTAATAAAGGAAACCACAACCCTCTCAGCTACAGAAACTAATACGATTTTCAAAAAATTCACTTACCATACATGGGCCTTTGATAAATTCAAAAAAGTCTTCAAAAAACAAAACATTCAATTAGCACCAGTCAACCATTTCTACTTAAAAAAACATAATTTGTTCAAACATCAAAGATGCCATTCCATCTAACAAAAAATCTGGTATACATCAAATGAATGTTGTGACTGTAGTCAAATTTATATTGGAAAAACCAAAAGAAATTTAGAAACAAGAGCAAAGGAACACTTTAGAAACATAAAATATAAACAATTAGAAAAATCAGCAGTTGCCACGCATTTTTGGGGAAAAAACCACAACATAAATCCAGAACCAAAACTACTAAAACATACATAGGAAAACAAGAACTATCCACATGGGAACAAATCTTCATTTCAAAAAATAGAAACAAAGTATTCAATTTCGACAACCCCCAGAAAGATTTGTTCATCAAGTTCCTCGAACTGCCACCAGAGGAGACCTATGACAAAATATTGTCAACTACACCAATGAGAACAAGTCAATGGTCGTTTGAGGATGGAGGCAAAGTTTCTGAAACATTCCTTTCTTGGAAGTGTTGAAAACAGTGTTGTTATGATAAATTAACTTTAAAGAGAGTCGATTAATGACACTAAACAACACTTCTTTAAAAGTAAGTGTTGTTTAGTGTCATTAATAGACTCTCTTTAAAGTTAATTTCTGAAACATGTTCTGGACAATTTTAAAAGTAAGTGTTGTTTAGTGTCATTAATCGACTCCCTTTAAATTTAATAAAAATAATTCCTGTGCATCTCGGTAAACACTCGCCATAACCTTGTTAGTTGGCAAAACTGACTGCCTTTTTTGGAGTTGTTTCACCTGGACAATCCACTGATTTCATTGTGATTTACTTTCTGGAGTGTAGCGATGTATCCAAGTTTCATCCATGGTAATAAGTCACCTCAAACATTCACTAGGATTTTTATGGTAGAGCTCCAAATTCTTAACAGAAACAGTTTTTCTTTGCAATTTTTGATCAGGCATCAACAAACGTGGCACCCATTCTGTAGAGACCTTGTGAAAGCCCAAACATTACGTAAAATATAACCTGCATATTCTTTGGATATGTTTACAGCCTCTGCTATCTCAAACAACTTTAATCTGCAGTCTTCCAGTACTAAACAATGAATTTTTTCAACGATCTCTAGAGTTGTGACTTCCAAAGGGTGTCCAGAACAAGGTTCAATACTAGTGCTCATACTTCCCATTTTAAACTCTGTAACCCACCTTTTAATCATTATATATGAAGGGGTAGAGTCCTTTAATATAATGTCCATTTCCTCCTTGATTTCTTTACATGTTAAGCCTTTCAAATGGAAGTATTTAATCACTGCTTGTTTTTCCAAATCCTCCATTTTCGTGAAACCTCTACACCTGTGTTGTTTAAAATGCTGTCATTCAGAAACTAAACAAGCTATTGACCTGTAACTATGGATAGAAGCTAGAGTTAAACTATATGATACTACCCATCAAACTGGCCCTATGGCAGTATCTCTATATGAGGCCCGGGACTTATCGGTCAACCCTTGTATTAGTTTATGTTTCAGAAGAGGCATGAGAAAATAGCATCTATGAGAGTAGAGAAAGTCACACAAGTGCAACACATGATTTTTAACACAAATTATTTAAATAAAGGAATTATGGAATATGCAGCATAACTACAAGACAACAATGAATTAATGTTTTACTTCATCTTACATTATCCAGGGAAAAATAGAAATTTGTAAACAAATCACCATTTCAAAAGTAAACTTTGTGCCATGCATTACAATAGGTTAATAGTAACAAATAAGTTTAAGTCACCATTATGTTAAATATATCCTAAATTAGAATGTTTACCTGTTGAATAAGATATTAAAGAACTTCTTAATATATGAACAATGAATGTACTAAGATGATTCTTTATTGAAGATTTTACGTTAATTAGGATTGCCTAATAGTGGTAGGTAACAGGTAAAATTATAAAATTTTATTGTAGAATAGAAACATCTTCTTTAAAAAAGCTTTGAATTATTTAGATTTAACTGTAGCAGATGTGTAAGAAATACGACTCATCTAAAATTTAATAATTTGAATTATTTGTTGGCCTGTGGAAATTGTCTGCATGACTCATACTGTATTCATGCACAGAAAGGTTTATTGTGAAGTTGTATTTATAAGACAACTCACAGCTCAAGTGGGAATATGTATTCACTAAACAGTAATACAAGTTTGAGTTTCAAATAAGGACCTACAGAATGTACAAATAATGAACATGGACCTTTTTGTAATATAAACACTTGTTTCCTATGTACTGAATTACTTCAGAAGATTATTGCATTTTGCAACAGAATAGTTCATCAATAAGTCACTCCACAGCTCTTGCTCCTAGAGATGGAAATTCTGGTGACAGCACTGGCTGCCATGAGCATATGATTATAACAGCATTAAAAATATCTGTTAAGGCCATGAATGCAGTTTACTCCATTTATATGTCAATACTCACACCACAATGACGACTCGTCTACTAGCAGCCAGCAATTACATGCTATAAACAATAACAACTGGTTGATTAGAGTGAGAAGTAGGAAAATCTAAGAACATCAACTTACTTCAAGCAGAAGGTACCAACAAAGTACAGAGGAATTTATCGAGATTCAACTGTATTGGAATTTGTTGATCTGTTAATAGGAAAAATATACTTTTCTTAAAGAATTTTGACTAAGCATACTTTTAAAGCAATTTAATGTAAAGCAAGAAGAGCTAGATTTTGATACAATGAGTTCTATTTTCTCCACCTGGACTATATATTTGGAGCACAGTTATGCTTTGTTTTATCATAGTTTGTTGATAGCAAATGGAGACAAATCAGATGCAGAGTTATTCAAATGCTCTGACAGGAACTCTTAATTGCTGATGTAACATTTTAGATACAAGTACACTAGTGCCATCTACAAAAAGCATTGTAGATAAATCTACATAAAAGCACAACAATTATGCTAATATTAAATTACAAGTCTTGTATAAATATTAAAAAATAAAAGATCTGAGTACTGAACCTTTAATAATATCTGGTTCACAATCATAGCCATTTATAATAGTTTTCTGACTTCTATTGTTTAAGCAAGATCTGAAGCAATTTATGGAGATTTCACTGAAACAATACTTTAACTTTTGCAGCAGGAGGTTGTCATCTAAGCTGCCCAGTATTAAGTCACAAAATATCTCTAACCATAGTTTGTTGTTATCCACGGCTGTTACCAGCTGAGAAATTAGTATGTATGAAGCATTTTCTGTTAACATTTCTTTTTCTAATTCCGAATTAGGATGATGTGAATGTTGTGTAACTCCCCATGTGTTACATAGTTGCATCACATACAGCTTTCTCCATTACTTTAGAAAGCAAGATGGGCCTCTAGTTGGAAGTAAGGCCTTTCGTCTCCTTTTCTGTAAATAAAGGCTTAACAAATAATGTTAAATTTTTTTCTGGAAACTTGCCCGACAAAAGACTAAGAGGCTTAGTCACCTCTTGTAGAGAGTTATTTTAACAGTTTGGTACTTCTTTCATCCCAACCATGAGAAGTTTTGGTTTTAAATAAGGCAATGATTTTTATCTCTCTCAAAGTTGTTGAGTACCCCTCAAAATTAATTCTGGGACTTGTCCTTTTTAGAATTTAAAGCAGTTGAGTTTGTTTTGGATCTGTTTACTGCAATAAAACATAATTTGCTAAAAATGTTACTTGCCTTTTTAAGAAATTGGTAAATTCTTAACAGAAATTAAACTATATTTAAAACTTCAAGAGAAAAAAGGCATATTGTTGCAGATATTCATTTACTAAATCGTTGTTTAAAACGTAAAGTAACTCCTACTTTTGTTAGGCAAACTGTTAAATTCTATAATAATAATAATGTTCATCAAAAGCGACAGAGCAAAAAGTAATTCAAGTTGAAAGAAACTTACATTTTCAAAATTTAAATAATATTGAACTGAAATTATATGCCTTACATTTTAATAAGTAAGACCTGAAATAAATAAATCTTCATAAATGTTTTAGGTAACTCAGTATGACTTAATTTGGAATCCAAATTATTTGACAATCTTAATTTCAACATGACAAATAAAACTGTGAAGTTAAAAGATAAATTAAATAACATGCCTGAAACAACAAAAATTAAAACCAGTGATACAAAATAATGCAAAGAATACAAAATCGTTAATGCATATTTGAGGTTCTCTTGGGTTTTAAGCCAGGTGAAGATAAGTGAGGTACCAACATTTCGGAAGGATACACTGTTCCTGAAATATTGGTACCTCACCACTTCTACACCTCACTTGAAGCTTCAGAGAACATTGAATATTCATCCCGCCAGGAAAGCTACAGCTCCTATTAACTGCTTCGCCGATGGCCATTTAAACCCTTCAGGGGCCGGAAACGGATACCCAATAAACAGAACAGGACATTTAAATTGTTAAATGCTGTAAAAATGCATCATAAATACAATTCCGTATCTTCCGTATTTATTAAGTTATTTAAACGAAACAAAAACTGGTTTAAAATTCATTAAAGGCAGTATAAATCTACAGTAACAATAAAGTAGAGACTACATTAATAAATTGTTGAAATTTCACTACTTTGTTTCACTGTAGCAAAAGCCATTCTTTGTGCCGAACGCGCCTAATATGTGAATCATTTTGTTTTGTGTGTATACAAGCCATAGTATGTATGTATAGCTACGCAAGCGACTTCTCAGGTTCAAGTTTAGTTTATTTATGCTATGCCAAGTGATAATATGAAGAGAATATGTTGCGTCACACACTCACACACTGGAATGAAAACTCTGTCAGCATCTATTATTATAGTGTTTCTCAACCAAGGTTTCTAGTAGCCTTATGCAGCAGTTTTCGCTCTGTATTTCAGTTATTTATACTCTCTCTGTGTTCAGAGTGATTTCTTGTAGCTATCAAGAGCTAAATGTAAGGCACATTTGAAATTGTTAAATTTCAATGTTAACCATGGCTTATCCCAGTAATGTAGCAAACAAATTAGCTTGGGTATGATGTGTACAGGCTTCTGATATTACTGTAGAAAATCTGGAAGATTTGTTGTACGATTATGAAGGAGATCTTTAGGACATATGTAGCAGTGACGTGTACTGGTCTACAGCTGGCATGTTAGCTACTCCATTGTTTGGGGAAATGGCGGGTCAAATATGGATGATGCGGATCAGCTATTACCAGCTATCCCTCTTTACGGAAAACAGTTAAATGGTAAAAAAAAATTATTTTTATACCACTGGATGTAACTATGCACAGTTGTTTAGTAATTTTCAGAGCTGTAAAAGACATTCATCTACCTGTACTTGCGCGTATAAAGAGCTCGTAACCTAATTGAGTATTATAATACTCAGAGGCCTCTTTATACTAGGGGGTAGCAAAATTCACCACATCATCCCTCATACTTGAGAGAAAACACTTTCCTAAAAGTATACCACCCACACCCAAAAAACTTGTACCCATTTCGAAAATGTGTAGTGTGTTGCGAAAAAGAAGTTTGCAAGGAAACCAATATTATTTGGTGTGAATCTGCAGATGTGCCCTTGGGTGTTTATCCAGGTTTGGAGGTGTACAATTCAAAAAGAAACCTTTAAGGATACGTTTACATTCCTTATAGAACTAATTTAAATTTATTGTAAAACAGCAAGATTAAAATAATTGGCGTTAAATGAGCATTAAATGCATGTATGCGCAGGACGTCTACACACGTCCATATCGGTTTGGGGCATGTTAACTTGGACGTCATATGACGTCCATATCGGTGAAAGGGTTAATGTCAATCTTTCAAATTGTAACCTTAACAAGAAAGAGTTGTACTTTTTAAATAAAGATATAAAAACCTGTGTGGATTTTATAAAAATTATGGATGATTATACTCCAGATATCAAAATTGCTGGTCAGGATTTAAATTAAAATGATAATTCATGGATTAAAATTAAATGCAGCAAAATCGTACAAAATTACGATAAAAATCACCCTAAAGGAAATAATAAACCGATTATTAAATCATTAAATGACAAAGATTTAATTTTTACTAAAGCTGACAAAGGTAATAGGATTGTAATCTTAGGTATTTGTTTTGTTTTGTAATTTTACGTCCTCCAACATCAAGTCATATCGGACGATGAATGAAATGGGTGAAATGATGCTCAAATGAGTCCGGGGTACATAGAGCTTAGAGTTACCCAACATTCGTCTTTACGGATAAGGGAAAACCCCGGAGAAAACCTTATCCAGATAACTCACCCTAACCGAGATTCGAACTCGGTACCTCTTGAACGTGAGGCAGACACGTAAACTTAGGTAAATTTTACTGTATTAATAGAGTGGATATTTTACTTCACGGTGAATATTTCATAAGAATCAATGAAGATCCTTTAAAATCCTGTATTTCAAATTTTAATAAAATACTTAATGAAGTAAAAATTATATAAAATAAATAAAAACATATTGTAAAAGTTAGTAATCCTGCTGTGTCTAGAATTTATCCTCTTCCTAAAATTCATAAGCCTGGAAATAAAATGAGACCCATTGTAAATTATATAAATTCACCTCTTGCAAGTTAGCTAAACAGTTACAAAAAAATTAGTACTTTTGATAAATTTGAGAGATTAAGTATTAAAAATTATTTTGAGATGGTAAAAAAGATCAACAATGCAGTACTAACAACGAACTTGTTTTCTTTAATGTAATTCCTTATTTCCCAGCATTCACAGGGACAAACTTCTGAAGTTTTTAAAAAACATGATTCAGTTCTATACATTTGCGTTAGCAATTAATAGATAATTTTGTTAAACTTACTAATCTTTGTCTGGATCAATTTTTTTTCAATTTTAATAGTCAATATTTTCAACAAACTTCTTGTTTAGCAATGGGTAATCCACTTTCACCTTTTCTTGATCTATTTTTGAAATACAAATCACTAAAGCATTCTCTTTAATTTTTAAAACTTGGTATAAATACATAAATGATATTTTTGCTATTGTTCCTGATAAACATAAATGACGCTTTAAAACGTCTAAATAAAGAGAAATATAAACACAATGATACTGCTTTAATTAATGGTTTTAATGAAGGTTTTATAAATTAAAAGATTGAAAAATTTAAATACCAAAAAAAAAAAAAAAAAAATGTAAATATTTCCACCCCTACAAAACTAAAAGATGATTATATCAAAATATTTACTTAACATCCCTGGGCTAATAAAAAGTTTCACTTTCTTTTTTTTTTAAAAAGAATTTGGTATAATTTTGATTTCTCAAAATAAGTAGGATATACAAAAATTTACTGAATTTTTCTAAGAAAGATAAATTTTCTGATAATAAAAAATCTGGCATTTGGCAATTTAACTGTTTAATTGTAACCAGATTTACATTGGAAGGACTAAGCAAAATTTAGAACCAGAATGAAGGAATATGTTAGAAATAGTATAAACAGATTGATAAATTATATCTGGCGGACGTTTTTGGTCATTTATCCATGAAATAAAGCATCCAGACATTATTAAATGGTTCAATAGATTTAACAGTTTGTGAGAAAATATTTATCTTAAAAAATAGAAATCAAGTAATGAATTTTGAAATACTGCCAATCAATTCTGTGTTTAAGTTTATTTTCAGAGTTTGGTAATAGACAGAAATAATCTTTTAACTAGCAGCTGTAATAACAATAAGAATAAACAAACTGATGATGCAAATAAGGATTTGCAAAACTAGTCCCTTGAGTTCTGTGTAGAATTTACTAATTTCTTAAGAAGATAAGTGACGTTTGTAGCAAACTATTATATTTTATTGTAATATTTGAATTGTTTCACTATTATTAGCTTCTGTTTTTTACATATTAATTGGATCGGTTTGTTGTGCTTCGGCTAAATTAGTATGGCACAGCAATTACTTCTTTATTCCAATAGTTATGTGAGCAATATTACAATTTGGATTGGTTCCCTCTGTTTCAATAAAACCTTCTTAAACTACTTTTCGAACTACAAAAACAGTGTTTTTATAGTTTGAAAAGTGGTTTAGAAAGGTTTTATGATGAAGCTCCACTGTTTATAAATACTTCTATTTATAATTTTTTTTTTATCCTTCTGTTTCAGTTTTATTATATTACACAGTGTTTCATTTTTATTATTGGATTCATTGACAGCTAGTATAATTCCTATTTTTCTTTCATTAATTACTCTCTGAAGTATTTCACAATATGTTGTGTAGTGTGCTTTAATGTTTGGGTCATTACTTGTGTGAAATGGTAAGAACAAATTTCTTCTGTTTGCAAAGGATATCCTTATGCATGAAGTAACTCAAGGTTTCCCTTTGTTACCCATGAAGAATTTTTTATTTTCTTAGGGAAAATAACTTCAAATAATAACAGTATAATATAAAATTTTATTTACTTCAATGCTTGCATGGACATACGCCAGTTTCTGTTTCTTAATACTAGTTTAAAGTTACTGATATGTTCATCTCTAATTATTCATGTTGTGATTTTACTTTTCGTAGTATCAGTTTGTCTGCTTACAACAGCAGGCACTAATTATACTTGAGTGATGTGATGGAGCATTTACAATAGGAGTTACTGTATAATTGTTTTGAGTTTAGAAGAATATCATCTATAGCTGCTGAAGTACTCATGAATTCTGATCAGAAAGTGAACCACATATTCCAAGTTAAATGTATGAAACAAGGAGATGAGGTTAGTTAAAGGAAAAATCTAAGAGTGCAAAAGATGTATAAGCATCCTATGATGCTATGAGCTTTGATATCATAAAAAGGAATACAACACTGGAAGAATCTTTAATATTCTGCACAAATTTAAGCTACAACATACCTCAACTCCCCAAAGTTCTTGATTTGATCCTGCCGACTTGCTAAATATCGTTACATCTTCATTTGCGTTGAATGACAGTACACCTTCTGTACCACTATAGTACCGTATACGTGTTTTGGCATAAGATACTGGTTCTGAAACAGTAAAGTTAATATTTGGTTATAAATCATTAAATTAAATAAGGACTTTCCTACTATTCTAATTCTTTGATGTAATAGATCAACTTAACTATCTACTGCATAAACACTTGAATGACACAGTGACAACTTGTGCGAAAACGTTTGTATTTAGTCACACACATAATAAGATCTCTGGTCCATGTTCAACTGAAGTGTAGGGGTAGTTTTCACTGTATTAAAAAATATTAAAGGTAACTGACTTTAAAGTACAAAGTGACCCATTAGACCTAGTATTCACAAGTCTGCCACTGTATATAATTCAAATATATCAGTACATTCCGTAATTTGCTTCTAATTTATTTAATACCATCGTGAACTTTATTTGCTGTTTCAACTATATTACGGAAATTGGCAGCATAGGCCATATGACACACAGCACTGTCATACCTGAGCACTTTTCATCGTAACACAGTCTTCTGTCAGATATTTTGCTCTCACATGCAACCAAGAGCAGTACAAATGCCAACGCATAACTACATGCACCTCCCATTGTATTTTCTGAAACCATAATCACCTACACATCACCATAATTTCTCCTTCCTCCTCCAATTCTAATACATAACTCATCCCCCCCTTAAAAACTTCGTATATGCAGTAATAACATCATGTATATAGTGATGAGACTGGCAATTTGGCACACTCAAGCGATAGTGCTGCCTCCAAGTCTGTACGTAATTCTATACAACTACAAGACTTCAATCAGGACCACCAGGACATAAGCAGTTTTGCTCTGTGCTTAAAGGGGATCGACTCACAATTTAATATATGAATTTAGCTGTCATCAGGAAAGTTTTTTCATGCAATTCCCTATTCATTGACACATTTGTGATGTTAACTAATCACCCAGCCGCTGAGAAGATAAACCAGTTATCTGAGAACAAGTCTAGTGTTAGGGGGACACGGAGCCAGTCCGACGGGATGCGGGGTTACAAGGAGGCACCAAACAGCCGAAACATTTTTTCTCACTCGTTTCAGACTTGTATGTACCTATACAGCTAAATAACGAAGAACAATTTATTATATTTAGCACTTGACTTTAAAGACTAAACTTATTTTCAACAATAAATACTTAAGCGATTCTATTGATCATTTTCTCTGTAGCGTAACAAAACTAACCGACATGTGTGCTTCAAGCTCGGAGGAAAAGCATAGGCATTATTGATAAATTTTCATTACTGTTGTGACAAAGTGCTCATGCTGAGAATACGACTCATCAGTTCCTGCAGTACATTAAATATCAAAGTGCAACTGTATCTGAGTGCATCAGCATATCCGAAAAGTTACCTGGAACAGATAGCAGAAAATGGATCCAGAAAAGGGAAAGGGAAGAAATAAAACTCTTAATTTTATTAGATCTTTCGGTTTAGGCAATGTCAGATAATTACTGGCTGCCGATGTTTCGCGGGACATGTGGCCTGCTTCTTCTCGGCTTGCATTAGGAAAATGGGTATAAAGGCTTAAGGTAAAACAACAATAATATACGGGGTATGTGGGTAGGAAGAACGATAAGGTGTGGGAATGATGTTTTGGGGAGACAATGTTTATTGGGACATATCGGTGGTGCATTATCTTGGACATAATTGGTGGCATGTTGTCCGGTACCGCCGAAGCAACCTGGATGTTTGTGTGAGAAAACTTTGAATTGCGGAAGGACGCAATGTTGGTAAGGTAGCAGGCATAATCTCTCAGGATTCTGACTACGACCTTTCAATTGGGGTTTCATATTGTGCAGAGGTTACTCATGTTCAGTGGGTGGATTTATGTGAGTCTCGTGAAGACTTATCTCTAGGCAAGGGGAGCCTGCCCCTGAAGCAGTTATTTTGGATCAAATTTCATAAGAAAATTGTCAATATTTTAATTTTGTTATTTTAAATTTATTGAGAAAAGAATTCATTGGAAATTATTAAAACTTTTCGTAGAAAGGGATTGAGATTAATAAACGCAATCGAAGGTAAAATATTGAAGGACAATGAAAATTAAAATTAGTTTTATGTCATTTCGTCCACTACCTCTCAAAGGATTCCAAATGGAATTACCATTATATCTATTTCTCAGGAACAACACCAGAAAATGACGTCATCCCTGACGAGTGGATTCATCATAGCACTGGTCCTGGCGGCAAAACCAGAAGTAACCACAGAGCGGTGGTAACAGCATGTCTGTTAGTGGAAATAGTCTGTAGTGGCAGAAACACTGACAAGAGAGCTCCAATTCATCTAAACAGGTGACCGAGACGGTTGAACTGCCGTGTTAAAGTTAAATAACACTGAGCAACAATGAAAATGTTTCGGGCTTAAAAATAGTGAATTTATATGTATTTCCATCTGCTGAATTAAAACATCGCCATAAAAATTACAGATTAGCTCTTGTGTCAAAGATGAAGTGAAATTTCATTTTTTAGTGAGAAGATTTTAAATTTGGGGGAAATTGTTCGGTAGTTGGCACACTTGTCAAATAACAAAATACAATCAGAGAGAAATTTTGGAAATTAAGTGATGCAAAATTTGAGGAAGGTATTTTTGTTGGACGACGAATAAGAAAACTTGTAAAGGATACTACATTTGACCAAATTTTGGAGGGGAATGAAAAGGAAGCTTGGAAAGCTTTCATGGGTGTTGTTCATGGATTTTTAGGCAACAAAAGAGATGAAAAGTACAAGCATTTGGTGACAGTGCTTCTGCAAAAATACTGTACCTTGGAATGCATTTAAGATCCATTTTCTCCACCCCCACCTAGACTTTTTCCCTCCTAGTTGTGTAGTTGTTAGTGATGAACATGGGGAGAGATTCCATCAGGACATTTCTGTTATGGAAGAAAGATATAAGTGCCGTTGGAATGAAGTAATACTTGCGGATTACTGTTGGTCCTTGTATATGGATTCTGCGGAACTCCATCACAAAATGCAAACTAAAAGACGACGAAGTCAATAGGCCACCACATGATTCTCTTCAGACAAGACTATCTTCGAAGTATTTTTTCAGGAATGTAGAACTCTTAGCATGTAATCACCAGTTAAAAAATCAAATGCACTTTCACTGTTGTTAGCATGTATGTAATTAAAAAGCACCCGTTTAAACGTAATTAATTAATTCTTTATTCATCCTTTTAAAACATATACATGTTTTTGGACACGTCATGGTTACAAATATATACAAAACAAAGAAATAAAGTGGTACAAGTTATTTATTATAGTACATCAATAATCATACATTATTTTTTACAAATTTACTGTATTTACAATTCTTTGATTAAAAAATCTTTTATTGAGTAGAAACATCCATTTATACAATACTTTTTTAGTTACATTTTGAAAATGTTATGGTTTTGGATGCTTTTTAGGTATGGTGGAAGTTTATTGTAAAGTTCACATGCTGATGCTATTGGTTTAGCTTAATATAATTCTAATGAATGTATTTGTGGGGGATAGTTGACTTGTTTTCTTGTAAAGTAATCATGGTTGTTTCTATTCAGTTGTCCGTTGCTGTCTTTAATTTTTAAGTACAGTATTGTTTCATATAAGTATAATGAATACAAAGTTATAATTTGTAGATTTTTAAATGCTTCTTTACATGATTCAGTTTGCTTTAATCCCTGAATCAACCTCACTGCTCTTTTTGCAGTAAGAAAACTCGGTTTGTATGTTTCTTTTTAATATGACCCCATGCTATAATACCGTAGGTGAGATGAGGATAGATTTGTCCGTAGTATATTGTTGTTAATAACTCTTTATTGCGTAAGCCTGCGAATCTTTTTATGATGAATAGACTAGTACAGATCTTTTTGCATATTTTATCTATATGATTATCCCAATTGAGATGTTGATCAATTATTACTCCTAAGAAGTTGATCTATTCTACTTCTTCTATTTTGTCATTTCCAATGAAAATATCAATATTTTTTATGCTTTTATTTTGTAGGTACGGAACTGTATGCATTTCGTTTTGTTTATATTAACGTGTAAGTTATTTGGCTGCAAGTGCTGGATTAAATGTCTTGCATTTTGTGACGTTACTGTTTCTAAATTTTTTGCTCCGATGCCTGTGTTAATAATTGATGTATCGTCTGAGTACATTGTAATTTTGCTTCCAGGTAAATTTGGCATATCATTTATATAAATAATAAACAGTAGGGGGCCAAGAACAGATCCTTGTGGTACTCCATATTTTACTTCGAGACTTTTTCAGTAATAATCTTTTATGTGATTGTGTGACTGATGTGTGATTTTCATTACCTGAGTTCTATTGTTAAGATACGATTTTATTAAGTTGAGTGGAGTACCTCGAATTCCATAGTTATATAGATTGTCAAAAAGAATGTCGTGCTGTACGCAATCAAACGCTTTTGTCAAATCTAATAATATGCAGTTGTTATCCGTGTGACCATCTAAGTTTTCTACTATGTGATCTGTGATTTCAGGTATAGCCTGCTTTGTAGACGTATTTTTTCTGAATCCAAATTGTGCCTCGTTTAAAATATTATGTTTTTCTAAAAAGGATATAATTTTGTTTGCAGTAATTTTTTCAATTGCTTTAGGTAGCGTAGAGATTAGCGCTATTGGACGGTAATTTTCAGGTATTTCTTTTATCACCTATTTTGTATATTGGTTTTATGATAGTCTTCTTTAGTAGTTTTGGAAATACGCCTTCTCTTATAACCGAGTTTATCATTTCAACTAGTGGTTCTAGAATATAAGGTGAACACTGTTTGAGTAGCATTGGTGATATTTCATCTAGTCCAGCTGATTTATTATTTTTCATGTCTTTTATTACTTTTATAAGTTCCTCGTTTGTTATTTCATCAATGTACATAGACTTTATTATGTGTCATGAATTACATTTATAGTTATTATTAATCTTATTTCCTGCTACTAGCTGTTCTACTTGTTCTAAAAAATTTGCATTAAATATATCGCTTACCTCTTCTTCTATGTCCACTTTTGTGATTCTACAGTCGTTTTTTGTTATATTCCAAGTAGTTTTAGTCATATTTAAGGACTTAAGGATTTTTTGTTTAATATACTCTGATTTGATTTGTTTAATTGTTTCTTTATATGCTGCCTTTTGCTTTAAATATGCCCTTTTTTCAGTTTCCCTCTTAGTTTCTTTAAACTTATCGTAACTAAGTTTTAGTTGATTTTTTACCTCCATATTATGTCTATTTATACATTCTGCTTGCTGGTGCTTTGATATTTCCTTTTTTATTTTTGGACAAGCTACCTCTAGACAATAGTTAAATATCGTGTAAAATTTCTCTCATTTTGTATCTATATCCTTTACGTTAAGCACTTGTTCCCATGACTCTTTACTAAGTAGCATGCATAGCTCTGCAATACCAGCGTCGTTTATTGTTCTGGTTGTTTTATACAGAGTTTGTTGTCTTGGTGTGTTAAATTTTACATCTATTTCTTGAACACAGTGGTCAGATAGGTAACTTTTTATTACTTTTGTTTGATATTGGTGAGGTAGAACATTTTTGATAATTTGATCAATTATGGTTGCAGTTGTTTCAGTTGCTCTTGTTGGTTCATCTATTGTTAAATGCAGATTGTACATTTTTATTAAGTCTAGTAACTGTTTGTAGTCATTGCTATTTTCATCTTCCACCTTATATATATATCATAGAAACTAGAGTTAATAACAATTTTTCGTTGTCATATTTGTTTTTCTCAACCCAAAATTAGTAGGAATTGCCTCATGAAGTGCTCGAAACATTTCTTTCTTTTTTTTTGCCCAGTGTAATCTTTAGGCCTATTCATACTTGTTCATTCCAGACTTTTGGTGAGTATAAAACCAAAATTATTATAAAGTACCTTTTGCTTAAACACACATAATGGGAGAAACTACAGGCGTAAATTCTAAATGTAAATTTTGGTAAAATAGGAAATGTATAGGAAAGGAGAATGTAGGAACTCTAATTTTTTGTAGTAAGTGGACAATATTTTAGGTTCATACCATACTTGGTTGCCAGAGCGTCTTTGGGAATCTTTCTCCCATATTAGCTTTGATCCGTTTCTCACTGGAATTTATAAAATTTTTCTCATAAATGGTTCTCTACAATTACAATTTTCTATGAAAAGGAAAAGTTTTCAAAAGCCATAAGAAAATGTGTCTTCTAAATTTGGATTAATGTTGGAAAGATGAATGACACATTTAGCTAAAATTCCGTGGGTTGTCTTATCACGTAACCGATACTTTACCGAATTTATTACAACTGCCACGAACAAACTCAAACATGGCACTTGATATTACACGCCTTTCAAAAGAGGATCTTTCTTCTTTAATGAAAGGTTCCCAACTCCAATTTAATGACTTTCAGACATCAATTAATGAACAATTAGAAGAATTTTCGCCAGCAGCATTACGTAAAATAAAAGACAGAATGTTATATCACATTGCGACTTAAAAGTCTGTTGACTCCTGCCTTATACAAGACATACGTTCTCAAGGACAAATAGTGTTGAAAAAATTCCAAGAGGTATGGATAGGTAATATTAGACGATACTGTGCATACTAAACTACAACTGCTTATGCTTGACATACAATTGTAATCAAATGACGTGCATTTGCCTACGTGCTCGTCATATGCAAAAATGAATTTGTTATTTAAAGCTCCCAAAATTAAACGTATGGCAGAGGATTTAATTGATAAATACATTTCATAGTAAATGAAACTAAGCAGGCTTTATCCTTTTTGAAATTTTTCCTCAAACTGCGTGATCTGTGTACCCATTCTACTTTTCAGCCAAATGACGTATACCATGTTACAAACAATTCTTGAGGGCAAAATCAAATTCATTTTATAACCTGTGTTGGAGAATCATTGTGCTCTATGCAAGTTTCATTTATGAGGGTTAGATTTCTTTTTCCCTGAACGTATTGGTAATCGATTTCTGCACGAATATTACTTTGCTCCTCAGAGCCTGCAGGAGGATTTGACTATTTTCGTCACCAGACTGAAATTATTTGCCTATATGTTTCGGTTACCGGAATCTGAACAACAAATTTGTAAGATGCTGCTTACAGGTTTTTACGCAAACACGTATTTCATGTACATTTATTTCCGCTTTGAATACATCCTCAGGTTTAGATGGGTTTGTTTCTTCATTTCAACAACAGGTTGCAAATCAAGATTTTACAGTACTATCTCAGAACCCGTCCAGCTCACAAACAACCGTTTAGGTACCAACGCAGTCACAGGAACGATATCCCACATCTGTTCAACCGTATCAGTTTTTTGCTACTGTATGATTTTATTCTTTTTGTAAGAAACGCGGAGTCCCCCCTTTCTAATTTTACCAGCCGTTACATTCATTTTGTGGTAATGTTTCGTCTTGTGCAGTGCTGGATTCAGGTTATACGGTTAACCTTATCAGTTTACTATTTTGTAAATCTCTTCCGACGAAGAAATGTGAGCAACTTCATGCCTCTTCTTTGCACTATAACCGGCGAAATGTTGCAAATGCTGGGGTGTGCTATGTAACATATTAAAATTTAAAATTTTGCCTGGGACTTGTACTTTTATATGGTTGCGGAATTACCCTTCTATATGATACTGGATTTACCTTTTCTATCTCAAACTAAAGCTTCATTGGACTATGCTAGGTTCTCCTTGACTTTTCCGCCCCACTGAAAAGATTAGAATAACTATTATGGTAGCAACCCATTTAGTTTATTGGATATACCTCCGGTCTGACAGCAATCACTTTTGCGCATTATTATTCATTTCCCTGAGGTTTCAACTGATACTTTTGATGTAGTCCGCGGTAGTGAATATACTGTTCAATTGTCTGATTCAACGCCTTTTCGCTTAGCTCCGCCTAAACTCGATATCCTACGCCGAAAGATAGTCGATATGTTGGCGAAGGGTGTTATTGAATCTTCTAGCCCATATTTTGGTCCGAAAACCAAATGGCGAATGGAGACATGTGGTGGATTACAAGAAACTTAGTAAACAAATAGTCGTTGATTCAATGCCCATGCCGAAAGTACATACAGCGCCACATTATTTCCGAAAAGCTAAGGTATTCACTACTCTTAATCAAGCTTACTATCAAATTCCATTATAGAAAGCGCCTAAATCTCTGAATGCCCTTTCGGCCCCTTGCAACTTATTTCAGTTTTCCAGGGGCCCCCTTTGGTCTATCAACCGGTGTACAAGCATTATCCCAGTTTTTGGATCGATTCTTTCATGAATATAAATTTAAATTCGTCTTTACTAATTGTACGATTTAGTCTTTTACGTCACAAATTTCCTTTCTGAGACATATTATTTCTCCCCGTGGTGTTAGGATTGACCAGGATTGATGCAGATAGGATAATAGCAATATGTAACTTTCCACCATCGCGCACTATAAATCAATTAGCTTCTTTTCGGGAAGGCATCGTTTTTCTCTAAGTTCAATCTGCATTAAGCTCATATTTCTAAACCATTGAATGCTCGTCGACGCAAAGGAGTCAAATTTGTTTGGACTTCGGCACAGCACATAGCTTTTGGGACTCTCTAGCATGCCATAATGAATCCCTCGGTATTGGCTATGCGACGTTTTGACAAACCATTTACTATGCAGACGGACGCCTCAGGTTTTGCGGTGGCTGCAGTCTTATTATAGGGCTCCAAGGACGCTCGTTGTCCCATTTGCTATATGTCGCGACTGTAAACTCCGACGGAAAGAAAATTGTCGGTGTATGAACTGGAAGCTCTCGCCTTACTTAGGGCTTTTGATAAGTTTCATCCGAATCTGGAACATCGCCCTTCCTTCTTAAATGTAATAATCAGACACTTACTTAACTGTTATTCCAAACACGTAAATTTGGAAAGCTTGCTCGTTGGGCGACTAAGATTGGTGCTTTTAAAGTTAAGGGTTCCCATACTAAAAGTTCAGAAAATTCAGTGGCTGATGCCCCCTCAAGAATTTTTAACTCAGAAGTGGATTTGACTAACTCTCAAGCTCCTCCGATCGCTTCCGTGTATGGCAATGTTTACCTTACCGAAGTATTTTCCTGAGGCTTTCACTTCAATTTCCAAGCATCAACAACGGAATCCTAACTTAAAGGTTTTGTGGCAACAAGCAAAATCTGGTTCTGTCTCTACAGATTATACTTTTCATGATGATTTATTGTTTGCTCAATAACCAAGTGTTAAGGTCTCGCATTTTGCTGTCAAAAGTTTTAATACCTCTGTGTTTAAGACGAAAAATAACATTCGTCAATACTTTGTATGGATTGGGATATATAAGGATATTCCTCATTTTGTTAAACGCTGTGATGTTTGCCCCCGTTCAAAACCTTCTCAAAACTCGCTCATAGATTTTCTTAGTTCGTCACTGGCAAAGTACCCAATGGAAATATCTTTCAGACTTGGCAAACACTAATATATCTGGTGTCCCAAACGGGGCAGACATAAAAGATAGGATTTCAGATGATTTAAAAGCAGTAACTCGCTTTCCGACTTCATGAATCTTTCCCGGAGATTGAAACACAGATACGCTCCCTTTTTCTAAGGATGAAGCTGCTTCACAACAAATTAGCGACACTGTGTACACGCTACCTACACCACAAGGTTACAGAGTTAATTGCCGGAATTTTGAAAAATCTACAGTTGCCCTATATCCTGGATTGAAGAGCTTTCGTAGAAACTTGTTCATATTAAGGGACACTCTGGTACCAAATTGGCCAAAAATTCAATTTTTTTTTCAGAAAACTTTTTTATGCAGAAATGTTGTCTTCAGTATGTCTAGAATATGACCATTAAATATTATGTGTCAAATTTACCTGGAAGTTGGTGTATTTAAAATCTATTTATACTCTTGCAGTGAAAAGTGGCAGTGGCAGAAGTGTCAGATTTCAGTAATAACAGCTAGAGCAAGTCTGTTTGTAGTTTTTAGACTTTATTGAGATATTAATCTTTAAAATATAGATGTTAGCTATTCATACTGCACAGGTACTGCTATGTGTTGACAGAAAATTAAAAATATAACAAATGAATTATATGGTCCATAAAGTAGCTAAGCATCCATGTATGTAGTACAATTGCTGTAATACTTGTTTCAGTTTAGCAAATATAATGGAAAAGGTGTGTGGTGCAAAGATAGTAAAGAAAAAGAAAGCTAAGCTTTCAGCTGAAACAAGATGGAAACATTCCATAACAGATAAAAGTGAAATTGATCTAATAATGATAATGCACCTCCCGCGAAAAGGGTATCGGTGTGGGAAAACTGAGAAATCGGCACAATGAAGTACTGGATCATCCACCCTATTCCCCAGATTTGTCTCCCTCGGATTTCCATCTGTTTACAAAACTGAAGAAATTACATGCTGGCAGCCGCATTTGGTCCAATGAAGAACAAATTGTAGCTGCAGATGGGTACATCGCAGCACTTCTAGAGCAACACTACTGCTAATAACTCTACAGCTGAAAGTGCTACATGTGCTCCCCTGTGTAAAGATGAAGTTGCAGAGCCAGATTGCCTTCTTGATGACAGTAATGTTTTGAAGAAATTGTTTTCAACATTATTGTATAGTGATTGTAAAGAGGAATGTGCAACTGTGAATTTGAGAGAGTTCTACGGCTTTTCTCAGAAGATAGTAGTGAAGTGCCAAGCCTGTGGTTATGTTCTGTATGAAACCCCTTCAAGCTTAAGAAAAGGTACAACAACTGAAGAGAAAACTAAAGGTGCTTTTCATATTAACAAGAAAATAGTAACAACATGTCCTAAATTTGTAAGAGGACATGCAGCTATATAAATATTATCTATGGATTTAGGTATACATAGATTGAACAGTGCAAGTGTCCAGTAGCCGTAAACTCCTGGTTCTTTTATATCAGAGCTCTAGCAAGAGGTAACAACCAAGGTGACAAGCAAGAGGTGAGAGCCACAAAAATGAGATTCATATACCTCTAAATTTCAATGTAGTGGCGAAAATATTACCCCTATATAAAAGGTTGTATTCAAGAGAACTGTTAGAAAGAAGTACCAGAGGAAAGACTCAAAATACAAATGAAAGTCTTCATAGCGTAATTTGGAGTATTTTCCATAAGGATGTCTTTGTTTCAGCCAAAAAGTTTAACATGGCTGTGGCAGAAGCTATATTCCTTTGTGAATCATGGACAGCTTTTGACTGAACTGGCAATGAAGTCAGAAATTTCTCCTTTTTCCACCAAAATAAGTTAACGTAGAGATGAACATCGTGCCAACCAGAGTCTCCGTCGACACCTAGATACAGAAATCAAAGGAAGAAATGCAACACGAGTGGCAAATATCATCAAAGAAGATTTGAGCCTGAAAGGAGAGGGAGTGTTGTATGCTTCAGGAGAATTCTAATTGGCGAGTAAATAGCAATATTTCCAAAAAAAATGTGTTTGAATGGTTTAATTAGATTTTTCTCCATATACAAATTTTTGTGCTTTGGGGTAAACTTTGTTGCAGTAAGTATTGATGAATAAGTTTGAAATTTTCAGAATGCGTAGAGTATGACTTGTTAAAGAAAACTGTGAATTGATTTGTTGATCAAACTAACACATAAATGTATATGACTTTTTCTTTGTAATTATTAGTAATAATTATTTTTATTTTATTCTAAAGAGAAAAATTAATATTTGTAATAAATATTAATATTTTGGAAACCTAATATGAATTTTTATTGCATAGGCATTGAAAAACTAGCATACAAAATATCAGGCATCTAATTTAATTCTAAACTCCAAAAAGTATACCCTTTCTTACTATTCAATTCTTAAAAAAAACATGAAACATAATTTTAGTTTTAAAGCTATTCATTATACAGCAGTAAAACTTATACCAACATTAGTATATCATGACAGTTGTAACTAAATCTAAAAAATTAATTAAAATAGGCTAATTAGGGAAGAAAATTCATTTGGTACCAAAGGGTCCCCTTAAATATAATTTTTGTGCCCTGAGAATGAATCAATTCACGTTTGTTGATCGTAAAATAACTTGTTCCAGTTTCAAGGGACATGTTCACGCGCTCGGATCACAAATACAACAAAAAGATATGTGTATAATAATAAGTAATGTAACATTAACAATATTTCATCTTGAGTTCAACACACGACTTAACGATGCCATTCAATTTAACAAAACGACACCTCTACTATGAAAACGAACTGAAAATTAACTCTATTCCAAACTGCGTGACCTCTTATTTAATTGTAAGTGCATTATTTATTTGTGCTAGAGATAAATATTATGAGGAAAGAATGGTGTGGTTTTTCAGGTTTATCTGTGTTGAATGGGTGGATGTTGAGTGCAACCATAACCACCTGAAGATAAAAAGTGCATCGCTCGCATTATAAGTATCTTAGACAGGATTTTTGTACGGTCATGATCACAAAGTAAAATTCTTTCTTATTATAAGATTAGCATCTCTAATTTTCACATACTTACCCGTAACATTTAATCATAACATGTGAAGATAAAACATGCATCGCTCCCGTTATAAGTATCGTAGAGACAGGATTTTTGTACGGTCATGATCACAAAGTGATATTCTTTCTTATTATAGGATTGGCATCTGTAATATTCAAATATTTATCAACTTGCCCGTCGACGCAAAGGATTTTTCATAGATTTTGTAGGGCCTTTACCTCATACTCCTCGAGGGTACCATTAAGTTTGTGTCGTAATAGCTACCTTCACTAAATATACCTGGCTAACCAATGCTTCTTACTTTACTACACGTGCATTGGTAGTTTCTTTTCGACGTGGGTATTAAATTTGTGCGCACATCCCATAGTACCCTAAACCTTCATTGGCAGAACGACATAACCCTCCTCTTAAAAGTATTCTTATTTCCTTTAATTTTAAAAAGCGTAGTGCCTATATAGGATTTATATCTTTCACATTTTCAGTTTACCCTCGATATAGCCGTTCGTGAGACACTAGAAAACGCAATTTTCCTTGATGTTTAAGTTTATGCCTACATTTCCATTAACTAATGTCTGCAACATTAACAAGTTGCTTCCAGAATCCTCGGACCCTCCAAATATCTACGAGAAGTGCACATCCGCATTGGACGCCTTGCAGGCCGATTTTGGACTTCGGATCGAGCGTTATAATAGCCAGCACCAAACGGCTACATTTCATGTTGGGGACCTGGTATTGCTACGAGCTCATCCACAAAGTGAGGCGTCAAAAGCATTCACACATAAGCTCGCGCCTCGTTTAATGGGTTCATACCGTATTCTCAAAATAATTAACGTTTCTTATCTAATGAAGAACTGTGTTTCTCGAGCCAAGACTACTGCCCATGCCTCCCACTTAAAACTAGTTACCGCCACCTGAAATTTCAACTATTCTTTACCGTGACTTCTCGCATCGGTTCGCAGGAGACCTCCTTTGTGTCTTGCTCCTTGCTCGATCGTTTTGTTCGTCCTCTCCGGAACGAGCAAGGAAACTGATCATTGAGAAGTACATAATATAAAAAGGAATTGCGACGCTTCTGAAATCACATATTAATTTTCTGTTACGACGTGTTTATGCTAACTTCTGAAGGAATTAAAATTGGAATATTTAAAAAGAAATCAAACAATTCTTCAATTTATTTAGACCATTACTTTCACATCTTCCCATCCGATATTACGCCCGAGGTAAGAGGTTTTATGCGACTGCAGCTGCCTTGTGTACCTACGAGAGGTCATCATTCTCCAAGGATTCATAACCAGCCCCGAGGACAGGACGCTGCAGCATCCCACCACCATGGTCCAGGAGCAACGCCCCAGCGCGGTGCACTATTTCATTATCCGAGTAGAAATCGCTCGTAATTGGCTTCGAGATAATCTACGCAGAGATCATCTTATCATCATGATACATTAGCGAATTCCGTCAGTCCTAGAGCGCCTGTGCGTGAGGGTATCGGTGGGGCATGTCAGGTAGTGTCAGTGGTATCCTCTAGGGTGCGGGAGTCCCTGCGGGGCATCAAGTATTACGGCGGTGGGGCTCCATGTTCCGGAGGCGGTGTTCTCTTTAGGTCTATGATGCTCTCTGTGATGTAATTTTGATGTGTTCGGAGAGATCCTTCTGACCTATTGTTCGGTGTAGAGATTCGCGCATCATTGATGTAGCTGACGATTTTCTCCAGTTTGGTCTTACAGTAGTGGAGGTCCTCTGTAGTGCCAGCATCTTCCTGGGGAGTGCACTGCGGTGCTGGAAAGCTAACTTCATCTCGTCCAGAGTCCAAAGAAAGAGCTCATCCAATGCTGCTATCCACGCTGTCAGCTCCTTGATTGTTGCTTGCATGTCTTGCATTGCTGTGATGAACGATTGGAGCAGTTCCGGGGCCTGTGCTGTGCCGACATGTGAGTCCGGTTTATGTGCAAGAGCTTTGGCGTATGTGAGGCTCAGGTATGGTGCGGCTTGCTGAAGTGTGTGATGTGGAAGTTGTTTGTGAGGCTGTAGGTTCAGTTTCCTCTCGGGCTTCTCGGGCACGTTGCTTGTCCCGTAAAGTGTCCTGTCTTAATGCAGATGGCACAATACAGCGGCGTCCCGTCAGGTCATGTCCCGTGCAGGTGACAGTGAGCACATGGTGGCACAATAGTGGCAGCGTGGGTCAATGGTGCAGGCATCAGTGATGTCACCATATTGGCAGCAGCAACGCCAGAGAATCAAAGATCCACCCAGGCAGGCCAGCCCGAAAGCTGGAACCCCATCCTTCAGCGCAGCATGTTAGTCCGGTTCTCCACAAATCTATAGGCTGTGCGAAGAAATCGTCGTCGTTGAAAATTATTTCCACCCAAGAATTTGCAAGGATATCAGCTCTGCATCTTAATTTATTCTCTCTTCGCTCCACCTACCATTTCTGTTGGTGATGGGAAGACCAATGGCATCATTAGTTAAGGAAGGATACCACATAGAAAACAAGGTTCTTCCGTTGTCGCGGTTCAAATTGTTTTTATTTTCTAAAATTTCCATACTGTTACGTATTATTCTTTGGGAATAGTTGTTGCAAACAGCTAGAAATTTTGATCCACCGAAATCAACATGATGACAGGTGTTGAGATAATTTTCTTTTAAGGCGTATTTTTTGAGTTAAGTATAAAACTTCGAACATGCTCTTTTCTGCCAGTGGCCAAGGATCTCCCCGTTTGTTCCACGTAGGATTTACCGCAATCACTTATTTCATATACTCCAGGATTAAGGAATACGTCCCGCTTATCCTTTACAGGAAATTTGCTCTTTACGGCACAGTACCTGGTGACAACGTTTTGTTTCCTTAGACTTTATGCAATGTTCTCAGTTACACCCGTATATATGGGAGCCACGCCCACTTTTTGTACTTCTTGTCGACACACTAATTTTGTTTCTTCTCGCGACTAATAAAGTCACGAATGTCATTAGCTGAATAGCCATTTGCTTTCAAAACATCACAGATTTGAGACTTTCCGTGTATTAAGAGATCTTAGTCGCACATCCGGGAGGTAAGACGGAATTATGTGTTGGAATAGCCCGTTTCGTAGATGGAGCATGGTGTGAGTTGGTACCTATATATCTTTAAGTATGCGTCGGTTTTCCATGTACTGAACACCAAACTGTCTTTTTTATTCAGGAACCCTTTTCATAAAGGTTTAGCAAGAGCAATTTCCCACTTTTTCCAGTTCCACAGAGAACTGTATGTTGGGATGTAGGCTCTTCAGATGTTCGAGAGAGCCTTAAATAGCATCTTTACCATGTGGCTATACCACAAACGTGCGTCAATATACTTAAGCCATAAATCCGGTTTAAGGTGACAGGTGCCCAGTGCTGTAGTTCCATTATCTTCGAGAAAGAGATTGTGCAACAACTGGAGAAATTGGGGAACCCATTGCTGCTCCTTGCACTTGTTCGTATATACTGTCATTGTAGGGGAAATACGTGTTTGTCAGTGTCCCACCAGGTTGAACCAGTCGATTGGGAGGTAGTTAACATTGATTTACTCACATATTGTGTTCAGAGCTTTTTAAATAGGAATGCGAATAAACAGTGATTCAATGTTGAAACTCACAGGTGTTGAGGTTGAAAGATAAATATTCCTATTAATTCCACAAAATGTCAAGAATCACAAACAAATGGACACCGGCCGCGGAAGCCTTCGTAAACATTTAACTGTTCTCTACGTGGAAGAATTATACAGGAAAATGCAACGCTTAGGCAAACTCCATAAGAAGAAATTGCAGCTCATTTTTCAACTGGGTTTCTTACAAAACTGCAGGGACCATGACACTGTCCCGAATTTTCCAAGGTAAAATTTCACTTATTCACTGCATCAAACTTCACTTAGTTTGTTAAAAAGAGGGATAGCCTACACCAGAAGAGAGGTCCAATTTACCGAAAAAGAATTGCTTTAACTTTGCAGTCTGATCACTGAGTTAACTTTGACTAGATTTCTTTTACTTAGCATACGCATGCCTTTAAAGAGTAAAGCACGTCAAGAAAGAAATTCCATATGAGAGAGCATTTTTAAAAGGTGACGGGTGGCTGTGGTTGTTAGAGTCACATTCTATATTGCGCGTGAAAGCCCGCTTAATTTTGCTCAGGCGCATCTTTTCTTTCCGTCCGTCCGCTGTTGCAGGTGTGTGGATTTCAACATATTCTGTGATGTGAAATGTTGTAACAAAACAAAAAAGCTGTAATATGTAATCTGTGTATGTAATATTTGTGATCAAATTAGCAGTTGCATAGTCTGGGCGCGTGCTTAAAGGATTTGCGTGAGAAGTACTTACGTTAGTAATTACTGAGTAGGTACGTAATCAAGAGTTTTAAGGGGTAACTTAAGCACAAGATGCTGGCCGACTTCTGCAGCGCAGATAGTAGCGTGTCTGCCTATCGTTTAAGAGGTCCCAAATTCGCATTTCGGTCAGGGTGAGCTAACTGCAGAAGATTTTCAGGGTTTTCCCTTATCCTGAAAGATATATTCTGGTAACCCTACACTCTATGCACCCTGGGCTCATTTGAGCATCATTTTGGCTATTTCATTCTTCGTCCGATACGTTATGTCGGAGAACGTAAATAAATGAATTATTTAATGAATAAGTAAATATAAAAATAAATAAATAAATAGAAAAATAAATAAATAAATAAATGAGTGAGTGAGTGAGTGAGTGAGTTAGTGAGTGAATGAATGAATGAATGAATAAATAAATAAATAAATAAATAAATAAATAAATAAATAATAAATAAATAAATAAATAAATAAATAAATAATAGATAAATAGATAAATAGATAAATAAATAAATAAATAAATAAATAAATAAATAAATAAATAAATAAATAAATAAATAAATAAATAAATAAATAAATAAATAAATAAGTAAATAAATAAATAAATAAATAAATAAATAAATAAATAAATAAATAAATAAATAAACAAACAAACAATCAAACAAACAAATAAATAAATAAATAAATAAATAAATAAAATTAATTAAATGAATGAATAAATGAATGAATGATATTGCCCGGAAGAGTGATACACATTTGATCTTAAGCAACAACAACTACGTACCAAAAACTAGAAACATTTTCAAACAAAACGAACTCACTGTTCCCTAAAGGAAGTAGCAAACGTTTGCTAGATATAGTTACCAGTATATAAAAGCGCAGCGAGAGATGCTGAAACTTACAAATTAGCTTTAAGCATTAGGGTGTGTTATTAATTAATTTAGGCTTATATAAAAGGAAATTAAATCTAACATAACATATATGAATCACAGATGTAAGCTTTTAAAGTGTGTGATGTTGGACAAACAAAAGCACCGGTTTCAGATTCACCAAAGTTAAAAAATATAAAAAATGAATTGTTTAATATATCTTGGGAAGCATCTCATACTTGGGTAAATTTGGTGAATGTAATTGGTTTAAAGCCACATGCACCACATACACCATAATTATGTGTCCCATGGAGGTGAATCAGATTTGAGGCAAAATGAGAGGTGTGAAGCAAACAAATATCATACGTTTACAATACAAACCAGACAATAGTCCATTTTTTATCAATCGAACTGCTTTAAAGTAATCTCATTTCTGTCCCAGAATTAGCCTTATAGTTTCAAATCATCAAACTTAATCTGACCTATTCAAGCATGTGTTGTAATAAGAAAGCTGACACATCTGTCTATTTGTCTATTGCAAAACAAGCTGCTGGCTATCAACTTGAGGAGAAAAAGAGAGCTTTTAAGATAGTTTCTCTTATTTTCTTCTTACACTGTTTTTTATTAATTATGTAAAGCTTTGATCCAAGCATTGAATATTAACCTTTACATTTTACAATACATTGTTGAATATTCTTTGATATTTATAAGTAAGTCCTATATTTTTGCAACCTCCTTCATTTCTAAGCCTCTATTCCTTATTTGATTGTTGTAAAGATGGCAACAATAGTAAAGGAGACAGCTTCAATGACGTCGAGTACATGGAGAATTTCTTAGCAATTTGCATTGTATTAGTCCAGCTAATACTAGGCGAGTGTTAATCTCAGCATTAAATTAAAAGTGCAATATCTATGCACTGCATATATAAAGTGTATCACATAAGTGCCCTATAATATAAAAACAGAGAAAGTTATTTTTTCAACATTTGAACATTTAAATTATCAAATTTGATTTAAAATTATCATAACTTACATATTGAAGATGCGTGGGAATTTAAATGTATGAATTGAAATGTTTGTGTAGTAATAACCCCAGTGCAATGTGCACCGGAATGAACAAGATCTTAAAGGTTATTCTAACAAAAGTCAAAACATACATTTCATTTGACAAGAAATTACCAATTTAAACATACGTAATTTAACCTACATCATTGCCTCGTTTTTTTTAAGAAATTCGAATAGCTTCTTGTACTCCATGTAAAAGGTGGTGAGAGTGTGTGATTTTTTTTTTAAATCTTTGTGTTATACCTTAAAATATGCTGAACTTAAGGTGATGCATCTGTAAAGTTTGACCAAAAATCTTGAACAATTGAAAAATTATGTTTTAGCATATGAAATTAGTATGGACTTTAATTTTTGTGAAAAGTCATCTCACTTTGTGTTTGAGGCATTTAAACCCAGAAATATATAACTTTTTAAATGGCCGTGCACATGGTTTGCATCTGCCACGCCCATAGAACCATGTGCTTTCAAACTTGCTATGCTCATATACTTTGCCAAATTTGAATTTAGTGTCCTCCAGTGACAGGGGAGTTTTGTTTTGCATATCCTATGTTGGCTAGACTCTTCAATAAGGAGTTTGTAGTACAAATGAATACAGTTAACCGCCTATTTTGTGTTTTCTGCTAAGAAAGTACATGCACCTGTTCTGTTGATGTTGTAAAATATAGTATTATAGTATATATCTGATACAGAGCTTTATTAGTTGTGTGCTTCTTTCAGTGTTATAGGAATCTACAACTAATGTGGTACATTAAAAATAAGAGCTTCCAAGTTTTTGTAGTACTAAAATCAGAACCTTACAGTGTTGTGCATTGTGCCTCTAAAAATAGCATTGAAGTACACGTAGAAGTTATAGTCTTAGCCTATATAACTGGGCTTCTTAGTAATGGATGTACCGGCAGACAAGAGAACCACTGGAAAGAAAAAAAGCGAGGATTTTCTTCTTTATATGTATAGGAGTTTTTTAGATGTACTTGCAAGTGTTGTTATTTATTTTGAGGTTATGTCCAAATACTACAGTTTTTGTGCACATAAACAAAAATCATTAGGCTTCAAAAGTGATGGTTATCAGAAATAGATCACCTAGCATAAATACGTTGGAAACTGTGAAGTTAATTATAGTGGTTCTTCAAGTGCTATAAAAATCATAGTTGCAGCTATATTGTGGAAGAGATCTCAAGCAGAACGTGATACACAATAATTTTGTCAGTTGGAGACTCCAAGACACAAGCACTTACAGTATTTGGCCGAGGTATGTAGTGATGCTGAGATATATGAAGAATGCTTGAAACATGTGGTTAGGAGTTAGGAACAGGAATAAGAGATTTGGTAAAAGAATGGAAGAGAATGGGAATCACTTTGGGTGGGCAGAAGCTTAGAAGCTTGAAAGAAGATACAATGGTAAAATTAACTAATTATGATAGGAAAGCTATCAACGAAAATTGTCCTAATGTAAGGCATATGAAAACAGCAATATATGCAACTATATATCACTGTAGCGCAACAGACAGTACTCCACAACACCATCAATGGCCTGGAAGTTCAAATTCTTTGTGTTTCTACAGTACAGTCATCGCAAAAGGCGAGGTGATTCCTTCATATAATAACTCAACGATAAAAACTCCCTGACAAGGCAAGTGTTTCCAAAGCTTATTCGTATATATTAGAGACTAGCTAATGAGGAACTGTTGAAAAGATGTGCTGCAGGGAAAACTCAAAATGTGAAAATGCATTTTAGCAAAACAATATGGTTAAAATGTCCAAAGGTTATTTTTATTTAAAAGAGAAAATTGCATGTTGGGGTGACTGGAGCATTGTGCCAGTTCAGTATGGGATGCAAGGCTAGTGAAACACTAATCAAAGAAGCTTATAGTCTTCACTTCAATCCAGCTTCAAAGAAAATTAGCCAAGAAAGGGACCAACTTCGACTGCAGAGAAGCTTGAAATCTGGTCAGCATTCCTCAAAGTCTTCTTGAAGGAAGCTATACCTCTCTAAGATTGCTGCAGAAGAGAAAAACTAGAAGAATGAAGGTCCAACTTATGGAGTTGGTGAATTTTAAGAGATCTGAAGGTCAGAAATACTTAACTTTTGCATGCTGAAACTTTAAACTCTATTATAAGGAAAAATTTTTTCTTACACAGCTGAAAGTTAATAAAACATCTAATATGACAAATCACTTTGCCTGTTTGTTAACTATAAACAGTGGAAGATTTTTGGGACAAATTAAAAATGCATCGTGTGCCTCATTTTGCTCAGCACAATGAATTTACAGAATGTAAAATTAATATTTCTGTAACCATAAAAGCTAGAAGTTTAAAATTTTGCAGAATGATTACTGTTATTGTGTGTAATAAGTGATATAAATTTCAGTCGGATAGCATGGATAGTGTGGAATTTTCAAATTTCACAGTTTCATCAACTTAAATGAAAAATTGTTTTTCACTCATTACAACTGAACTAGGTGCCCAAGTAACATGTTCACGAACAACTTTATCTGCGTTAAATTTCTTTACCTTTCAACTATTAAGAGAACGGGAAGATAAATAAGATATGTCAAATGTTATCAATGAGCTTGCATTTGGATCTTTAGTATTGCCAACTCTCTCCTGTTAGGTATACAGGAACTCCCTTATTTCGTGAATTTTTAAAGCTATCTCCCATTTTCGTTTAGCCCAGGAGATCGAATCTACCGTATTTCACAAAGTGACACTAGATTCACACTAAATCTGTGGCACTTTTCTTAAAAATATTTCTTTCAGTGTGTTTGTGTACCATTGATTTGTATTAACAGTAACAGCGCACGAATCGACATTGTGCTACAATATCTTAATATCGATAGAATGAATTGCAGTTCGATCGTCTGTTCAACGGCTCTGACAGTTCTCGAGAGGGGGAAGAGCGCTGTTGCCAGTTCTTTAGCGTGAATTTCAAGCAGAGGAACATGTGTATTTTAAATATTTCACGCATTTGCAAATCGTTACTTCATAAATTACGTGGACAGTGTGCATATACATGATCCCAGAATAGTTGCATATGGAGACATTATACCATTTACCGTTTACTGGAAAAGAAATAACAAAAAGCTACGTTTACTGAAATTGGCTATTAAAGAACTTACATTCAGTCCAGTGGGAAGACGTCGCAATTCTCGCAAATATCCATATGTTCATCATCATCTTCATTCATCATCACGGTTTTATCACAGGATTCGCTTCTGACATCATCTTGGCTGAATGAAATTATTAGCTCCTCCACGCGTATTTCCACTATGGCGTCGTCTTCCTTGGCTTATCTTAAAAGTTTCCAGATATGATCCACGGTATTTTTCCACTTATCCTGGGTCACTTGTTTAATACCTTGCTGCCTAATAGTTCAACATCAGAAATGCGGAACGTTGTGTTATGTTCTGCAACATAACGTTTTACTTGAGCTCAAATTAGTTTAATGATATTGAAGTGACAATGATAGGGAAGGAGCTTGATTACAGTGTGACCGTGAGCAGTAGCAATAGCACCTATTTCACTAGTGCTTGTGAAGCAACGTGGCTTGTAAAACTTTACAGTTTTCAGGAGTTCTGCTTTTGTCATTTCTGCGGACGCTTCAGGTATGTTATTCTCCGACCACTGCAAAATAACGCTTTTCCTGTCGCTCATTGTCGCTGCATTGTTTAATTGCACTGAGTGGTATGATGCATTGTCCATAACAATAATAGAATTGGCACTGATCTTCAGTGGAAGAGATTCTTGGAACCAGCTCTTGAATGATTTCCATTCATTTCTTTGTCGTCACGGATGCTTTGATTTGAATAAGAGCATTGCACCTGGAGTAAAACCATGTACAACACCAGCATGAAGCAAAATCAGTCTACTTCCTTTCCCAACTGGCACTTTCATTGTCCCTGCAAGAGTGTCATCTGTCCATGCCTTTGTCTTAGTGTATCCTGCATATGCCCACGTTTCATCAAGCCACGCCACGTTTTCGGGATTGATTTTTAGAATTTACTGCAAAAATCTACCTCTCCATGCAACAGTGTCACTTCTTTCCATTAACGCTTTCCTCTCAGAAAAATTTTAAACCGAAAACGTAGTTCCTTCAGTACTTTATTTAGGCTGGTTTTTCCGCCCTCGAATCAGCCAGCTCTTTTAGAGAACACAGCAACTTCGCACGAGTGGGTAATTCCTTTATCATATAGTATTGATACACATGTCGCCTTGTAGTATCCTTTTGAAAAGCATCAATTGAAGCTTTAAGACTGCCTCATGTCCTTTGCTTTCCCGGTGTACGCAGAACTGCAGACGGCGAACTGCACTTTTCCTTGGTCACGGTCATCACGATGCTTTTCCCCACTTTCAAGGCGTCACAAACTCTATCCAGCACCTTGGTAACAGATAGTAGGGGACCACCGTTTTCCCGCTACTTCTCGAAGTACTCAGGTAGCCTGAACATAAATTCACGACTTTGGCTCTTATAAGAGCCGATTTTTTTCTTGAATTCTTACGAGCCAGTAGCCATATGCGACGAGTGAGTGAGTGTGTGGTGTTTTAGGGCCCGTCGACAACAAGGTCATTTGGGCCCGATATGCGACGATAATAATAAGACTTAAAGACGATACAAATCGGAGTTCACGCACACACAAAATAATAAACAAACCACCAGCGCGAGCACCAAAAGCAACTAAAGCCACGTGGTCCACATAAAATTGCAGCGGCAACACGGTGCTGGATTTGCAAGCCACGCCTAGCAGCGATAACGCTGATAGGCGCTACCAGACAATTTTAACTTCCTAACCACGACACCAGATGTTCAGATTGCCAGTGCCACCAATAGAAGTAGTTAGTGCTCGTAAAAGGTGTGAACAACGTATTCGAATAGAGTGATGTAAAGAATATATTGCATGATAATGAAGTTACAAGCTGGATATCAATGTTTTAAAGCTAATATAGTCCTACACTCTCATTAAGAAGATAATTCTGACGATATGTTTTCAGTTACTCATTATTATATGTTGGTACTATTTACCTTCACCCTCCACCTTCTGCAACCTCAAAACGTCAGAGCCGGAGATCCAGCGGCCGTACTGTAGTCGATTAGAGGCGCTATCTGTGGTGTTATTTCCGTTTGCTGATTTTCGCTTGTAAATGGGTTGAAATCAGTTTGAGTTGAGAACATTACTTTGCACTTACATGTTGTAGTAAATTCATTAAGCAATGAAGTATGGATGGAGATGGACATAAAACCCCTCATAAAGAGAACGGGAAGTATATGTGTGTACCAGAATAAGTGGAAAGAAACTTGTACATGACTTAATTCAGTAAAAATATCATGATAACGCAATGTTAACTTTGTAAACGAGTCCTCGGAATTAAACATGGTTGTAATTCAGATTGTGTGCAGCATGAAAATACTGAAGCACTTTGATTAATGGTCACATGATAGCCACAAACGTTAAAATCGGGGAAGTAACTCTTCTGGAAACACATGTAGTTGTTTTCAGTCTTTGGTGAAAGTAGTGAATCTATTAGCATTGCAGTGCCAGCGAACCAGTTAATAGTGAAACATAACCTAAGCTACAGTAGCATAGACTATGAAAACAAACTAGAAAAACTCTACAGTGTGATTAGAATGTAGCAGAAAACAAAGCTTGCTCCCATTAACCTTTAAGAGTAATGCCTAATTGCAATGTTCAAAATATTCTTGTTCACTTTCAGGTTGATAAAAGAAGGATAGCCCATATGAAAAATTCTGTTCCTTAAAATATGTAATGTGTTCAGTAATTTCTATTGAGGGTAGTTATGTGAGAAGGTGGGTAACTGTGATGACTAAGGCAAAATCCCAAGGTACAAAACTTCATTAGATAAATAAAATTCTTGGTGTAGTTCTCAGTATACCAGCACGTAAACCTCATACTAAACGTACATTTTGGTTGATGAAGAATAAATGGACTCATAATAAGAACCGTTATCATGTAACCTAATAAAAGCTGAGTTACAAATTAGTGTGAATTTAGGTTACACTTTTCAATTCTTAGAGTGCGCAAATCGTAATCGTAAACTTTAAGCTGATGCCAAAATTATACAGAAATACCTTTCGTAAGATACATGTGTACTTTGTAGTAATTAAAGTTTATTTTTGCTTATTTGGTGTGCAACTTGTTTAGTGATTTGTAAATAATTAAATATTTATAAACTTAATTAGTGTCCCTTATTTTGAAGAAAAAATTTACGGCACTAGTTTAGAGGGAGTTTCATATTTCAGGTAAACGTAAATTATCTTCCCCCTTTTTCCAGTAGATAGGATCTTTTATTGTTAGTTATATGCGGTAGATATCTCAGTGTCAAAATTTAAAATATCCCAACTGAGCTGGTTCCGTGCGTAACTCCGTGATGCTAACAGGCTGTGTACAGTCCGAAGGCTTTTGCTTCATGTCCACCTAGCTGTCTGCAGCCATGTCCCAGATCTCGTAGGCATACAGCATCAACGGAGCCAGGAGACTTTGAAAGAGGATGAACTTCAAGCCAAGCGGCATCGAAACCGACCCCAGCATCGGATACAGTGAAGGGATACCTCCCTGCACACTCGTCGAGAGGTCCTTGATATGGTGACGGAAAGCCAAACCTCTATCATGTTTAACGCCCAGGTACTGGGTGAATTTTTGTCCACTCGATCCTTCGGCCTCATAAATGGAAGGTTTGCGTGGCTTAATATTCGCCAGCGTCGGAAGAACTCATGTGTGAGACAGAGGGTCTTTGTATTGGTTTGAAATTTCTGATAATGTCTTTTAGTTGCAGAATAGCAGCACGTCGTCAATATACTGTGCCATTTTCAACGTGCAGATATTTTGGAAATTTTTTCATAAACACACTAAGGAGTGTGGTAGATAACAAAGAGCCTTCGGGCCTCCACTTTTCACAGGTCTCAATGTTGATTTTTTCGACGTAACTGTGAACTGGACAGCGCGCTGTCTGAGGAGACAGTGATTTATGTTGGTTATTTGTATTGGGCAGCCCCAGTTGAATAAATTTATGAGGGAGTCTGGAATGATATATCGCTGTGAAGGCCTTTTCGACGTCAAAGGACGCAGTTGCCGTGAAGGCGCCTTTCTGGAATCCTAGGGCAACAGTCTCCACTTCTCGCAGCAACCTTTGAACTTTCAAGCGACAGGACAAAATCGAAAGCGGTAATCATTGCCACATTCCTTTTCAGCTTTACAAAATTGCTCAAATTTCATGCCAAGCAATCCCTGTCCTGCTGTAGCTTAAGGTGAATAGCAGTCATAAAGAATTAGTTCAAACTAGTCGTTCAATTGCCCTCAGACCAAATATCAGATAGCAAAATATTTGAGCATAATATTCATCTTTCTCTGCCTGTTGGTGTAATTTCAATTCAGACTGTTGCCCGCCTCGTTAGCATAGACCGTAGAGTGTTCGCCTCATATTAAAGAGGTCCCGAGTTCGAAACCTCGGGGTAAGCTATCTAGATTAGGTTGTTGCGGTGTTTTCCGTTATACCTGAATATCAGGTAACACTAAGCTCAATAAACTCTGGGCTCATTTACCCATTATTTTAACCATTTCATACATCATCCTATATGACAGCGTTGGAGGATCTAAATTAAAAGGGTACTCTGAACAACTGTGGTCAGTCATCATGAATCATCCAACCTGCAGTGTATCATTGTTAGGATTCGTCCATGGTTGCAACTCAGCTAAATTAATGATTATTATATTTAATAAAGTATAATTAAACAGGCATCCGAAATATACGTTACATATCTTTACTTTAACAACATATTTAAAGAACAGAAGGTAGATAGTAAAGTTTAGCTTTTTTTAGTCGTTAAACATTTTTATTATGTTACATCGGGAAGGTGGAAAGAAATTTAACTGTGTATAAGCGCACATATATTATACATCTTAAGCGCTCTCTCTCTCTAAGATTATAATTCCTTTTGTTGAACTTATTATTATAAGGGATCATATTCAAGACATAATAAACCCCGTGTAATTACTCTGCGTAATAGCGCAAATTTCACTCTCGTAATTGAAGTGTCTTCCGTTGTATTCTTTATGAAAGGGAAAAAAGGGTTTTAAGTGGTCTACAGAGTCCCATAAATCCGCATATTTATCTCATCTTGTTTTACACTATATTAAGAACACCCTTCCGAAACTTTCAATGGAAATCCCAACCTGTCGAATCATTTGGAGGGCGGGTCACATGTTTAGCATGCGGGCCTGAGGTACACGTGATTGTGAAGAGAGTGGCAGCATGGTCACATTATTCGCCCGGGATAATCTGTACCCAAATTTAACAACTTCTTTGCTAGTGCTTTAATAAGAAATTCTGATCTCCTTTTCGTTTAAACGATATGTGAGATCGCTCATAGCCAGCCTGCCGAGCTTACGCGTAATGCCAGTTAATTCTTTTTCTAACATTTTCCTGATGTGAAGTACCGCATCGTTTAGCGTATAGCATAGTGCACATTACCAATCTTTTGTTAATTGATACCCGGAAAATCCGGCCAGGATGTCAAGGTGACAACTACAATATATTATATTTGTGCATGGGTACAGTTTTAAGGATCAATGTACGCAGCAATGGAAACACCGAAATTCAATCCAAAGTCTTTAGTACCATCACCACTCTCAGATATTCATTACCGATTGCAAGATGTGCACAGTGACTCAAAAGTACCTTTTGCAATGTGGAAATGTTTGCCTTAAGCAACATAGCCAAGAGCATTCTCAAAAGTCAGGTCAGAGCATTTGCTAAAGCGAGGATTGAGCATGTAAGAAGATATGATATTTTTGCATGTCTCTCTCCAGCTGGTTAACAGGTGAGTCATTCTGTCGGTGCACTTTTTTCAATAGCTAGAATTAGAAATTCTGTATACAAAGATTGTATTTCGATATGATGAGGCGCGAAAATTGTATGTGTTTCCTCGGCGTCACCTGTTATACAACGGGAGAGCAGGCAGTGCGCATGAACAGAAATTATGATACCAACACAACAAGAAATACGTGTGAACTAAAATCTCATCTAAAAGTGCCAAAAAATTGTCTTACCAGAAGGACACTACTTATAATAATGGTGGTATTTACTGTACATGTTTTCAATAATTAGTGAACAAATAATGTGGAGATTCGGAATGGAAGTAACCACCCCTCCCCGCAATGTAATTTGTAGAGCCCGCTTAAGTGTGGCCTACTCTCCGGTATATACCATAAACAGGGTAAAGAACGCATAAGTCATATCCGAGAGCCCCAACATGTAAGAACATATAGGGGCGGCAGTAATATGCATGTTGCAAATGTGGATCTCTTAAATCCGTTGCACGTGTCCTTTATTAGGTTAAAGCCTTATCATAGGCTTCACCTTGAAAATAATAGTATTCTGAAAACCGGGTAACTCAATAATGGTACAAATTCACTCAAAGCTATACAGTTGAGAAGTAATCTATTATATGTGTCAAATGGCATGGTAATTGTGCTTGAACGCTTCTAGGTGTACAACCAATCAGTCTTGCGGTGCTGTCATATTGCATTCCCACAAGTGGTCTGTGAAGCGCGCCAGCTGAATCTATCTCTATATTTGCGCTAGGACAAAAATTCAAATTTGACAAACAGCGATCCATCAGGATGATAGAGAGTAGTGTGTCTAAGATAACCGTTAAAGCCCCAGTTTTTTTTAGCTCAAATAGTTTTACTAATACAAATAAAATAAATTGAAATACCAATATATTATGACATCGCAACGTAGGTACTGTAATAATCATCATTATTGGGGCTTGCATTATTCTACGTCTATTCATAATTTCTCAGAAGTGAAACGTAAACAATTGACATGACGTAATAAAGGAATTACTTCGAATAAGCCAATATGTTTGTTAAATTCAAGAGAGAGAGAGAGAGAGAGAGAGAGAGAGAGAGAGAGAGAGAGAGAGAGAGAGAGAGAGAGAGAGAGAGAGAGAGAGAGAGAGAGAGAGAGAGAGAGAGAGAGAGAGAGAGAGAGAGAGAGAGAGAGAGAGAGAGGAAAGAGTACACATCCTGCTGGCCTGACAGTACATGAGTTGTCACATTACATATTTGTTTATGAATGACTCTTAATCTCTGTTTACTCTAGAGTGTTCAAAGCAGTACTATTCAATCGTTCTTCCGTTTAAAAACCATAGAAAAGTGTATCAGCTGGATCAACTTGCAATTGAATCCACCTTCCACCTTACTACTGCCAGTACAATTCAATTGAGATAATATTGGTTCAAATTATGTGTCAAAGAGAAATAATACTTGCCAACTGACTGACGTTGAAAGAATTATTCACGAAGAAATTGCTAAGTTAACAGAAGACTGAGAAAACTGTTTCAGACGTGCAGATGAACTACAAAAAATAAATAACACGAGATCTTGCAGCTTATCATCATAAATTTGCAATAATTCTACGATGAAGACAACGATGAATTGCCTCTTGGCGTAAGAGATATTCACAACTATTTACATAAGCCATCTGCAGTTCCGTTGGATGAGAAAAATAGGAATGCATAAACTATAATTATACTGCAGCAGAAGATTCCGGGCAGTAAGGCCGTGATCATTGGGCTTCGTCATCTACCCAGATTTTTTGCTTGCAACTGCGGCAAGCATCGTCAGTAGCGTAGAAATATAATTATAGCGTTTAAAACATGTACATAATAGGTGCATATCCTTGTTGTAATGGTGATTTCAATAACTGCACTATTATAAAAATTTGAAAAATTTAGTTTGCATTCCCTTACGTTTAGCTCCAAGGTCTAGGATAATGTGCGAAAGAGAGTGTATTATGAAAAGAGTAGGAGTAACGAGGTGGCAACGCTCAGCACACTAACGCATCTAATTGGCGGCGGTCCAACTCTTCCCATTTGAAACACATAATAAACCAGTATATAAGTGTCCATTTCATATGTTGAGCACAATCTTGACAGATTTAGTAATAGCTCTTACTAAATTATTATTACTATTTGTTTCTTTAGATGACCACATCATTACTGTCACTAGATGCTATAGTATAGCATCTAAACTAATTACATTTTCAGATAGAGTAGTGGCAGACACACCTAACTACTACTTACTTTCGGAAGATTAGAGGGAAATATTTTCAACGTACCCTTTTTGTCTTTTTGAGCTCATTTTAAAAATCAGAATGTGTAAAGCGAACTCGCTATATACCATGAGTGGAAGGGTAACTCTAGAACCTAGATGTCATTGCCACTTAAACATGAGAAAGGTAAAAGGTGAAACCTGTTCCTAGCCATCTGTTGATCCATATGAATGCTTTAGAAAAGGTAAATGCCAGATGCAATATAAGTATAACATCATCTCTATCACTTTCACAACAGAACGGAGTAGATTATTCTGTATTGGGTCCGCTACCAAAAGGAAAACTCATAGAAATGACAGACAACACATAAATCCTTGTAGATTTAAACATTTTCATTTGCAACACTTTGCGGTATATTATAACACCAACTGACTCCTGCAGTGGTTATTTATATCAGCACTTCTCACGGGATGGGTAACATGTTAAACTCCAAACGCCCTTTCCGACTCTGAAACCCATCAAACCAACAGCGGAACTAAAACCACAGCCGATATGTGTATATCGGCTTATATTTTAGTACTTTATGATATAACGCTAGATAGTGCCTCGTTAGAAGGTTACGCTTCTATATTAAATGATGGAAAACGTAGGAATAGCAAAGTAAAAGTAAACAAACAAAATAAATAAACAAAAGTACTAAAAGTACATAAAGTAGAGTAAATTAACAAGTAATAACGTATACCATGCATTGCAAGTATGACACCTCTATTCTGTTAGACAAAGAGCTGAGAGTGCACAAGGATGATTAAATATGAACACCTTGCAGATAGAACAAATTCAAGATATTCCAGATTTTACAGATGTTTATGCATCAGATATGCTATCTACCCAATTTCTGAAAATATCCACATTCGCAGTAAATTTAAATTCTTGCAATCTACCGGTTCACACAGGAAATAAAAGTAAGTTTTTTCATTCGTCTGCATGGTATTTTGAATCATACGGTCAAACCCGTATCCTTCAATTTTACTATAACAACCTCCGGATCCAAAACCTCTATTCTGATATCTATGCCGGTAGTGTGTCTCTATACTCTACATATCTGTACAGGAAAATACATCATAAGCGGGCTCGTAGTATTGTTCAGCTCTAGCAATCCAAATCGTCAGGCCGGAGAGATATTTCGCAGAGTTTTGAGCTTGGAAGTGTAACAAGACAATGATGTCTACCAGGCATAAAGGTAAGTAAGCACCTTTATTATAAATGGTCAGTCTGTGTATACGATGAAATAACATTGTCGTGGATTACACTGCGTTCGTAAGAAACTCCAAAGAATGAAAAAAAAAAGGACCGCAGAAGAAATGGTCATCTTCGTAAAAAGGGTTGTTTAAACTCATCGTTTTGGAATCCCATATCCTTGGAATAATAAATTAGGAACACTTAATAAAGACTGTACAAAAGGAATACATTTAAACGATGCTTATATTCCTTAGAGTATGCCAAAAAAATGTACCAGAAGAGGCAGTGGTGGGCTACATCTCCCCCTCCTTCTCTCTCTCTCCCTCTCTTATGACAAGGACATACGAGAAGTTCTTTCTGCATTATACGCAGCTATGTTTTTATCAACTTGAAAAAGACAAATAACTGACCAAAATCAGAAAAACTCTATTATCAGTTGCGGATAACTGCGGATTTCTTGCTCATAAATTCTCTAACATTTACTGCGCATGCGAACACGATCATTCCATGTACAATTGAAACAATTTAATTCATGCCGGAAGCTATCTACATCGGATGTCAAGCGTCCTGTCTCTTATTCCCAGGTGCTACCAAAGATGTCCACAAACGGAGCGGGATGTGTCACTCTAGGGCTCTTTCCTTGGGGAAAGATCTAGAGACTAACATGCCCCCCAACCCCCTATTGCGCGCGTCAAGCTATACGGAAGACTACTGACTACCTCGGCCAGGCTGCCAGTGATCTAGCACACCGACTAATAGCTCTGCAAGTAAACACCCGGGAACTTAAAGGTGCCCCTCAACCGCGCCTGACGTCAGAATCGTACAGACGTCCCCCATTACCTACGGATATCGCGAAACACTGTCACACCAAAGCCTACCTAAACGAGCAACTTCCCTACGGGAAGAGGTATCAAGGGTGCTAGGAGTCCGCAGCGCTCGTGCCACAGCAGCTGAAAAGGATGGATCCCCCCTTCAGTAGTTCAATTGAAATAGTCAGGAACTTCTTGAACAGGGACCTGAAACTGACATTGGAGATTGAGAAAAACGTGCGACAGTATGATAGGTTGGGTACCTCCTGCGGCCTGTAGATGATGTTGCTCCGTCCTGTCCTGTGGGATGGAGCTGAAGTTGCAGGTCGTTAGGTGGTCTCAATCTGAGCCTTTGCTCAGATCAGGTGTCTCAGGCTTAGTAATTCCTCTCGGTATTACCCAAAGCTGCTACAGTCGAAGCATGAAAAACCTCTTACCTCAGGTGTAGTCTTGGATGAAGTTTGATGGAACTAATTTTCTATGTACCGAAGAAGTAATTCTGTATAATAAATTTACAAGACAGGTCATAACGTAGATGTACAATTAGCTTGATCAATGTAATTTAATTGCATTTACGTAGAAATTATGAATAAAATTTGTTATCTCTTTAGATTTTAGAATATAATTTACGTCCTAGACGACGTTCCGAAACTAAGTCCTTTACTTCCATATTCCCGACGTTCCGACAGAGAATCCTTTGCTTCCGTACTCCAGTCGTTCCGACATAGAATAACGGGAACAACGCTACTTGGCTAAGTATATGTTCTGTGTCTACTTCTGACTAATCTAAAATTATTAAATTAGCCTCAACGCGAAACACGGGCTCTGGCACAGCCTTACGAGTAACCAGAGGGGACGCGGGCTCTACCGCCTCATAAGCATAGACCCAAATCTCGCCAAGCATGGGCCGAGAGGTACAACTTTCTATCCGGCCCGCAGCAGGCCAGATGTCATTGATATCATGACCACCAAGAACTTCCCATTTCACCTAGACCTCTAGGCGGTGAATGAATTGGACTCCGACCATGACCATGTCACGGTCGATTCCGACGTCACCATGCCAGCACTGTTAAACACAGACTGGGAACTTGAGCTCGACTGGAATACAGCCATCTTGCAACTGAACCAAATCATCAATCCGCATCCACGCATCGACGTTGAGGCATTGGAGGCGGCAGCGGAGAGTTTCTCCCAGCATGTCCGTCAAGCAGTGAGCGCACACACTCACCACATTCCTACCAACACATCTAACCCACTGACCATTCCCAACGAGATCTGGCAGCTGCTAAAAGCCAAGGCAGCTGTCCAGAAGCTATGGAAGCGTTTCCACCATCCCAGGATAGGGGCAGTTTACCAGCAGTTCAAATCCCTGGCAAGGCGGCTGCTCTGCGCCCATCATAAGGTGCGATAGTGCGCTTTGGCCTCTTTTGAGAAGTTGAGACACAGTCTCACACGGCGAAGTAGTACTATTTCAACATGTCAATGCATCAGCACAGTCATCTGATGTTGCCACTAAGCTGCATGAATTGTGTTATGAACTGCTGCCATATTCTCCATATTTGCCTCACCTGGCTCCTTGTGATTTCTTCTTGCTCCCAGGCATAAAGACATGGCTATCAACAAATTTAGAACAAATTGAACTATTCAACATAAAGGCATATTTTGTCGACCATGACAATTTCTAGTTTTTGGAAGGGTTAAAGTGGCGGGTATGTTGGATGAAGTGTACATCCTAAAAGACTGCTGAGAAATAAATTTGTATGTGAAAAAATGGGGTCTTCGTTCTTAATGCACATACTTATTAAGCTGCCCTGTGCCTGGTCCATATGATATTTTCTGCTGTAGTTTAAACGTGAATGAGTTAGGTGATAAAGGTTTTAAAAAAAAATGGGATCCTACTGAACAAAAAGATTATAGGTTGTTACAATAAAATATAATGTTACAAACTTCATTTATCTTTTTAAGAAATTATAAATTCTTCCTAAGATTCCTTGAAGAATTTACAATTTCTTAAAAAAATAAGTGTAGTTTGTAACAAATGATTATATTTTATTGTAATATTTGTATTGCTTCAAGGTATTAGCTGCAGCTTTTCCACATATGATAGGAGTATTGGCGTAACACCACATTTATAACTATGTTAAAAAATACTTTAGCTATGCATTTAAATGGCAATGTTGTTTATAATGTTTGCAATGATACTGTTTCAAACATCTATGCATTTATTGATTATAAAAAAATAAAGACAATATTCCGCTTAATACATTTGATTTTGTTTGTATGATATTTAACTCTAAATGAGCCACAACTGCACTTAGTTTGAAAGGAAGTTAGCTTTACAATATGTATTAAATGTCATCACTGTTGTACTTTGGGAGTCAGCATGTTTATAAACTGACACATAAGTTGTAAATTTCATTGAATGGCTATAATCATTAAATTATTGTAACAACAAATTTATAAACTGAAAATATAATTCTTTTCTACCTCATATCCTCTATCCTGTAAAATAACTTCAAACAGAGCTTTTGGTCTGAGCCCTGATTTAATGCAGTACACTTGATATTGGTTTTAACATCTCAACAACTTGACACAGTCAAGTGTACTTGTGTCATACAGTGTACATATTTTGTATCATGATCTGCTTCGTAACACTGTTCCCTACATATTGAGTATACCAATATTATAAAGCATAACCTGCATTTTCAAATGTAATGGAAGCTGCCATGGTATGGAAACTTTTTAAGCATCATTTTCAAAACATTGGCAGTCACAAATGCATTACTAGCTAACAATTCTTAACACTACAGGAACATTCAAAATGGTAATATGTTTGATGTATATTTGCTTACATGGAGGTCACAATTTTCATTCATTCCTTCAATTGTTTGGACAGTTAAGAAGAGAATAAGATAAAGGTAATACCACAAAGAGAAATAATGAAAAATAAAAGTGTTTCTTACTATAAAATTCATGAAAATGTATTTGCCTTTTTGCTTCATACAGGATAAAATATGACGTTTGTTTTCTGTTTAAAAGTCTTTCTTTGCTTTTCAATGAAATAAGTCATTTTCCTTTTTAATACTGTTATTTGTTTCACTGTTTTTAAAAAGCGTGAAAATTGTGTATTTATTCTTTGTATTCCAGTTATATAAAAAAATATTTTGTAACCTGTATCCCTCTTCATTAAACTATTGCACGACATACTACTTAATTTCATTTTTTTTTTTTTTTTGTGGTGTCAATGTATTACATTTTAGTATAGATTAAATTACAATGCATCATTTTACACGAGCAAAGCAAAAACCATTATTTAAGTAAAATACACATACACAAAAGGCTTTATACTGATATGGAGATTTTGAATTCTTGCTCTGTTTGGTGCTATTTAACTAATGATTTGAACTAAAACAAAGCCATTGCTCTTTACATTAACAAATTTTTGTAACAAGCTTGATCATGTTTATCAACAAGTGTTCCAAATTCTCATATCATAATTTACCTTCTGAAAAATCTTGCCTTTAATTAATGTTGCCATTAATTAAATAATTTTTTCTGCAATAAATGCTCACATATCATAGCATATTTAGCTAGTGATTATCTTTTGAAAATCTTTCGCTCCTGTACATGAATGCTGCAGTGAAATTCTGGAACAGCAACTTATAAAAAAGATGAATGAAAGAAAAAAAGGGAGACTAAATGAGTTCAAAAAAAGCTGAGGAAGGGAGAAAGTATGTAAAGAGAATGTAGTTCATCCAACAAAGATGAGGTACGAATAAAAACAAATATATCAATACAATGCTCCAATGGCAATGCAATTGAGTTTACACCACACAGGTATAGTAGCCTGAAGTGACAACTACATCACTGTTCATTCAGCTTTCCTTTCTGCATGGAAAATGGTGAAGAAAAGATATGAAAAAGGAAACCGACATGTTACAATCACACATTTTTCTATATACTATAATCTGCCTTCATATCTCTAGTACAAATAATTTGCTGCAGCCACATAGAATCAAGCAGGGTTCAGCATGACATTTAAATGTTTAAAGTGGACTTGAAATTTTCAAATCCCATGCCTGGCCTATCAGACATAAAAAGAATAGACATTTCAGAAGTGAAAAATTCAGATCAACAACAGATGATCAAAGCTACAATAAGATGCTTTAATACAAATTGTATACTTTAAAAACCTGTATATTTTTCTGAGTATTTCTTTATCTATGGTTATACTGAATTTAATCCAATGCAGCATTCTTCACAGAAAATTCAAGCTATATGCTTTATTTTTATGACGGTTCAAATGGATAACACATTTAAATAAAAATAAGAAAACAAGCATTTGTGAGTACACAACTTTCTTGGAGGATGCTGAAGTAGCATACAAAGCTGCTCAGATTGGCCAAAGAATTAGTTAATAATAGAGTGGCAAATATAGATATGGGGTGCTTCCTGGAATCTATTATTAGCCTATAATTTTTGCTAGGTCCTAAAACTATAGATAAGTCAAATCATGCTTATCTATATGTAATGAGCTGAAAATAAAAAATAGGGAGCTCTTGAAATTGAGAAAACTTTTGTTAAGATAACAGGACGTTGTGCTGTTTGTGTGACAGCGGGAGAATTTCATGAAAATCACTAATATCCCAAACTACCCTTTAAATGAAGAACTTTATAGTTGCTCAAAATCACCTGTAACGGTTTTGACTAAAACACCATGTGTTCAAGACATGTAGGCTGATATGCTATAACAATGCTCTGCAATGAAGCTTAGAAGTGTTATTTATATCAGAGGTTAGTTTTATACACAGCAAATGAACTCATCCTCTCCTCTTCTATGCCCCAAGCAGTGAAATAAGATCAAAGCAGTTGTGAATAAGCACTTGCTATGTCTCTGAGGCAATGCTAAAAGGCACGGTGCCAAGCAAGCTGAGTTAGCTAGTGTAAGAGGTGGCACTAGACAATTTATACAAGTAGATTAAGTAAAATGTGTATAAGATACTGCACTGTAAATAAAGTTATATACATAAATTCAATTTATGTTTCTGAAGCAGAAGACGAGAAACTGGTTAAAAATTGCATATGTTAGAGGTTGGATAGCAGGATAATGTCACCAAGGACTGCAAGAGATTTCTGATACACCTGCATTACCTCACAGAATTGTAGCAATATATGCAGGTCTTTTCAAAAAAAGGGCAAAAGAAAAAGTTGCCTTATATACCTTGGTCTGGTAATTCGTTACATATAAGTGAAAGCTATGTCCACATTAATGGAAATACATTTAATATCACAAATACATTTAATGAAAAGTGGAAAAAAACAATCATAAAAAATTGGAGGTGAACTACAACAATGAGTTAGTCCAAGGAACAAAACTGGCACTTTACCATCTTAAAGGTCTCTTTGAGAATGGAACTGCTTCATAATGGGCTCTTCATGATTTAATGGACAAATTAAATTACTGCAGTGACACATTCGCTTGCAATAACATTTGGGTATTTAAAAGAACAATTTAGAAATATGAAATATAAACAAATTGATAACACAGGTGTGGCAGATAACTTTTGGTCATTCAATTATGAAATAAATCAGAGATTAAACTATTAAAGCAAATAAATGGTTTGAGAAAAAACATTTTGAAAAAATGGGGATCATATAATGAATTTTGAAATACAGCTAATTGATTCCATCAATAAATTTGTTTTACATTAAATGGTTGACAATACAATAAGAAACAATCCATCATCTAGTGGCAGTAATGATAATGCAACAAAAAAATTAGCTAAAGCTGCAAATAAGTGATTTGTTAAACTAATCGTGTTTTATATATAATTATCAAGATTTAGTCACCCCTCTTATAATTTTGAATTTTCCATAAAGATGTTCTTCAGACAACAGATTGCTCTGATCGCACCATCAACAATTATTAGGCAGTGCCAACAACTTCTGCATTGCTAGGAACTCACTGTACACAAATGCTGGTAACCATATTAAAAGACTATAAAACTTTTTATGGATGCTATGGATCTGGAAAATACACAGTTACCTGTGCATTTGCAAGACTAATAAAGCATGTATCTTGAATTTTTTAAGAATAGGCTGACAAGTCATCTTCATTCTGAACGAATTTTCTGTAATTTGTATAAACATAAACCATAACAGACAAAATGTTGCTGCACAGAAAATGTACAGTTCATTAAAATTTACAAATTATGTACAATAACTTCTGCAGGAGCTTTAGGCATTTTTAAAATACTAGTTATTATTACATATTTCAAACTATAATGCTACTTTCCTGACTCCCCCTCCACACACAGGAGCATTAGTAATAAAAACCTGATTCATATGCAAACAGTTGAGTTTGTTCATTTTACAGAACACCATTAGAGTTGAATTTGTGTACTTAATCAGCTCTACTTTTCTTTATTACTACAGAATAGGTTTCACAAATAAGTTAACTTCATTATCAGGTATGGTTGAATGGCAGAAATGTTGCTGTCTTGTGCTATTGGATTTTGAATCTCTTCTGTTGGACAACTTATGAACTTGTAGGGAATAACGTTCTTAGCAGCAATTTCAAGTCATAAAATCTCCTTTGTGTGTTTATAGAAACATTTTCTCTCATATGTGGATTTCTTTTTGGCAGTGAATATATTTTAATAGGTGTTTCACAAGGTCCCAAATACCAATGTCACCAGTGCTCTGCATCAGGTAATAGAGTAAGGAAATCAATCCGAATACTGGTATTAATCTGTTAAGTGTTACATATTGGTGATTGCAGAAAGAGCAGTACCTTAATGTTCAGTAAAGTTTCTGCCCTCCTAGGTGTTCCTCTTCCTAGGCATACTCTTAACATGCAAAAGCAACACTGCTGCAAGTTAACAGCTCAGCATTAAAATTGATGCTCTAATCACAGTGGAGTTCCCAGAGTAACAGATCACACTGTTGTCAAAATGTCTACCCTTATCTACTGCAATGTGAGGAATTTTACTACTCCTGTCTCCAAAATTATGGGCTATCTTATCATTCAGATAAGAAATGTATGTACATCTACCGGGGGAAAAAAAAAGGTCTTTAAATGCTCTCCAAATATTCTTGGATCCAGGTAATTTTGAGAATTGAGTTCATCTCAGCTACCAGTCTGCAATAAGGCACTTTTAGAAGCTGCAGATAGAGAATTGTTGGTGGAAGATTTTGCATGAACACAACCAGTCACACTTGGGCACTTGAACTATGTATTCAACTCCAGCTCCTCCAGTTCAACATGCAAAATATGTTGATACATCAATCTATTAATCTTGCCTTCCATACCAGAATGTTTGTCTCCAATGGTGTGCTTTAATCATAATTCCTTTAATGCTGCAATTAATACCCAATACATAATACATTCCAGTGTATTTAAACTGCTCTTGAACACTAATTTTATTCTTTTTCTAGTTACAAATTCTTAGTGGTTAGGAATTCCTATAGTTGATATGTACAATGCAAAGTTTCTTCTCTTCCACGCACAATTATCAACTCCATTTTCAAGGACTAATTTTTACATGAGAACTCCTTTTTGGTAATAAAAGGTATAAATGATTAATAGATTGTATCATAATAAATTAGCATTGGTCACATTTTAAAAACCAATAAAATTTTGAAAGTTTCACTTACAACTTTTCATCACCAATGTTATATTCATGAAAGTCTACAAGTATCCCACTGAACCTCCTGTTTCTATTATTACTGTCTTTGCAACTTAATTAAGACTACTTCTGTGGTCATGTTTTCTTGACCAAAACTTCCTGGATTTGCCTCCAGCTGGAGAGGAGCAATTTTAAAAATAATTCCTTACCGTCTATAGATGGAGAAAAGTGAGTGTGAATGCTATACAGCTACTCTAAAAAGATGTTTAATTTATCATGGCTTTACTTAATGGACCAATGCCTTTCTATTATGGGCCAATTTAAAGTGTTATGAACATTTATTATGTTGCAGGTCAATCGGACAGAATAATTAAGAACAGTTATAAAGATATAACAATTTCAGTTATCATTCACTTCAACTGTAAAGTTTAATTTACATGACACCGCAGTAGTTGGTAATTATGAATATGAGATCCATAAATGGAGAGCCCATCAATATTAATAAAATTTTCTTCTGTAAATTCAATTTTTATATTTCGACACTCAGCATATTTAAGGGCAAAATTATTAATAAATCAGTTGTCCATTTTGCCAAAGCATTTGCATTTGTAGTTTGTTGTATCAATTATGGATACAATCTGTGATTTGATTTATAGAACAATGTTGTCTTGCTTTGCTCTCAGTTCTATACTTCTGTATTAAATTAAAAATCTGTCTTGTAATATCCTCATCCAATGCATTTAAGATTGTATTGTAAATGCATTAATATTTATTTTGGGGTGGAATCATTTGTTTTCACTCTTTCTCATAGAGCAGTGAGTAAAGTCATCACCTGTGCTGTGAAAGTTATGCAACACTATGCCAAAAATATGACAAAGAAAAAGAAGAAAAATATCAGTATTGCAAATATCTTGATCATTAACCAGCGATTTGATGTAATATTCTGAAAATATTTTATAATCTCACTGTGAGCCGCTTCAACATTCATTTCCACATCCTGGACGTTTGCATCAATTCTGAAAAACACAATAGAACATTAATAAATGTTAAGTTACAGAAAGGAAGCTTGATTGCTAGGAAAACACATTATATATTGTTTCATTATAAAATATATATTTTATGAACACCAACACTTTAAGCACCTATAAGGTATGCTAAACTTGCTGCTGAAAGAGACGGGTATTTTCCTATGGAAAACATGTAGTTATGTGACTGGAGGAATTTAGTAACAGCAACATCAAAATTAACTGAAAGAACTATTTGTAGTTGATTTCTTGACACCTTGTCACTTACATTTTTATATTGAGGGACTAGTTTTGCAAAGCTATTGCACCATTTTCAACCTCTATCCAACTATCATCTGTTGCTGTTTGCTCTCTTCTCTCTGGTGGTGGAACTATGAATTTCTTTGTCAAATTATCTACTGTTGGGATTTCATAGATCATTACTCGGTCCTTATTTTTCCATATGAATATGTTCTCCCTTGTCAGTTGTTTTGGTTTACTAAAAGGAGTGATAAACCAAAATAATGAAATAGTTGGATAGAGGTTGAAATGTATGCAATAGCTTCCAGAACTAGTCCCTCAATAATATAAAAACTTGAGTGACTAAGTGCCAAAAAACTAATTGTAAATAGCTTTTTCAAAACATGTAGTGTTTTACAGTTGGAAGAAAGTGTACTTTCTGAAGTTTACTATAAATTATCAGTGCCACCTATAGAGGGTAAATGTGCTTCAAGAAATATTGAGAACAATGATAATTACTGAGTGAAAAAGTCTTATGCATGTTCTCACAATTTTCTCCACTCAATTTTATGTGAGTTATCCTTAAAAATGCTTCTCTTTATCTGCTTTATTTTAATCAAAATAAACCTTTATAAACATAGTTTCATGACATGTTTCCTTGCAGGAAGAAAGAGAATAAAGCTCTATAATCACATTAAGCAATAGTCAAATTCTTAAGGAGCTGTTTTGAATGATTGGTATTCCATTCTCTTTGAAAGGCCAGAACATAAAATAATGAATTGCAAACTGAGAATGTATAAAGTGAAAATTGAAACCAATGAAAAGGAACTCCTTGAAAATAAATACCACCCCACCCTAAAAAAAGACAAATTGTGTTCTTTAAACATATCTATATTTTTTGTTAGCAAGATTTTTCCATCTTTTGCAGTCTACCAGTTATGCAGAAGTTGTGCAGAAAAGAGGACTTCAGAGGCTGTTCAGTGACAGTCGGTCATATTGTGTTTAAAGGAGTAGGTGGGCCTCTTTTGAAAAAGACAATTGAGTACAGCAGGGAGAAGATTGAAACATGTTCGTGGCAACGAGTTAGTTTTGTATTGTAAATCGTTTTAATGGTTAATCAAGTATTAGATTTAGCCAGCATTCGTTATATGTGCAAAGTGTAGAGTTAGAATGAGTACAAGAATGTACTGGCTTTGATAATAAGAAATTAAATACATCAATATAAGCGTCAAACGTTTTCTTCTTCTGACAATTTGCTGATTTTTCTACAATACAGTTCATTTAGGTTATGAGATTTGATTGACGGTCACAACTTACACCACGACGGAACATTTTGGTCCTCCGGGCCACATATAGTGAATTTGATGGTTAATTAAATATTAAAAGCAGAAGCATTATCAACAGTGAAGTATTCTTCATATTTGAGTTTGATTTATGAGTCACTATGTTTACACACTAATTTCACTTACTTGCTGTTGTATAATTGAAACGTTTTCAAGATCATTCGATCTCATCCTCAGCTGTTTGGTGACTAAATGAACCTTCCTCTTCTCTTCTAAAACTTTGCCTCAGACACAATATCACGCCAACTTTTGTAAAGCAAACGGTCAAACACAATAGTAATCACAGAAGACAAAAACTGGTGGAAAAATACGTGATAAAACTGGAAATTTCGAAACATTACAGCTACATAAATAAAATAGACCTGGAATTATACAGCCTACATCTAGAACTAACCAAACAATTAGGAATACACATTTGGCAAAATTTCGAAATGCAGGTTCACGAGAAATTAAACATATTAATGATTAAGAAAAACGAAAGACTTAAGAATAAATTCAAACTGTTAAAAGAACGGCAACTGGAACACCCTCATCAGCCAAAACACCGGGATTTTAAAGAACAAGTTAACGTAATAAACCTATCGCAACAAAAGTTTACAACCGATGAAATTAGATTACTCCAGAAAGGTTTCAATACGTGTGTTAACGTCTCAAACAATAAAGACTATTTTATCGCCGACATAGAAATAGCCACACATAACCTAAAAAATGAAAACTTAACCAAAGCCAAAATTGAATGTCTGGATATAATAAAGCAGTTATCCCCAATATACAATAAAACTTACAACAAAACAATAAGAAATTTAAATAGGAAGCCTGTGATATACCTAAAAGCCAACAAAGGTAATTCTCTAGTAATTATGGAGACAGAAGACTATATTCAGAGAGTAAACCTTATGTTAGTCAGTCCAGAATATGAAATAATTTCAAAAAATCCATTAACCAAAAGTATCACTTCTGTTAATAAAGCTTTATCAATTACAAAAACATTAAGTACATCTGAAAAATACAACTTAAAATACATCTTAAAATCTGTCTGCCAAAAATCCACAAACAAGACAACAGCATGAGACCCATCATCAATGGCATCAATTCACCTACATACCACATTGCAAAGTGGTTAGTAAGAAAATTAAAATCATATGACAAATTTCAAAGTTTGGGAATAAAAAACTCCTTAGAATTGATAAATCACCTACAGAAGTACAACATCCCGGAAAATCACATACTAGTTTCTTTTGACGTTAAGGCACTTTTTACAAGCATTCCAGTAGAAAAAATACCTACATTCCTCAAAAAATGGCTAACCCAGACTACAACGGACCCCAGAGAAATAGATGACATTATCAATCTTACAGATTTATGCATAAGGAATAATTTACTTCATGTTTAACCAAAAATTCTACAGACAATCAAAAGAATTAGCTATGGGGAGCCCACTTTCGCCTATTTTAGCAGATCTATACATGAGCTATTTTGAAACACACATAGTAAAGGCCTTCCCACAGATTTATAAATTTTGGCAGAGATATGTTGATGATGTTTTTGCTATCATTCGGAAAAACTTAGAGAAGATTCTCTAAAATTACTAAACCTGCAAGATAATCACATCCAATTCACTATGGAAGTAGAAAGAGACAACACCCTACCCTTTTTGGACCTCAAGATAACTAGAAATCGTCATGGTGTAGATTTTGGAATATACAGGAAGCCCACACACATAGATAATTACATAAAGAAAAATGAATACAACCCAGTTTCACATCAACTAGCTGCCTTTAGAAGTCTAATTCACCGGCTATACAACATCCCACTGAGTAAGGATGAATTTTTGAAAGAACAACACATAAAAGACATAGCGGTATTAAATGGATTCAACCCAGCCATCATAAGGAACATGATGAAGAGAAAAGAAAAACTGAAGATAATATCAAAAAATACCACTCTCACGCCACTTAAAAACACAAATTGGCAATATAGAAAATTCACCTATCATCCATGGGCTTTTAGAAAATTTGAACGAATCTTCAAAAGACTAAACTTAAAACTAGCACCCCAAAACAAATTCAGTCTGAGGAACCTGCTAAATAAACCACTGAAAAATACAATCCCCAACAATTTGAAATCAGGAATTTATCAGATTAATTGTGAAACCTGTGAAAAAAGCTACATAGGAAAAACTAAGAGAAACTTGTTAACCAGGCAAAAAGAACACCAGAGGAACATTAAGTTGAAACAAACAGAAAAATCTGCAGTTTCACACCATTTTTGGACAGAAAACCACAACATTGGCCACAACATTAAACTGTTAAAATCTTTAAACACACCCATAGAATTGGATATTTGGGAAAAAATATTCATAAACAAAAACCGTGATAAAGTTATAAATTTTGAAATCCCGGCATTAAATGAAGTATTAAAACTTGGTGCCCCTAACACCAGATGGCAGAGTGATCGGAGCTCCCTAGTAGTGGAAGAAGAGGAAGGTTCATTTAGTCACCAAACAGCTGAGGATGAGATCGAATAATCTTGAAAACGTTTCAATTATACAACAAGTGAAGTTAGTGTGTAAACATAGTGACTCATAAATCAAACTCAAATATGATGGTTAATTGTTAGTGAAATTGTGTACTGGGACAGGAACTTTGTAACATATTTGGTGACTTTTAGTTAATTGATGGAAATTAATCATTTCTCCACACTAGCCGTTTATAGGCTAAGGTTTTTTGATGGATAGAGTCAACATGAAAAATCCAATGCCATGGCTGGGATTTGAACCACGGATCTCCTGGTTTCTGTCCAGTTGCTCTAACCCATTGAGCTACCATGGTCAACATGCCGTCCTGACATTAAATTCTCCATTTGACTCATATTTCCCCGGTAGACCACTAGGGGCTCTCGCATCTGAGATACACTGTTTGTGGCGACTTACCGTCGTAAGTACTTGAGTTCCAGGCTTCATCATTTAACTTTATTATTTTAGTTAATTGATGGAAATTAATCATTTCTTCGCACTAGCCGTTTATAGGCTAAGGTTTTTTTGATGGACAGAGTCAACATGAAAAATTCAATACCAAGGGCGGGATTTGAACCACGGATCTCCTGGTTTCCGTCCAGTCGCTCTAACCCATTAAGCTACGTCAACGTATTTGGTGACGCTTACGAATTCAGCATGCTGCCATTTTGTCTTCTCCAAATTGGAAGCTGACATCAGAGCACGAAGCAAGCCAATGATACACAATGTTGACGTGACTACTACGTAGTAAGATTGTTGGATAGTAACCATTTCTGCAGCTCCAGGTTTGAGTTTTTAATATTAGTAGATAAGTAGTAACCTACCATACTGGCTGAGGTTACTTACAACCATTGTACTTTGCATTCTTCTCAACTTCGTTGAATTTTATTCTTACATATACATTCCTATTCTTTGTTTCGTCTCATCACCTAGATTCGTTGATTTCAATTCTTGTATTGTAAACTTTCAGCATGGATGAACAAATTAAGAGGAAATTAATTACAGCACGAGCAGTAGCTAAAGGAAGCCTTATTTGTCTTGTGAATTTTGTTTAAGAATTTCAAATACGTTTAATATTTCTTTGATAAATGTAAGAATGAAACACTTGCTCAATATTAGAGATAAATTTGAAGATGCTCAGTCACAATTAGAATTATTTGAAGATGTTGAAAGACACGCTACTGATAGAGAAGCATTTGAATTAGCTTACTATAACCTAGAAGCAAAAAGGACTGAACTGATAGCACAAAGTTCAGAGAGAAATGTTGAAAATAATCCCAATAGCCATTCCCTTTCAATTTCAAGTGGTAGTAAGAAGACAATTAAATTGCCAACAATAAAATTACCTTCATTCAGTGGAGATGTAACCACTTTTAAGCACTTTTTTGATACATATGAGAGCTTAGTTGTTAATAATGAGTCTCTATATGATATTCAGAGGTTTCATTATTTGCTATCGTCGCTTACTGGCGAAGCACACAATTTAATAGCTAATATTCCAGTTACAAGTTTCAATTTTGATGTTGCATTGAAAACTATCTGCAATCATTATGACAATTTACGACTTATTGCTTCTGCTCATCTTGCACATTTGTTGAATTTACCTGTAGCTCATAAATCATCAGCAAAGGAGCTAAGGGCATTGATAAATCAAACCATGTGTAATTTAAATGTAATAAAGGCATTAAACTTAGACATTTCATTGGATGATCTGATAGTGTCACAACTAGTGCTAGAGAAGTTAGATACAGTGGTTAGAGAGGAATTTGAAGATACTCTACAGGATCTTATTAACTTTCTACAAGGAAAACGTAAATCATTAGAAATAGTAAGTTCTAACTAAAATTAGGCAAATGAGTCAACCTTGTATATACTTTTCCCCATTTACAAGTTTTTTTTGATGAAGAATAGTTTCTGGAAACTTTTTCCCTATCATTTGCCTAATTTTAGTAACAATGGCACTCCACTTTCTGAAATACTTCTTTTTATTCTATGTAGTAAGTTCTAAGTTAAATACAGTGCCAAAAGAATGTTAATCCTCACTCTCAGAAAGCCACAAATCACAAACACAAATCTAGCTTTCCAGAGACTTACATTTCTACAACAATAAAGTGTGCATATTGTAATAATGCTCATGCATTAACAAAATGTAAAGATTTCAGATAAGCTCCTGTTCTGGAACGCAGAAAAGTTGTTAAAAATGCCAATCTGTGCTTCAACTGTTTGCAAACAGGTCATATAGTTAGAAAATGCAAATCAAGCAACTGTCCCATTTGTGGTAAAAAACATCATACTTTAGTGCACCTTGATGATTCTAAACAGCAATACACTAGTAATGCTGAAGGTTCAGCAGAACCAAGCGTCTCATTAAGAGATAATGGCATCAATAGTTACTGTGCATTTAAAATTGAACCTTGAAAACACATTCTCCTATCTACAGCCTTCATAAAAGTTAAGAATGATAAAGGTCAGTGGCAGACTTGTAGAGCCTTGTTAGACACAGGATCACAATCATGTTTTATATCTGAGGCATGTGCTCAGAGATTAAGGCTTATGAGGCATCATGATCCTAACCTGTTCAAGGAATTGGAAATGCAGTTTGTTTCAGAAACTAAACATGGCAATTGCATTCAAATTAGCTCACTTGTATGTGATTTTGAAATGTCGGTGGAATGTTTAGTGCTACCAAGGGTTACAGAAAATCTGCCAGTAGAGAGAATTGATTTCAGTGATTGGAAACTACCTCAGAATATTTCATTTGCAGATCCTAGATTTTATGAGCCTGGAAGAATACATATTTTATTGGGCGCAGAAGTGTGCTCGTACATTCAGCGTCAAAGTATATTACTTCGAGATAATGATCATCCTGTTACGATGGAAACAGAGTTTGGTTGGGTACTTTCAGGAAAATATTCAGATGCTGGAAGGTCCTGTGATGCACCACAGCGGCCGGTCATTTCCTATTTTGCAAAGACTGATATTAATATTCAGCAACAACTACAAAGATTTTGGGAGACTGAAAGGTTGCATCAAACATCAAACAACCAAGGATGATTATTAAATTTTTGATGAGTCGTATTTTTTACACATCTGCCTCACTTTCATACCTATTTTGAGGACATGTTTCGCAAATCTTCGTTTGCATCTACGGCTCTTGTGCGACTGACGCTAGATCCAGCGGTGTGGGTAATTCTGGGGTTGTTGCTGCCATCTGTTGATTTAGTGATGAACTGAAATGTGGGATTCTCTTCTAGCGGGATTTCAAAGTTCATTAGTTGGTTTTTATGTTTTTCTATGTATATCCTCTCCCATATGACAAGTTCACTATGTTTTTGTACGTATTTTAGTAATTCTGTGCTATCTTCAATTTCATGATTTTCAGACCAGAAATGAGCTGCTATTGCGGACTTATCAATATTTTTGTATCTTAAGTGCCTGAAGTGTTCTTTCTTTCTAGTGCCTATGTGCCTATGTTTCTTTTTGTCCTCCCTATGTAAATTTTTTCACAGTCTTTACACTTAATCTTGTAAATGCCTGACTTTTCCTCTGGTTTTATCTTATCAGTATTATTACTGTGAAGTAGGTTTTTAATGTTGTAATTGTTTTTTGGTGCCAATGTTATATTGTATTTCTTGAATATTTTTTGGAACTTTTTTGTGGCCCAGGGGTGGTAAGTAAATTTAGCAAATCTAATTTCTTGTTTTATTGGTGTGAGAGCTGTGATCTGTTTTAATCTCTTTTGAAGTTTGAATAATTTTAGTTTTTTATCTACAAGGTTTTTTCCATATCCATTTTTAATTGCAGTTTTTAAGATTTGATGGTATTCGTTTTGATATTCTTGCTGGCTGAGAGGTAGATTTACTAATCTGTGTGTCAGACTGTTGATGGTTGCATGTTTGTGTGGAATTGGGTTGAAACTATTTGCTTTGATGTAATTATCTGTGTGTGTTGCTTTTCTATGAATGCCAAATTCTAGTTTTTCATTGCTTTTTTTGATTTTAAGGTCTAAAAAAGGTAGAGTACAGTCCTCTTCAGTTTCTACTGTGAATTGTATGCTGGGTTCTTGCAGGTTGAGTAGTTTCAAAGCATCATCTATTAGTTTGTAGGGCACTATTGCAAAGATGTTGTCTACGTATCTGTACCATGTTTTAAACATATGAGGGAAGGCTTTAGTAATATGTGTTTCGAAAAAGCTCATGTATAGATTGGCCAAAAATGGTGATAGCGGGCTTCCCATAGCTAGTCTTGAAATTTGTTTATAATATTTTCCATCGAAGACAAAATAATTTTTATGTATACATAATTCAGTCATTGCCAAATATTCTTCTATTGCATTGGCATCCAGGTTTATAGAATTTAGCCATTTTTTCAGTTGAATCAAAAGTTTGTCTAATGGAATGCTAGGGAAGAGGGAGCGGACATCAAAGGATACTAAAGTGTCATGAGGTTTTAGTTTAAGATTTTGAATTTTTTCTACCAGGTCTAAAGAGTTTTTTATACTCAGAGTATGGAATTGTGGAAAGGACTGAAATGTTTTGGATAGCCAATTTGCCAGAAGGTAAGTAGGAGTGTTTATATTATTTACAATGGGTCTCATGGGTATGTTGGGTTTGTGTATTTTAGGCAAACCATATATTCTTGCAAGGGTAGGGTTGTCCGGTTTGATAGTTTTTTGTTCTGTAGTTGTTAAAATTTTACAATTAATGATGGTTTTTTGTACATCTTTTATGCATCGGTTGAGTGGATTAGAATCTATTTCCTGGAATTCTTTTTGTTGTAGTAACTCTAACATTTTTTCTTTGTATGTAGCTGTATCTAAGATTACTATTTTGTTCCCTTTATCAGCCCTTGAGAAGATTACATCCTTTTTCCTAAAAGATTTAATTATCTGAATTTGTTTCAAATGTTTTATTGGCTTTTTATTTATTAAGTTTTCCAATATAGGAGCTGATTTTTTCCTAATTATATTTTTGTCCATGGTTTCCAAGCCTTCTACTGCTAATTCTATATCTGCAATGAATTCATCCGGGTTGCTGGAATATGTTATACATGTTTTTAGGCCTTGGTTAAGTACATCTATTTCTTCATTGTTAAAATTTTACTTTGAGAGATTAATTACATTGTCTAGGGATGTGTTCTTTGCTGGAATTTTGTTATGTTTTGGTTGCCAATGATTATGATTATGTTTTAGTTTCTTATTTTGACGATAAACTTTCTCTTTGACTTTATAATTTATATGTTCAAATGATTTGGCTTCTAAGTGGTCCCATGCTGTGTTTCCTAGTAATTGCATATTAAAAATATAATTAGGAAAAAATCAGCTCCTATATTGGAAAACTTAATAAATAAAAAGCCAATAAAACATTTGAAACAAATTCAGATAGTTAAATCTTTAAGGAAAAAGGATGTAATCTTCTCAAGGGCTGATAAAGGGAACAAAATAGTAATCTTAGATACAGCTACATACAAAGAAAAAATGTTAGAGTTACAACAAAAAGAATTCCAGGAAATAGTTTCTAATCCACTCAACCGATGCATAAAAGATGTACAAAAAACCATCATTAATAGTAAAATTTTAACAACTACAGAACAAAAAACTATCAAACCGGACAACCCTACCCTTGCAAGAATATATGGTTTGCCTAAAATACACAAACCCAACATACCCATGAGACCCATTGTAAATAATATAAACACTCCTACTTACCTTCTGGCAAATTGGCTATCCAAAACATTTCAGTCCTTTCCACAATTCCATACTCTGAGTATAAAAAACTCTTTAGACCTGGTAGAAAAAATTCAAAATCTTAAACTAAAACCTCATGACACTTTAGTATCCTTTGATGTCCGCTCCCTCTTCCCTAGCATTCCATTAGACAAACTTTTGATTCAACTGAAAAAATGGCTAAATTCTATAAACCTGGATGCCAATGCAATAGAAGAATATTTGGCAATGACTGAATTATGTATACATAAAAATTATTTTGTCTTCGATGGAAAATATTATAAACAAATTTCAAGACTAGCTATGGGAAGCCCGCTATCACCATTTTTGGCCAATCTATACATGAGCTTTTTCGAAACACATATTACTAAAGCCTTCCCTCATATGTTTAAAACATGGTACAGATACGTAGACAACATCTTTGCAATAGTGCCCTACAAACTAATAGATGATGCTTTGAAACTACTCAACCTGCAAGAACCCAGCATACAATTCACAGTAGAAACTGAAGAGGACTGTACTCTACCTTTTTTAGACCTTAAAATCAAAAAAAGCAATGAAAAACTAGAATTTGGCATTCATAGAAAAGCAACACACACAGATAATTACATCAAAGCAAATAGTTTCAACCCAATTCCACACAAACATGCAACCATCAACAGTCTGACACACAGATTAGTAAATCTACCTCTCAGCCAGCAAGAATATCAAAACGAATACCATCAAATCTTAAAAACTGCAATTAAAAATGGATATGGAAAAAACCTTGTAGATAAAAAACTAAAATTATTCAAACTTCAAAAGAGATTAAAACAGATCACAGCTCTCACACCAATAAAACAAGAAATTAGATTTGCTAAGTTTACTTACCACCCCTGGGCCACAAAAAAGTTCCAAAAAATATTCAAGAAATACAATATAACATTGGCACCAAAAAACAATTACAACATTAAAAACCTACTTCACAGTAATAATACTGATAAGATAAAACCAGAGGAAAAGTCAGGCATTTACAAGATTAAGTGTAAAGACTGTGAAAAAATTTACATAGGGAGGACAAAAAGAAACATAGGCACATAGGCACTAGAAAGAAAGAACACTTCAGGCACTTAAGATACAAAAATATTGATAAGTCCGCAATAGCAGCTCATTTCTGGTCTGAAAATCATGAAATTGAAGATAGCACAGAATTACTAAAATACGTACAAAAACATAGTGAACTCGTCATATGGGAGAGGATATACATAGAAAAACATAAAAACCAACTAATGAACTTTGAAATCCCGCTAGAAGAGAATCCCACATTTCAGTTCATCACTAAATCAACAGATGGCAGCAACAACCCCAGAATTACCCACACCGCTGGATCTAGCGTCAGTCGCACAAGAGCCGTAGATGCAAACGAAGATTTGCGAAACATGTCCTCAAAATAGGTATGAAAGTGAGGCAGATGTGTAAAAAATACGGCTCATCAAAAATTTAATAATTTTTCGCTTCACTGTGGTGTTCCAATACAGTTAAATCTCGATTGGAGTAGTATTTGACTGTTCTGCAGCCTCGAAGAATGGAACCGCATTGAATGATTTATTACATGTTGGTCCCACTATTTAACAGGCTATTTGTACAATTATCTTGAGGTACAGAACACATGAAGTAGCATTTACAGCTGACGTAGAAAAGATGTGTCAACAGATTTGGGTACACTCTAATGATCAAGTGTACCAAAGAATACTATGGAGAAGTGACCCTGCATCTCCGATTCTTGAGTATCAGTTGAAGATTGTAACATATAGCATGGCCAGTTCTCCATTTTTAGCTATCGTTGTCTGCAGCAATTGGCTCATGAAGAAGCCCATATCTTTTCAAAAGCAGCAGCAACAACTTTGAGAGATTTCTATGTTGATGACTGCATTTCAGGATCTGCTACTTTAGAAGGGGCCGTTAAGCTTCAACAGGAATTGATGGCTATGCTGAAGAAAGGTGGATTTTCAGTGCGCAAATGGTCTAGTAAAAATCCAGAACTTTTGGCAAACATTTCACTACACCTGAGAGAAACCAGACTGCCACTACAGCTTGACAAAAATGGAGTCAAGACCCTCGGATTATTATGGCATCCGAATATGGATGCATTTCAAATTATAAGCAATCTAGGTGCAAGAGGTTCATCTGGAGTTACTAAAAGAATAGTTTTATCAGTAATTTATGGCATTTTTGATCCTTTGGGGTTCATAAGTCCTGTTGTTTTATGCAAGATGTTTCTTCAAAACCTGTGGCAAGAACAAGTTAACTGGGATCAGCCTTTGTCAGAGAAATTGACAGCTGATTGGAAGATAATTTGCAATCAACTTCCTCTAATTAGCAATATTCATATTGATCGTAAAGTAATAGGTGATGCTTCAACCAGCTACATAAAATTACATGGATTCTGCGATGCATCAGAAAGAGCATATGGAGGGTGCCTCTACATACGCTCCATAAATAAGGAAGGAAGGACATTTATAAAACTCCTTTGCTCAAAGTCACGAGTTGCACCTTTGAAGAGATTATCACTTACACGTTTAGAACTTTGTGGTGCATTAGTGCTTACTCATTTACTAAAGAAGGTGAAAGAAGCACTAAACTTATAATTCAAATCCACATATTTATGGACTGATTCTACAGTAGTATTGTCATGGTTATCAGCACCTTTTACACGATGGAAGACATTTGTTGCTAATAGGGTGTCTGAGATTCAAGAGTTGTCCGAAGGGGCTGTATGGAGACACATTTCTTCACAACATAACCCAGCAGATCTGATATCAAGAGGTGTTCTTCCTGAGACACTTATTGAGAATAACTTTTGGTGGAAAGGGCCACCTTGGCTTAGTGGAAATGCTATACTTTGGCCTGTAGTAGACGAAATTTCCTATCAAGAGGAAATTCCAGAAGTGAAAACCAAACTTACTTGTTATGCTGTGACTATAAGAGCAGATGAAATAATTACAAGATTTTCTGATTTGTCTAGATTGCAACGTGTTGTAGCATATTGTTTGAGGTTCTGCTACAACTGTACTAAACCAAAGACCAAGAGGATACTTGGGCCTTTATCACTTATTGAATTACAGAATTCTTTAAATAGATGTATTAATATTGTACAATTATCAGCTTTTAGCACAGAAATACAGCAGCTAACATCTGACCAGACAGTTGGCTCTGACAGTCGTTTGAAATCTTTGAATCCCTTTGTAGACAGTCAAGGTTGGTGGGAGACTAGAACATTCTGATTTAACCTACAATCAGAAATATCCCTTGATATTACCGAGTCGTCGCCATTTAACAAAACTCATTGTTGAGCATGAGCATAGAAGATTGTTGCATGTAGGTTGTCAGCACCTACCTCGCTTAGAGAAAGATATTGGATATTGAATGGCAGAAATACTATCAGAAGTTTGATTCATAATTGCCTCATTTGTTATAAACTGAAGGCAAATGCAGAAATGGGACAGTTACCATGGGCACAAGTGGAGTCAATTCGGCCATTCTGGAATTGTGGTATTGGTTATGTAGGACCATTTCTTATTAAATCTGGTACCTTTAGAACAAAGACAAAGGTAAAATGTTATATAGCTTTATTCATTTGTCTTGCTACAACGGCAGTACACTTAGAAGTTAATAACATGTCTACAAATGCATTCATTGCAGCCTTGAGGAGATTTGTTTCTCGTCGTGGCCGATGTCAGAATATTTATAGTGATAATGGCACAAATTTCCTAGGTGCAGAAAGGAAATTCAGAGAACTATAAGAGCTTTTTAGATGTGAGCAAAGTAAGCAGGAAATCTAACATTACACCAGTGCTGAGGGTATAAACTGGCATTTTAGTCCACCAGAACACCACATTTTGGTGGTTTTTGGGAAGCTAGGGTGAAGTTATTCAAACATCATCTTAGATATGCGATGGGTGCAGCATGCCTAACTTATGAAGAATTTTATACTTTAACCTGTCAAACTGAAGCATGTTTCAATTCCAGATCCTTAATTCCTCTCTCTTCTGATCCAAATGATCAGAAAGTTCTAACTCCTGGTCATTTCTTGATTGGTTCTCCTCTTACCAGCCTACCTTAGCCAGATTTTGGTAGTGTGAAACTTAGTTTGCTAACCAGGTGGGAGAAACTGCAGCAGCAGTTACAGAAATTCTGGTCCAGATGGTCAGGTGATTATCTACATCTTCACCAGCGAGCCAAGTGGACCAGTAAGGTTGCAAATATCCAGCCGGGTACCCCGGTCATAGTGAAGGAAGACAAGGTTCCTCCACTTTTCTGGAAGTTAGCATTAGTAGAACAAGTACATCCAGGAGATGACGGACTAGTTCGAGTTGTAACTATTTGCACAGCTAGTGGATCATTTAAGAGGCCTATTGTAAAGCTTTGCCCTCTTCCTACAGAAACAAACTTGTGATTTTGTTTGTAATGTTTGAACATTTTAGTTAATTTTATTTTTTTAAGAAATATTACTTATTTCTTGGCAGCCGGTATGTTCAGTGACAGTTGGTCATATTGCGTTTAAAGGAGTTGGTGGACCTTTTTTGAAAAAGACAATTGAGTATAGTAGGGAGAAGATTGAAACATGTTCGTGGCAATGAGTTAGTTTTGTATTGTAAATCGTTTTAATGGTTAATCAAGTAACAGATTTAGCCAGCATTCGTTATATGTGCAAAGTGTAGTAGTTAGTGCGAGTATAGGAATGTACTGGCTTTGAGAATAAGAAATTAAATACATCAATATAAGCGTCAAATATTTTCTTCTTCTGACAATTCGCCAATTCTTCTACAATACAGTCCATTTAGGTTGTGAAATTTGATTTGATGGCCACAACTTACACCACGACGGAACAGAGGCTAACCCCAGATGTACATCTCTTTGCCATTAAAATATCTTAAAAATACATACTTAAATGGTGCTCTTATGAAATCGTTGAAAGTAGCAAAAATTAAACTCATCATTAAAAATGGTGACCAACAAGATTCTAAAAATTGCAGACAACAGAATACTATCAGCATTCTCAAAAATTCTGGAAAAACTAGTTTATAACAGATTGATAAAGTTCCTAAAAACTACAATGTTATTACTAGTTATGAATTGGGCTTTCAAAGCAGAAAGTCAGCAAATATGGCAATAATAAATTTTGTGAACAGCATTTAAGATATACTAGACAAAAGCGAGTGAGACTATTCCTGGATCTTACCAAAGCTTTTGACATGGTAAACCACAAGATAGACAAACTGAATAAAAGTGAAGTCGCAGGTATTGCATTAAATTGGTGTCAATCCTACCTCAGCAAAAGAAAACAAGTTTTAGAGGTAGGCTATTTAGAACCTTCTGTAAAGGAGATATTGATGAAACCATCTGAAACTAGAACATTAGAATCTGGAGTTCCACAAGGCTCAATTTTAGGTTCTCTCCTATTTTTACACTACATCAACGATGTACCATAATACATTAAAAACAGTCAAGTAACAATGACCTTATTTGCTGATGATACCAGATTATTCATTAAAGGGAAGTTAAAGGTGACCTTATAAAAAACATTTCAGCCACTATTAACAAACTTTTAAATTGGTTTAAATCTAACAAGCTAGTGCTTAATGAAGATAAAACTGTGTCACTGAACTTCCTTCATAAAATATGTAGAACATCAGAGAACTATAATACCAAAATTGGCTGGCCCCGTAGCTCAGTCGGTAGAGCACCTGCCTGCCATGCTAGGGGTCCTGGGTTCGATTCCCGGCAGTGGGGATGAGGATTTTTCTCCGACCAAGATAATTCCCCAGAGTCTGGAAGTATGAATGAGAGTGTGAATGTGTGTGAGATCTAATGATTAAAACCTAACGAATACGAGTTAACATCTGCGGTATGTTCCAAAGGAGAACGGCTGCTGATATGACCATTGCAGTTCAAGGCGGGGTATAAATGGAACAAGTAAAAGAAAAAAGAAAAAAAAAAACTTCTGGAAAATTAAACACACACAAAAGTTTTTGGGCCTATTGGTTGACAGTAGCCTAAGCTGGGATAATCACATTGAAAAACTATCCATGAAACTACAGATGTATTATTTTATCTTGAAAGAAATCATGCGTGGTAGGGATGAGTAGCAGCTGTAGGCGGGATAGTGCACCTATCGTCACACACACGTAATATTATGCTTCACAAGCTGTATAAAAACAAATTTCACTCTTGAAGCCAGTATTGCAGCTGTTATAAATTAAGTTGTAATTCTTACTATTGTAGTAACCTCAATGCTTTTGCTGGATCATAAATAGTACATAGGCATTTGGAACAAAACCCACAATTTTTCTTGACCATGAAGCAAGTTGAATTTAAAGTGACTATGGCATGGACTTGGTAGAAAACGTTTAATACATGTGAAGTGTTAAATTTATTTCTGAACCTGGTAAAAACTATAACAAAAGTGTTGTAAAATTTTAGTAATGATGGACTGCCATTGGTAAGTTCAGACTTTCATTTGATGTCCACACCAAACTTGGTTATAGCACTGAATCACAGTTAAGATTTCTTAATTCAGATGAAATGCCTAAAGCTTCTTTTATACCTCTTTCCAATGTATTTTACACTTTGTTACTATACCAATGTTTAAGTTACCCTATGATCTTTTCAATAGAATGTTTCACACGTAAATAGAATAGAATTTTGGAAAGAAGTTTGGCAAAAAGCTAAAGATATAGGTAGACAATACATTTAGGCATTCTTTAGAGATAAAACGTTGTTTAAAATTATACAACAATTAAAAATCATTGTGAGTGAAATAAACCCATGGATTATTGTAGTAAATTCGAAAGGAAAGGACTGATTTAGATGTAATCAGGAATGTTGTTTCTAAAAGGTTTCAGAGACGATAAAGATAGATGTTATATGCAAAGAGCTAGAGAAGGTGCCCAAATGGCGCTCTTATTAGCTAATGACATCATGCTGTCGTTTCACCCCAACCCCTTCATTTTGTGTTTGTGCGGTGCAAGACCCATTTCCCCTCCACTCACTCAGTCAGCGACGGCTCTTGCAATGACAACCAAACGTCCAGTATTCCAGAATGAATAGGAGGAAGTTTTAAGAGGAAAACACAGTGAGATGTCTGACTTGTAAACATCACTTATCGTGGGGGAGCTGATTTAACATAAAACGACACTTTGATAAATATCATAATGATTATGGTAAACACATTCCGTCACATAAACAATCTTTGATGCATAATTTCATGTTATGATTTCAGTTCATATTAGCTAAATTATGCATTGATTGTGTAATTAATACATTTTATTTACAGTTACTGCAAAAACCACAAAATATGAAAGCGCCGATTCCTGAAGAAATGTTAAGTTTCTTACAGAATTACTGCAACATTGCAAAGAATATGAAGGCTTTTAATGAAGGGGAATTTATAAAATATTGCTTAATTATTGCAGCCGAAAAAGTGTGTCCCAATATAATAGGTACTTTTAAATCAATGAGCCTGTCTTGAAATACCATGACACGATGCATGGAAGAATTGGGGTGCGATATTGAGCAACAGTTACAGGATAAAATAAAATCATTAACTTTATTTTCACTAGCATTGAATGAAAGCATGCACAGAACTGATGGAAGCCCAACTGGCTTAGTTTTTGAAGGGGGGTTTGATGGATGCCAAATTCAGTGTTACCAAAGAGCTTCTAAATGTAGTTTCCCTTAAACACATAATTGTGGTGAAGATATTTTCAATGCTGTGCGAGATATTGGTTGTAGACTGGAACTCCCTTGGGCCAAACTAGTTAGTGTTGCCAACAATGGGGCCCCCATCAATGAGGGATGGCATTTTTGTCTGTACACTGCATAACTCATAGGGAGACTTTATGTGCAAAATCAATTGCCTTAAATAATGTTATCTCTGTTGTGGTGAATTACGTGAACTTTATTAAATCAAGTTCCCTTCATCATAGATAGTTGAAGGAGTTGCTAGAAGAGCTAGAATCTCATGACAATCTGCCATATTACTGTCATGTCAGGTGGCTCAGCCGGGGTACTCTGATGAGGCGTTTCTTCCAGCTAAGAAATGAGATAAAAAGTTTTCTGAACAAAGAAGTAAGTACGTAAATGTAAAATATTTATGTATCCATTATAAGGTGTCATACAAATAACTTTTTTTCCTAATTGACACTCTTTATTATTATTGTACGGCCATCAAGCTCAGGAACTAAAGAAGAACGGCTGTGAGATCTTGCTTTTGCGACCGATCTATTTCACCATCTTGATATCCTAAACATGAGCTTATAGGGGAAAGATAAAAGCATAATTACGTTAGTAGATGCAGTGAATAAATTTATGGCAAAATTAACGCTATGGCAAGGTCAAATGGAAATTGATGACATTTTCAGTCCGCGGAATCAATTTTTACCATAAATGTCAATATTAGTAAAATATTTAACAATTTTGAAGGGACTGTATGGCACTTTTGGGTCCAAATTTCGAGACCTATAAACAATAAAGGAGGAAATTGTGCCTTTTTATAATTCATTTAATTTTACCTGGAAAGACACTCCACACGCACTACAAATAGAATTACTTTGCAGAATTCAACAGCCTTGAAATATTCTTAGGAAAAAAGGTTGCATCTTATTTAAGCTGCTTATTTAACTTATTTCTCTTCCCAATGAAACATTTCCCATTTGTTAAGCATGTTCTCGAAAATGAATCACATAAAAAGTCAGTATTGTAGTAAAATATCACACGATCATTTGGTCCATCTTGTAAGACTCTGTTGCTCATTCTTGGAGGCAAACATTGGCCAGCTGGTTAAAAAATAAACTGTGCCAAAAGAGTCAGTAATAAAAACGTTGTTTAGGAAGTGCTGTTAACATTATTTCCACCATAAACAAAGTAGCCGAAGTAGCCGCCACTGTTAAAAGCAACGTTAGCAAGGTCTGTGACTGCTATCAGTGAAGGCATCATAGCTGCGCGAACTGTGGGTGGAGGTAAAAACACCTTCCCCTTCTGCAGTTATCCCTGGGCACCTCTGAGCTAGAGGTAATATTTCATTATTTACTAGTATGTGATGGGGTAATGGATAAGATAGAGGTTATATGAAAAGCAAAGAGCAGAACACAAAGCAGAGAGCTTAAGCTGCATTGCAACTATTGCAGTTATTTGAGGATGAGGGAGAATACTGTCCAGGTACGCGACATGGATCCATCACTGAATGCCTGAATCCAAAAGACAAGAGTACAGTGTGGAAAGAAAAAAACTGAGTCAACACCAAAAATAGGAAAAAGCTGTTGAATTGACTGGTAAGTTCATGGCAATGATCTGGGATTTGAAAGAAGTACTGCTAATTGCCTGCCTTGTAGGACCACAATGACAGCTGCTTGCTATTGAAAGCTGCTGAGAAAACTCAAGGAGGGAAAATTTGAGCAGAACTGTCTTTTTTCCCCACGATAATGCACATCTCACACTGCTTTCAAAATTCAAGCCCTGTTTGAGCAGTTTCAATGGGATGTTTTCAGTCATCCACCTTACTCTCCCGACCTTACATCAAATTATCATCTTTTTCTGCAACTGAAATAAGTTGGAGGAAAAGCTGCTTTGTGCATGATGAGTTAAAACAAGAAGTGGAAAGATGGCTACCCAGTTTGGCGGAAGTGTGATTCAATACTGGATTAAAACAAGCTATTATCACAGTACCAAAAATTGAGATTATGTACAAAAATATTTAATGTAGGTTTCAAAATATACAATTTTTTTAAATATTTAAAACATTGTTTTTTTTTTAAGAAAATTGTGTAACTTACTTTTAACATGTCCCTCATAGGTTGGCAAAAGGCTGTGTTTAACATTTTGTTTGAGTAAAAGCAATTATAATTGATTTAACTGAATGTGGTGGATAATGAAAATATAATGAAATATGTAATTCTGCTATTTTGGGTCTATTAAAAATATTGTAGACTAATTGAAATTATTATTTCATTAAACATAATAGCAGCTTAAAAATGTTGTACCCCATGCCTCCAATTAAGTGATAATACCCCAATATCTCATACAAACATATTCTGCATTGCATTAAACATTTAAAACTCTCACAAAAGTGAATCGAGAAGATATTGACACATTGTTTCACTCACAATGATTATTTCAAAGACATCTTTCAAGAGCTTTTGCTCTTATCCTCAGCTGGTACTCGATTAGTGCAAGTTGTAGTGGTTTCCTCTTTCTCCGTATTGTCAATAGATGGCATGATGTACTTGTCAAACATGTCCGGTGGTGGAGTTTCAAAATTCATGACTCTATGACAATTTTTGTTAATGAAGATTTTTTCCCATACGGAAAGGTCTATGGGGTGATTAACATATTTTATTAGAGATGTTTCCAAGTTGATGTCATGTCTAGTATTCAAAAAATGAAAAGTCCCTGAAAAGTCACCATGCATATATATCTATGAAAGCATAAAACAGAGGGATTTTCTAAAAGTATTTTTATATTTCAATCACCATTTTTTCAGTTAGTCTAGATTTATAATTATTAATATTTTTCTTTACAATCCTTTTCATTAATTCATTTCATAAGGCTTTTGTTGAATTTTGCATCCTTTTTTTGCTAATATATCAGCCTTTTCATTCGAAATCCATTACAAAACTGTTTTTCAAGCTTTTTAATGGTCTGAATTATATAATGTATTTCTAACATTTTCTCCATCTTTGGATAGGATGTGGATGCTACAGCCTGAATTGCTGCTTTACAATCTGACAAAATAAGAATATTCTTGCATTGTTGCAGCCAAATAATGTTTTGGAGTGAAAGATAAATAGCTAAACTTCACCATCAAAATTTGTAGTATTCCTTCCAGCATGTTTGTAGAAAGAGAAGAATTCACACATTCTACCAGTTCCATGTTCATCTAAGAGAGCCATCTGTATAAATGTGTGTCCAGTTTATAGAAGGGTAATTTGTGTGTATAGTTTCTACAGCTAAAGCTTTAGGCAGTCTGGAGGACAAAAGATGTTCTAAGGTTACATCTCCTCAATTTCCGTTCAAGCTTGAAAGAGCAGTGAAAACTTCAGTCAGGGGACCTCTCCATAGGTTCTTCACTGTTTGGAATAATCAAAGTGCAACAGAAGCATTGCTGTCACTTAGTAATAGAGCTTGATGAGCAAAAGCATGATCACAATAAGTACAGCACTGCATAAGCAAGTATATGCTAATAACTGTAGTCATCACAATTGTACTAATACTGCAAGTGAAACTTACACCACTACCATACAGAGCCATTTTATCCTCTTTTGACAGTTTTAGATTTACTTTTTATTTTTTATAGAATGGAATTTCCACTGTCTGAAGGTACATCAAAATTTAATTTAGCCTCATTTTTAATTATTTTTTACATCCACCTTATGAACATAGCTCTGGAACATACATTTCACATAGTACTTGCAAGGACTCAGATTGGAAAGCCCTCATGGGTTGTTCCATAGGAGACAGAATGTATGTCAAACAATCTTTGCATATGATTAAGCCATTTTTATTTTTATTTGCAGTGAAAACACTTTCACTTTAAAAAATATAAGAGAAATGTTTTCACTCTCTGGTTAAAAGGGATGCGTAATTTTCTTCAACAAAGGTAATGATAATGCAGATATGCAGAATGATAATCATGCCTAAAAAACAGTTCATAAGCAAGATTAAATCTCACTGAGTCAAGCATCACATAATTTGCAAATTAACTGTCATATAATTGCCGATGCACTGTCTCCTATGCAACAGCCTAATTTTTCAGCAGAAGACAAAAGTTGTTTCAAAATATCAAGCTTTGTAGCCATTTTACAAGAAAGTTATTGTTAGAAAAACATTTTAAGCCAATACAGAGGAGATATTTGCTGAATGATTACCTTTGCACCATTTCTTCTTGTTCCTTTACCATATGAGCTAATTGTTGATATATTCCTCCAAGTTCAATTATAGTAGATTCAATGTTCTGCATAGTTTCTGCACGTGTTTGGAGATAATTATCCTGAAATTTAATTATTAACCTTTTTATATAACAAGTATAAAAAAATATTTTCATAACTGCTTTAAATGTCAAAAAGATAATATAACCAGTTTTTTATTTGTTGTGCGAGGAGTAAGGTGTTTTGTACTCCAGAGTACTGTTAATGAACAAAACTTCTTATACATATAAGGTATCTAGAAAAATATTTCTGCAGTAAAAAGTCAAAAGCTGTGTGTCGCGAGCCCATTGTTGATCGAGGCGGCAAGGCATTCAAAGGGATGGGCAGTTATACCTTGTTTCACGTAAGCTTGCCCAGTATCTCTTAACGTTCACGTGACCTAATCACCTCTCATTGGTTGCTGTTGTGGTAATGACTGTCGTGCGATAAAAATTAGTTCGTTATTTAACATGGTGATATATCATTATATGTTGGAAGAGAATTGTCAAATTTATATTTTCGTAACTGTTTTAACTAAATATATTATGCAACAGAGTTGATTTATCTGAAATGCATATTAATTCTTAAACGAATTAAAGAGGAGGTCCCTTTGCTTTCAAGCACATGGCACGATAGCATGTGATTTAGCGGTAGTGATGACATATTTGTTTATGTGACTTTTATCACTGACCTTGTTTTGAACTGGATTAGTCATGCATCGCCATTCGAGAGTGCGGGAGCTAAATTATTTTATTGATCGTTTATTGCGCATGTACTTATTATATGTATAATGGCAGAGTCTACCGCAAGTTTTTCGCTGAAGTATCGCAAGGATAATTATTTACAAACAGGCGAAAAAAGAATTGTGTTGCATGTGTTTAATGCACTCAGAGAAGAATCCGTCTTTGTCAGTGAGAGAAGTCGAACAGATGTGCTCTGAAGTTACAGGTGTGACTGTTAGATCCGTAGGAACATCGCGACATGAAATTGAGGAAACAGGAAAACTTACCACTCCAGGCAAAAGCAGGAATAAACAAAAGTGCGTGCTCGGAAAAAAATACGTGAAAAGTGTTGTGCGTCGTCATGTGTGTAGTTTTTCTTTAGAAACGAACTCCCTAACATAAGTAACATTTCCTCTGCTGTAAATGAGGATGCAGATTTACCAAATTTCAGCAGATTGCTTATACAGCTGGGATTTGTGAATGAAAAAAGAGGCAAGAAAAATGTGCTAAAAGATAGAGGAGATATTGCTGTGTGTCGAAGACGCTATTTAAGGACAACCACACTGCACCGAGATACAAATCGCTAAATATACACGAAGAACACACGAAAAGTAAGGTATGGCGTGACACGACTTTTAAGACTGAAAGACAAGCATTTTTGAAAGGTATGTGTGCTGGTTTAAAAAATCCCAGTGGAAAAGGCCAAAGGCCTTCATTATAAACTCTTTCAGTTTCATTGCTCAGTCATTCTGTTTCAATTTGCTCAGTTCATTATAAACTTGTATTTTTGCATGCCTTCATATCTTTATTTGTGATTTTTGTTGATTTTATTTATCTTCCCGGCAATTATTACGAAATGTGACGGGAAGGCACTGCCTATGGCCTATGACGCGAAAGCATTAGCCAATTAGGGCGAGGGGGAGGGTTGTTGAACGCGGAGTGATACATTTCAGCCGGGCAAGGTTATATGAAACAGAGAGTAGTGTGTAGATAAAAGCTCGCCGAAACAGCGGGGTAAAGAGACGCATTTCTCGAGAGTTCTAGTTCTTTGTTCTAGCCGCATCTCGATTGTTTCAGAAATTTCTGGAATGTGAGTAATCTATAAAAAGGCAGCCCGTCGCCACAGAGTGAGACAGTCATTAATTGAACACGTGTGTGTAAACAGCTGGTGAGCTATGTCGACCTTACAAGTTGTATTGTGTATGTGACATAATTCTGGTCTGCTGTGTACGGAGTATGTTTCTACGGAAATAAAGTGCAATTTTTGGTGTTTGTAACCTGGACTTTTAATTTCACGAACCAACAAAGTCACAAATGGTGTCAGGAGTGGGATATTTCGAAGACGGAGGCTGCATTGGCACAGATTCTAGCGAAGATGAACGAATTAACAACGAAGACGGAAGCTGCAAACAGCAACCTGGCCGCAAAGTTGGAGATTACAAGTAAAAACATCACCGCCAAGATGAAAGAAATGAAGACAGCTAATAACCTCACCGCCGAGATGAAAGAAATGAAAACGGCTAATGACAACCTCACCGCCGGGATGAAAGAAATGAAGACGGCTAACGACACCCTCACTGCGACGATAATCACGAAGATGGCCGAATTGACCACGGAAATGAAGGCTGCGAACGAAGCCCTCGCCGCCAAATTTGAGGAGCAGTTGGCCGGCTAGAAGGAGGCCGTCATGGAGTTGGACGAGCGCGTCGAAGAGCTGGCGAGCCGCGTTAACAACTTTGAGGGAAAGGCCGACACCAAAACTAAGTCCCTCAATGTCATGGTAGAGGACATCGTCGGCAGAAGGATGAAAGATTTAAAGGCCGACGCATCGGGACGCGATACAATATCTGCACGCGTCAAACCGCCGAAGTACGTCACGTCAACGTTCGAAGTCTTCCGCCAGCAATTCGACACGGTGGCCAAGCGCAACTAGTAGTCACCAGAGGAGGCCGCACAGCTAATAGCCAGCCTCCAGGGACGGGCCACAGAAATCCTTAACGCGGTCCAGACAGCGGCGGCGCCCAAAGACATCTGGGAGGTCCTGGAGAAACGCTTCGGGAACCACCACTTGGCCGCACCCTACCGCAGCCAACTGAAGTCAAGAACGCAGCAGCCAGGGGAGACGCTGCCGGAGTTCGCCCTGGCAATTGAACAGCTGGCCAGCAAAGCTTTGGTCGACCTCCCACCTGAATTCGTATCCCGGGAAGCCGTCTACACGTTCGTTGACGGGGTACGAGACGTCGAGATAAGTCAGCGCTTAATGCTCGGCGACTGCGAAACCATCCACGAGGCGCTAACGGTAGCATTGAAGATGGAGGCGGCCAAGGTGACGGCTACTCCGGCGTCGAGAACAAGGAGTATCCGCTACACTGGAGACCGAAGACCAGCTGAGGGACACCAGCGAAGATCAAGTAGCGTGTGTTGGGGGTGTGCACAGCCGGGACACCTGGAGAGAGACTGCCCACACAAGGGAGAGAAGCCGGAAAACTAGTAAAGGCCGTCGTGGCGAGGAGCACGTCGGCGCCATCACCACCATCCCCTCGAATGACACTGCGCGCCCTCAGCTGGCATATGGATGATAGCCTCATCGCGGACGGTTGGGTGAGAGGGAAGCCGGGCCACGTGCTCGTAGACAGTCGTGACCATCATCACACCTGACGTGGCTAAGCGTTTGCCGTCGAGGAAACCAAGCCGATCGTAAAAGCTAGTGACGGCATCGGGCGACACCTTGCCCGTGGAGAGGGAAGCTCTGCTGCGGTTGACCTTGGGGCGAAGTGCCGTACGTTTGTGGGTGTTCGTCGTGGAGGTGGCTGAGGTGATACTGGGAATAGATGCCCTCAAGAGCCACGAGGCGACGGTCGACGTCAGCAGAAAGATCCTGGGGCTCAATGGAGAAGAGGTGATACTCCGGCAACCCGAAGAACGCCTGGGAATTTGCAGGGTTGTCCTGAAGGAAGACGTGGTTGTCCCCGCGAGAAGCGAGGTGGTGGTGACGGCGCGACTGGAAGACCAGCGGACGAAGAACTTGATGCTGGACCAGAAGACGCCTGTGCACGGACTTTGTGTAGCCAGGACATTGTTGCCGTGCCCAGAGGATGTGTCAGTGAGACTGCTAAACCCAACACACACCGATCACGACGTCCAGACCGGGATGGAGTTGGGGACGTGCGACCCCGTGATCAGCGTAACACCAATCGATAAGACCCACAAGCCCGTGCCGACGCAACACCTGGGGCCCCGGTTGGAAGGCTTATTGGAGAGGGCGGCCGACGAACTGAATGCAGAACAGCTGGAGAAAGTTCGACAACTGCTGAGACGATACCACCGCGTCTTCAGCCAAGGGAACAGCGACAACGGCCGCACAGACCGAGCGCTCCACCACATCGACACCGGAGACGGCCGGCCTATTCCGCAACCATCTAGACGCGTCCCGCTAGCAAAACAATCGGCGGTACGGGACATGTTGGAGGACATGAGATCCAGGGGAGTGACTGAAGGGTCTGACAGCCCTTGGTGTTCCCCTGTAGTCTTGGTGGCGAAGAAGAACGGTGAGCTACGCTTCTGCGTGGACTACAGGAAGCTGAACGCTGTCACCAGGAAGGACTGCTTCCCCTCACCCCGGATTGACGACACCCTGGACATGCTTGCTGGTGCGCAGTGGTTTTTGATCCTGGACCTGATGTCGGGTTACTGGCAGGTGACTCTGGACCCGAGAGACAAGGAGAAAGCCGCATTCTCGTCAGGCCAAGGGCTTTGACAGTTCACAATTATGCCCTTTGGCCTCTGCAACGCACCAGCTACCTTCCAACGCCTCATGGAGTCAGTGATGAGAGGATTGACTTATGACGCCTGCCTGCTATACCTGGACAGCATCATCGGCAAGACATTCGAAGACCATCTCGACAACCTGAGTAAGGTGCTACAGAGACTGGACGCGACCAACTTGAAGTGCCAGCTCTTCCGCAAGGAAGTCAACTACTTGGGCCACATAGTCTCACCAACTGGAGTGGCCACAGACCCGGAGAAGACCCAGGCTGTGAGAGATTGGCCTAGCCCAAAGGATAAGCGAGAATTTTGCAGTTTCCTGGGACTGTACAGTTATTACCGCCGTTTCATAAAGGGCTTCTCCAACATCGCCAAGCCCCTCACCCGCTTGACAGAAGAACACCGGCCATATGTGTGGACGGAGGACGCCGAAGTCGCATTCCGGGAGCTGAAGAAGACACTGTGCAGAGCTATTTTGGGATTCTCACAACCAGCTGGCACCTTCATTGTGGACACTGACGCCAGCAACCATTGCATTGGAGGCATCCTATCCCAAGTTCAGGACGGCCACGAGCGGGTGATAGCTTACTACAGCAAGACGCTGTCCAAGGCAGAGAAAAACTACTGCGCCACACAGCGAGAGCTACTGGCAGTAATAAAGACCTTGGAGCACTTCCACAAGTATCTGTACGGTCAGTCATTCCACCTGAGGACTAACATTCCGCCCTCACCTGGCTACTTAACTTTAGAAATCTGGAAAGCCAGACAGCACGTTAAGTCCAGAGGCTGCAGGAGTACGACTTCACCGCTGAAAATCGTAGAGGGAAGAGCCATGGCAACGCAGACACCATGTCCCGAAGACCTGCCCGGAAGAGTGCGGCCAATGCACAAAAGTGGAAGAGGAGCGTGCCGATGCTGTTAGAGTAGTCACGGCAGTGCCTACGGACGGCTGGGATAGCGAGGCCTGAGGAGGGAGCAGCCGACGAAGGCCGACTTGGGGCCACTCTTGAGGGAAGTGGAGGCAGGGACGAGACTGAACTGGGAGGACATCGCACCCAGAAGCGCTGCGTAAAAGTCGTACTGGGCCCAATGGGAATCGTTAAGACCAAAGAGGGTGTGCTCTTCCGGGTATGGGAATCACCCGATGGAAAGACGCAGAGGGAGCAGTTGGTACTTCCCCGAAGTAAGGTCCCGGAAGTATTCGAGGAAGTGCACGCCGGTACTTCAGGAGGACACCTGGGAGCAAACAGAACGATCGACAAACTCCGGCAGCGCTACTACTGGCTCAGGCTCTGAGCAGATGCTGAGAGGGTGCCGTCAATGTCACGTGTGCGCGGGAGCAGGGGCTGCATGCAGCAGTACAAGTCGGAGCGCCATTCGAACAGATTGCTGTCGACATAGCTGGACCATTCCCAGTGCCTGACCGAGGCAATAAGTACCTGATGGTGGTCGTGAACTACTTCAAGTGGCCGAAGATGTATGCCATCACAAACCAAGGGGCCAAGATCATCACAGACTGCCTCGTGGAGCAAGTATTCTGCCGTTTTGGGGTGCCGTTGGAGCTCCACAGTGACCAGGGCACCAATTTTGAGTCTAACCTGATGAAGGAGGCACTGGAAAGACTTGGGGTGAACAAGACCCACACAACACTCCTACACCCGCAGTCGGAGGGCATGGTCGAGAGGTACATCAAGACCCTAGAAGAACATCTGAGGAAGGTAGTGGCCAGCCATCAGAGAGACTGGGACGTCAAGGTACCACTGTTCCTGCTGGCCTACCGCTCGTCAACACACGACACCACTGGGATGACGCCAGCCAGCTAAATGTTCGGCAGAGAGTTACGCCTCCCTTAAGACCTGGCATTTGCGAGCCCCCTGGAGGCTAAGCAGCCAGCAACCGAGTATGTGGAGAACCTGGTGGACCGTATCCACAACATGCATGAGATGGCTCGTCAAAACATCTAGAAGGCGAGCGCCGCATGAAGACCCGATATGACAGGCAAGCCAACAGCCAATGGTTCCAGCAAGGTGACCTGGTCTGGTTGAACCGCCCAAGGTCAGTGCCGGACCAAGGGACGCTGCCCGAAGCTTCAGCAACCATGGTAAGACCGTACTGGTTGGTAAAGAGGATCAACGACGTGGTCTACCGCATCCAGAGGGTAACCCGAGAGAAGATGTTGGTGGTACACCTGGATCGTCTGGTCCACTATGATGATGCTTTTCGGGACAATCAGCCTTGAGGAGGGAGCAGTGTCGTGAGCCCATTGTTGATCGAGGCGGCGAGGCATTCAAAGGGACGGGCAGTTAGTGTGTAGATAAAAGCTGGCCAAAACAGCGGGGTGAAAAAGATGCATATATCGAGAGTTCTAGTTCTTTGGTTTAGCCGTGTCTCGATTGTTTCAGAAATATCTGGAATGTGAGTAATCTATAAAAAGGCAGCCTGCCGCCACAGAGTGAGTCAGTCGTTAATTGAACTCGCGTGCGTAAACAGCTGGTGAGCTGTGCTGATGACCTTGCAAGTTGTATTGTGTATTTCACATAATTCTAGTCTGCTGTGTACGGAGTGTGTTTCAACGGAAATAAAGTGCAAATTTTGGTGTTTGTAGCCTGGACTTTTAATTTCATGAACCCACTAAGTCACAATATTTTGGAAACTGCTTTGACAATTTAGTCTTCTGACAAGAAACTAAAAAATGTGTCTTTATTAGTCGGCTCTTTTAATGTTCTATTTGACTGAAGTCTGACTTGCAAACAAAAATGCTCGCCTGGGTAGCATAGATGGTGGCATGTCTGCCTAACATTCAAGAGGTCCCGAGTTCGAATCTAGGCCTGGGCGAGTTACCTGGATAAGGTTTTTTCCGGGGTTTTCCCTTATCCAGATAGACGAATGTCGGGTAACTCTAAGCTCCATGGGCCGCGGATTCATTTGAGCATCATTTCACCCATTTTATTCATCACCCGATATGACTTAACGTTAGAGAACGTAAATTAAAAAAGATGCACATACATCAGTTCATGGCTTCTCACCAAAGGAAACAATGGAGCAATTCATTTCAATACATTAAAGGCTGAGAAATATTTTGGAAAGGTAAAGCCAGACTGCAAAACTTAATGTCATAGCTAGAATTTGAAACACAGATCTCCAAGTCTTCATTTGATTGCTCTAACCACTGAACTACCATATTCACATATGTAACTACATATTAAATTCTCCAACTTAATTGCATTTTTTCCTGGTAAACCACTAGAAAATCTTATTCATATGAGATAACATACCTTAATGGCGACTTACAAAACTATAAGTACTTGAAGTCCAGGCTTTCAGGTTTAGGCCACAATTAGGTCAGTTAATGGAAATTATTCTCTCACACTAGCTGTATATAAGACAAGGTTTGGATAGGCAGAATCAGACTGAAAAATTCAATAACATAGCAAAGATTTGAACCATGATCCCCTTGCTGTGCTGACATGCTGTCATGGTAGCTCAGTGGTTAGAGCAATTTGACAGATTAGGAAATCTGTGGTTCAAATCCTGGCTATGGCACTGAATTTTTCAGTCTGACTCTACCTTTCCAAACCTTGTCCTACATACTGCTAGTGTGAAAGAACAATTTTTTCAATAAAAATTTTGTTTTTAAACAGCACTGCCACTTGGCAGGTTCATTATCAGTGCTGCTGGAGCTGAAATTTTGTCTTTTACATTTCAGTAAATTTACTTACATGAGGCTGCCACTTTTAAGCACATTTAAAAAGCACTAGTCTAAACCTGAAACTGAACCTGTGACTTTGGGATCAGTAAGCCAGTGTCTTACCAACTGAGCCACCCAATAAAACTCTGGGAAGGGGACAATTATAGTACTGATACCAAGTAGAACAGAGCACTTTTGATTTTTTCTCAATATATTTTATGGTACACAGTTTCAAGTACATATAAAGAAATGTATTGAGAAAATGCAAGATGAAACATGCTTAAATGCAAAGTTTTATTTTTTTGTTTTAGTGGTTCCTTCCTGTCTTTCATATAAAACTAACATTTTGTCTACTAAAACAATTTAAATAGGAATATAACTTATATAACTTAAGTAAAAAGGACATTTATGTTAATATCTCACCGTTTCATCATAAATTACAGCTTGCTTTTGGGATGCAGGAATAAGAGGCCTTGTTTCATCCATATTAACAGCTACTTGCTCTTCAGCAAGGAGAACAGAGCCTTGATGATAGCCTGAGATTGCTGATGGAGGGAGTGAACATGAAACTGGACCCTGTGTGAACTGCTCTTGACGACTTCTTTGCTGTTTCAGATTCTATAGAAAAAAATTAAAAAGTATTACTAGAGTTTCATATGAAGCAATTTTACTATAAAGAACAGATTTATTGCTACTAATAAGGAATAATATAAATATTTTGAAATAGTGTATTACTAGAATGATACACACATGAATTAAGCAAAACTAATAAAACTGAGCAGTTTACAAAATATCTAAAAAAATTACAAGCAAATTTGATAAAGTAATATAAGGCAGCAAAAAAAACGGCATATAGATGCATGTATCAGTAATTCAACCAATAAGAATAAGACAATATGGAATATAATAAAAAAAGAAACTGTCAGCAGCAAAGCATGTCATAACAGTAAAAACATCACATTAAAGATATCTAATGTCATTGTTGATAATCCAGTAGAAGTTGCCAACATTTTCAATGACCATTTCATTAACATTGCTGATAAAGTAACAATCCCACAGCCAAATAATAGATATATATGTACTAAACTACACCGGAATGACAAAACTACTTTTCTTAAGCCAGCCACTTTAGATGAAATAAGTAAAATAATTAACCCAAAAAAGAATAACTTTTCAGCAGAACATGATGAGATACCCGAGTGTGTAATTAAATCTTGTAAGAATAGTATAAATCCTATGCTGGAAATATGCAATACCTCCCTGTCAACTGGGATATTTCCTATTAAGATGAAAATAGCAAAAGTTGTTCCAGTATATAAAAAAGATGATGTAAATAATATAGATAATTATAGGCCAATTGCCATCCAATCAGGCTTTTCGAAAATTATGGAATCGGTTATGTATAATAGAATTGCTCCTTTCATGGAAAAGTGTATATTTAGTGATAAACAAAATGGTTTCCAGAAAAACAAATCCATACTAAATGCCTTTTAGGCATTCATTAAGGGAACACTGGAAGGAATTGAAAATGATGAAACAGTTGGTATTTTTGGTCAATTGATGGAAATTAATCATTTCTTCACACTAGCCGTATATAGGCTAAGGCTTTTGATAGAGTCAACATGAAAAATGTTTATGTTGACACTATCTAACGGTTGGTATATTTATGGACTTGAGTAAGGCCTTTGATTTAGTGGATCATGATATATTATTGGTAAAACTCGAGGCTTATGGAATGCATGGGGTAGCTTATGAGTGGTTCAAGTCTTACATAACTGAAAGACAAATTATTGGAATAACTTGTGATAACACTGTAAAATCTGAAACAAAGGTAATAAAGTGTGGAGTTACTCAAGGTTCGAATCTAGGCCCCTTACTTTTTTTAGTATAGATTAATGATCTACCAGAGACTATATTATATGCAGATGATACTAATTTTATTCTCAAAGGCAATAATTCCACTGATCTACAAATTGAAGCTAACAATACAATGATAAATATGGAGGAATGGATAACAGCAAATAAACTAGTGTTAAATCGGAAAAAGTCTCACTGCATGTGCATCACTCTAATAGAAGTAATAAATCAGCAGGACCAAAAATTTTAAATAACAAAGAAACTATTGAATATGCCTCTGAAACAAAATTTTTAGGAATTGTCACTGATAAATACTTAGATTGGTAAAGTCATATTAAAACTGTTATAGCAAGGATAAATAGAGCACATTATGTAATATATGTCTTAAAAAGCATCAGTAACCTCCAAACACTAAAAATGATTTACTTCTCTTCTGTGCAATCTGTGCTTGCTTATGGTATATTTATATGGGGAGCTAGTAGTGAAATAAGTGTGTTATTTATAATGCACAAGAAAATACTTAGACTAATGCTAAATCTGCATAGGCCAGCATCATGTAAACCATACTTTAGGCAAAATCACATTCTGACACTACCAAATCTGTGTATTTTAGAAACTGTGTTTTATAAGGAAAATATCCACTTATTTAGCATAAACAACACTGTTCATACACATAGCACTAGAAACAGTAATAAAATACACATAAAGACAGCCAGAACAACAAGGTAAATTCCATATTGCATAAGGGCATACACGTGTATAATGAAATCGCAAATAGAATCCATAATAGCAGTCGAACTAAGTTTAGGAAAGAAGTTAAAAACTTTTTAATTGAGCAAACCTTCTACAGTGTGCAGGAGTTTTTTGATTACTTTAGAAACTAGTTTAAGACAGTACACATCATTAACAAATTATTGTATATACAGTCTCTGAATGATTTTTATCTCAACTTTCTACACGTGTCTCTAAAACCTGGTGGAATTGTAAATCTGTATGTTAATCTGTAACTTTGTAAATTTGATGTAATTCTTATTATTGTAATGTTGCCTCTCGATATATATTATTTGTATTCATGTTATTGTTTAAACCAGTATTCAATATCTATATTCTTGATTACACAGAAAATGAAGCTAGTTACAGTGAATTAACAAATTGATAAATTGGCCGTAGCAGATCATTTTTAGTCATTTAACCATGAAATAAATCCCGAAGTTATTATTAAAATAATTAAATATTCCCATAGATTTAATAGTGTGGGAAAAAATATTTATTTTAAAAAATAAAAATCACGTAATGAATTTTAACATACCGGCAATTGATTCTGTTTTTAGGTTTGTTTCATCTTCAGATTTTAGTAATACGAAAAAACAAGTGTCCTTGACGACGAAGTGTGTTAACTGACGATGCGAGCAAATGTTCGTGAAATCGATCTTAAAAAGAAGAAAGAAGCATTATCAACTTCTTAAGATAAGTGGACATTAATTAACTAATATTTTTATTTGTGTAAAATCTATATTCTTGTTTAAAATTGACGAAGCCATGAATTTGTAAAGACATTTTTAAGGTGAATAAAGACATACATACATACATGGGAACTTTTAAGAAATGCAAAAACTTGATGACATCTGAATACTGGCCCATTAATGTACAGGCACCATTGCCAGATGTAGTAGGCAGGTACCAGCAGTAATTCTGCACATCAGATCACATTTTACATGCTAGCCATGGCTCCGCCCATTGATTTCATAATTAACACAGTAAATATCTTTAAAGCATTAACATCCTATCTTGATGTTGTTAAAACAGGTTAAATTTTTTTCAAAATTGTACAAAACAGTAACTCATTTTAACTTTATGGGCTCTTCCTGGACATTGAAATACAGATGCACTGCCTATTTGCTTAGACAAAGCTGCTTTATTACAAATTTGTGATGTTGTGTGTACACTTCCTGCACCACAAGCTTCCACATGCTTCTGTATTGCAACTTTTTTTTTTAAAAGATGTATATATTAAATATAATTTTTCAACCCTGTGAAAGAATTACCTCACTTTATTATAGAAAAAACACTTGTTCCAGTTCAATGGACATATTTACACACTTGTATCACAAATACAGGGGAAAAGAGATATATAATAATTTTATTTATATATTACCTAACAATGTCAGCTTGAATTTGAAACACATGTTCCCTTTAATAATACGATAAAGACCACCATTCTGAGAATAAAATAAACATTAACTTATTCCTTTTCAAACTGCATGGTCTGTAGTTTTATTGTACCCTGTATGTTTATATTCAAGAGCAAGGAATGCTGATGTTTTTCAGGCTGATCTGTGTTGAATAATGCTGAGTGACAATAACCATGTGAAGATAAAAGGTGCATAGTGCATTTCAGGCTTATCAATGTTGAATGACTGCTAAATGTCAATAACCATGTAAAATTAGAAGATGCATAGTTTGCAACCAAGTATTACAGAGCAGTATTTTTGTACAGCCATGATCAGAAAATAAATTTCTAACTAATTATAAGATTGAAATCTACCATTTCCAACTATTTAACCAAATATAATTAATGAAGATAATATAACAAACTACCCGATGGCATTAAAAGTATAACATCGGAAAAAAGGTTTAAACTGACTGTAAAATCATTTTTAAGAGAAGGTTGCTATTATTCAGTGGAAGAATACTTAAAACATGATCAACATATCAATGCTTCTTAAAATGATGTTTGTGAATAAATACCTGTGCAACTTCGGAGGTGATACTTGTAATATTCAGAAAAGCTGTAAAAAATATCCTACTAAAAGTAATGTCACAGACAACAGATGAGTTTCTAAGAAGTAAAATTAAATAATAAAGTAAATATTGATTTTTTTCTTGGTAAAAATTATGTCTCTTACAGCCTAGTTCTTAAAAATGTAATACATTAAACTATTATGTGACCTAAGTTGCATTATTCTTAATTACTATTTGTATTATTATTCTGTTAATTACTACTGCATTACTTTAATCACTATTGTATTATTTAACTACTATTGTATTATTTAATTACTATTGTATTATTCATAATTGTATTACTCATAAGAAATGTATTATTCTTATGGGTACAAATTTGACGAAGCCATGAATATTGTATATTCCTAAGGTCAATGAAACTATCTATCTATCTCAATTTGGTGCATAAGATGCATGTACACAAACTTGGTAGTGCCGATAGGATGGGCAAGTATATGATTTGTCAAATTATTCAGAATTATAAAAGTCTTCATATGCTGTTAACTTTTGTACTTTCTCTAATAGCTTTTAACAGTGTACGTGCAGTACTTTAAGCTTTCTACAAAATAAAATATTGATCTAACTGTGATATGTTGATGCTTAATGGGTTTCTTGCTAATAAAAACAAAGCTCCCCTTATCACTTCATAAAACATCAGCAAAATATTGATGTATATCAAAGTATATATAATTATGATGGGATGATTGAAAATATTCAATAATTTGCTTTGAAAACATAAAACAATTTGATTAAATAAAGTATGAGACATGATTTGTGTATCTTATGTTACTAAGTATTTACCTCTGTCCTGACTTCAAGGACTTGCTTGAATTCTGTAGACATTGAGGCCAGCTTAGACTGTAAAGCCACAACAACGCTAGATGAATGCGTTAGAAGATGTTGATTTTGATGTGATCTCTGCACCTTGGCAACTTTCTGGAGTCGTGCTATTTGTTGATTTAGACTATTTAAATCTTCTTTAATTATATATGTAAGGTCTTGTATTTCTGTAGGCCGGTCATTAAATAAAGATTTCCTCTTTGCCACTGAAATATATTTTTCCATAATTAATAATCAAGTCTTATTTTTATAGTGCCTATTACTATACAACATCAAAGAAAGAAAAGCATATGACAAGGAATCTCCTTAAAATATAACAGATATAAAGACACATTTTTTATTGTATCATTATAATTCTAGATGCTTGAAAAAAGCAGTTATAGAATACAATTAAAATAGATAAGATTCCAGTTTTTGTAGTTCAAACTACAACTGGCCTACGAGCATATAACTTCTGACATCTGATGCCATATTAGATTTCATAAAAACCTAAACAAATACATCAACAAAAAATGAGATAAATATTTATTTTGTGATGAAAACAATGAGAATTTTTTTTTGCCTGCCTCGGTAGCGTAGATAGTAATGTGTCTGCCTCACGTTAAAGAGGTCCTGAGTTCGAATCTCCGTCAGGGTGAGTTATATGGATAAGGCTCTTTTCGAAGGTTTTCCCTTATTCTGAAAGATGAATGATAACTATAAGCTCTATGATCACTGGGCTCATTTGAGCATCATTTCACCCATTTCGTTCATCATCCAATATGACTTAATGTAGGAATTTAAAATCTTGCAAACAAAATAAGCATGACAGTTACCTGTACAGAAGCTACAATTGTAATAAAACACAAAAGTTGTATACACAAATAAAGAAAACAAAAAATGAAAACCTGTCCACATCCACTAAATAAAGTAGATGAATATTGACAACCACATGAATGACAAATCTATAAGATAGTCTTTTCCTTCAATGAAACAATCTATAGACAAAAATCAGGTTTAACTACTGTAAGCCCTATTCCCTTTTACAGCTGATTTCTACATGAACTTCCTCAAAATCAGAATCATTATTCTACCATGAATTTTTAAAACCTGATTGCACCACAATGATGGCATTTTTGCAATCATCCCAAAATAACACACAGAGGACACACTGAAATATCTGAACTTGCAATCCATCAAATTTGCATTGGAATTAGAAAAGAATCAATACAGCTAACTTTCTTATACTTACACATCAAGCAAGACAATGAGAATAGTTTTGATATAACACTAGCTCACAGTGACCACATTAAATGCTTTAACTTGAAAGACCACCAATATGCAGTATTCTGAAGTCTCATAGATTGGTCAACATTCCAATGAATGAAGTAGAACACACAAAACAAATCATGAAAGTTGCAGCAGCCAACAAATTCATAACTAAGAAAATACAAAAAGCTGAGAAAAAACAGATGAAAAGAACTGCATGAGCTCTGCACAAAGAAAACACTTACATCTCAACAGTTTAAGAAAAAAATTTTAAGGAAAAAAAAAAAAGAAAGAAAAGAAACGAAAATCTTCAAAAAATGCAACTAATATTACTTGCCAAAGAACAACTCCCTATTTATAACCTCTTGAATTCACAATTAAAGGACATGATACCAAAAAGAACAAATTGCAATGACTGCAATAAACTGCATTTTTGCAAGAAAATTGTGAAATAAATTGAGAACATGAATCGTTTGGTGAGAAGTGGTTTGCCCATCCACGGGTTCTTAGGCTCTTCTTGATTTTCTAAACATCGTCATAAGGTATTGCCTTTATATTTAGGATTCTGTGCCACTATTTCAATGCTCCTTCCATGTATAAATTTGAGCTAACTTCTTTGCAACTTATACAAAGTGGACCAAGAATTTCCCTGTAGAATGTCAATGAACAGAACCTAGAATTTCCTAACCTCTATCCTGTCCCCACATTTCCATAACATACAGCACTTTTGCATTTACCACCATGAAACACTCTTTCTAAACCACTTGACCTCTATGACAGGTGTTTAATTATTTTGTACTGTCTGGAATTCAACCAGGTTAATTCCAGACCTTAGGAACAATGCAAAGAGCTGTTAGTCTAAATAAATCAATAACCCAGCTATACTGTATGAGATTTAACTTGGCCCCTGGTTTGTAGAAAGAGAAAGAAATATGTACTCACAATCTCTTTCTAACCCATCCTTCTTTTATGGCCAGCCAGGCAGGGCACACATCAGTGGCTGATGATCCTTTTTCGTCCTCCAAATTTGGTCCTCGTTCCCCTTCTTCATTGTCAGAAATTTCAAACTGTTTCTCATATTCACAATTTGAATCTTCTTCTAAATTAATTATGAAGCTATCACTGATTTCATCTATTAAACCATCTTTCTCCCAATAAAACTGTTCTATTTTTTCAACATGTTCATAAACTCCCCGCCGGATTTGTTCGGACACTCTGTGTCCATATAAGTTCTATAGCACTAAGGAATAATGATACGGAGCTAATCGTATTACAGCATGGCCGTTCTGTCAGTAATTTTTCTCCGCGTGAGTTCTTTACAAATCTAAATTTCATTATGCTCGACACATATAAAGTTAGCTTTCTGCATTTTAGGACTTCACATATGTCTATAAAAAATTTATGGACACTGATCACAATTTCTCTGCCAACTGATCTTATAGCTTTTCCCTTTCTTCCTACGCCTCTTAGAACTAACAGAGACACTAGCACTATTACCAGCAGTATGTTTAAAATAATCACAAAATTCTCATATTCTAAAAACATTTTTTACATTTCCAAAATGTTAACAACCGATACTTCACTAGCAACATCACTGATGCCTGCTTGTGCTAACCCTCATACCACAGCACGTAATTAGGGAATACAATGGCGCTTTAAAAGGGACTGACATTCAAGGAAAGAAACCAAGCACCTGTGCTAGACAAGGATAGTGCAAAAAGTGCCAAGTTAAATCTCGTACATCATAGAACTATGAATTGCACATAAACTACTGAAGCCTGCATACGATGAAATCTTTGGACAGAATATGTAAACAAACTTACAATTATTACAATACCAAGCAATTTTCATTATTTTTCAGGGGATAAAAGGTAAGGTTAATACTCACGCAATGTAAGCTTCTCTAGTTTAGCATATGTACTGCCAATATTCTTCCCTATGGTTCTGGAAAAGTAGAAAAACTAGTTAACACACAGAACAAAAATAAACACTTAAAACCATATGCATAATGGAGTTCATGTACAACTATGCTTGCCTTGCAATCATCATAAATTCTGCATAGCTCTGTATATATTTTGCTTTCTTGGGATCTTGTATTGCCACCGCTCTCGTAACATGTCGTCCTTGTAACGAGCAAATTGCGTTACGAAATTCGTTTGTTCTATCTTTGGCCGTCATTGCTTTAGATGTGGTATTCTGTTTTCCTCTGACAGGTGAATTTCCTAGATGTCCTTTTTCTTCTGTTTCATTGTCTGCTACAGCAAAGGCCTGAGTAACGCAGGAGTCCTGTGAAGAATGCGGAACATTGTATGTCACCACTTGGGATGTCTGATCAGACTCCGAACCAACACGCCGTCTTCTTGCTGTCATCGGGCCATAAGCGTGCTAAAACCTTTAACCATTGACCAACACTACCTAAAAGAACTGTCATTGCAGATATAAGTTATATGCACAATAGTTTTACCTTCAAAACCATTCCATCACCAACACCCTCATATCAGAAGTTGTTCAAAATCAACTAAGAGCAGCTCATGCTTTTCTTACAAATGTATTACCAATTATTTTAATTGGTGGAAAGTTTCTGTCATACGTAATTCATTTAACGTCACCAATAAACAGCTGAGAGCTGACATAGCATTTGCATGCCTTTCACTCTACCAACTGCTAACGCAAAATGTCTCCGGTATTAGTGGACTTACCTCATATGCATCTTTTCGGCAGCTCATTGGTAATGTTCACATAACACCGTATTGTAAATTAAAATGCTTGTGCACGTATGACGACCGTCATGGTCAATGTTTAGCATAGCATATATTTATATTTAATAAAGACCCAGGACAGTAACTAAAGACTGATCGTCTAATTCCAGGTTGTCTTCGTTCCCCTTTTGTACGTGGGAAGTTGTGGAAATTATTAAATGTGGACGCACAAGTTACACATTGCCTAAGACAACACAAGGTTTTCACTGTAGGTTCAAGACATGCGAATTGTAAAAAAACGCCTGTGGTACTATCCCTGTATTTCAAACTCTTGATATGCATATTGCACGAATATGAATAGAAACGCTTCATCTCAGCAGTAAGTGTATCCACGAGTTGAAATACGGAGCAAAACCGTAAACAACATGCATCTCTAATTGATATAAGTATACCTTGCTTTGTCTCACTAACACCGAGGAATTGTATGTTTCTTGAGACGGTACGGTAGATAACATAACATTGTAACGTATTCTTTCTCATCAGAGTAAGATTAACACTCGGTACAGTAGTTTTTTTTGTTTTGTTTTTTGTAATTTACGTCCTCCAACGTGGAGGAATGGAATGGATGAAATGATACTCAAATGAGTCCGGGGTCCATGGAGCTTAGAGTTACCCGACATTCGTCTTACAGGATAAGAGAAAACCCCGGAAAAAAACCTTATCCACGTAACTCACCCTGACCGAGATTCGAACTCGGGACCTCTTGAATGTGAGGTAGACATGCTACCACCACGCTACCAAGGCGGGCGTACAGTAGATGACTCAGTAAAACGGACACTATGGTGAAAACCCGAAAACGAGTGCGCACATGCAATGTTCATTCATTGTTATAGACACAAATGTAATTAATACTGCTCTATAATAAAAAGCAATATAGAAAAGGCATTTCATCATTTACGATTTGGCTACCTATAATACAGCAAATAGTAAAAGAGAGCACGTGCACAGTTGATAATTATGAAGAAAAAGAACTCGGCATCTGTAAATAGAACTACTGGATTGGTTAAGGGAGAGTAAATTCCCCCCAGTTATAAAGCACCATACATTTCTCTTTATGCGTTGTACAACAATGCATTTAAGATCCTGCAAACAAGTATATATAATGTAAGTATGTGCAGAAAAATGAATAGAAATTGCGTGCTTTATTTATGGAAGCTTTAAACTGATGTGTTTGTCAGCGTCCAATTGCAAATTAGGCATCAGCAAAGCTAAATTTATCACACATGCCTTTTTATCACTTTTGAGATTGTTTTATATGCCATAAATCTACGACAAGGACCACCGATTTTTATTACCCTCCGAAAAGACCCATGGTAAGGATTTTAGTCCAAAAAACGCATCGACCTCCGCTGGGTTTGAACCCATGACTCAGGGAGCAGAGGCTAGCATGTTACCTCTAGACCACGAAGGACATGTGCATCCACGAATAAAACTAACTTTACAAAATATAAAAACTGTGCGAAATAAAGATATAAGTTAGTGGTTGTGTTAATATCAGTAAATTCTTGAACAGTGATATAACTTCACAAACATTTTATGTGCCCGCACCAAAAATGCTGGCATAAAAGTTGTTGTAATAGTGTTCAAGATGAAAATGCGGTTTGGAGATTTTGAAAAGTTTAATTTCGTTGAATCATTAGATGAAAAGCAATGTCAGATACATGGAAAAGATTTCCCAACGATAAAAGTAAAGCAACAGCTAGATATATATCATATACTAGCTGTCCCGGCGAACTTCGTACCACCAATAAATGTTCTCTGAACTTATCTATAAAAACAAAACAAATTCGGATTAGTTATTTCTTCTGCAATTGGGGGTAAAGTTAAAATACAACACAGTTACAATTAAGTCAATAAATTTAAAGTTTTCTGATAAACACTTCTCGTCTATTTTGTGGTGCTTAAATATATAAATGGTTTTCCGACGCGCGAACATGTGACGTATAATTGTCCATGAGAGAAACAGAGGAAGTTGATTCCACAAACCTCCAACGACTGCCCTTGAGATTTGTTTATGGTCATCGCAAAGGTCAAACGCACGGGAAATTGTAGACGCTTAAAATCAAAAGGTAAATCCGTTGGAATTATCGGAATACGCGGGATCAAGATATCATTTCCTGTGTACTTTCCCTTGATGATTGTTGCCTCGATGACGTCATTCATTAGCTTTTTCAGTTAGTCTTGTTCCATTACACAGTCGTGATTGGTTAATGTTACGCAGCATGATCACAGCTGATGCTACATTTAATTTTAAATTGTTAAACTGTGAGGTGAGTTTAAAAACTCTGTGGAATAGTTGACTACGTCATTATGGTTTATAACTGTGTCCATTGATTTGTACGAAAACATCTCCCCCGGAAGAAACTCTCTGGAGCACAGTCACATACCAACATGACTATTAGCATTTACTGCGTCTCGCTGCTCATCAGTGCGGTCAACACGTGCCGTAGTTCGTCGCCCATTTGACTGACTTCTACCACTGAAGTGAGGCCTTCTTCTCCTTGCCTTTTTTTAATTTATGTCCTCCAACGCTATGTCATATCGGACGATGAATGGAATGGGTGAAATGATGCTCAAATGAGTCCAGGATCTATAAAGCTTAGAGTTACCCGACATTCGTATTTCAGGATAAGGGAAAACCCCGGAAAAATACTTATCCAAGTAACTCACCCTGACCGAGATTCGAACACGGGTCCGCTTGAACTTGTTCTTCTCCTTGGCATATTAGAAAGGTTTCCGCGAACTTCACAAGTCACAAAGGAATTCTATTAATTTTGTGTCAATTCAGTTCACATTCAGGAATTCACAAAAACAAATTATAAAGAAGGTATCAAAACTTTACCAATATTTGACAACTATTACCTGTGGTCAAATATTTATGGTGTTATCGTGAATTTAGAAATTAATTTTCGTTGTAGTTTCATTTATACCCAACCGTTGACTGCAATGGTCCCATTGGCGGCCGTTTTCCTTTGAAACAATTCGCGATGCTGTAAACTCATAGACGTTGGATTAGTGGTACTTTGGATTGCTTTTTTCAATCAGTAGATCACGCAAACATTCACACTCTCATTCATACTTCCAGACTCTGGGGAAGATGGGGAATCATCTTGGTTGGAGAAAAATCCCTGCCCCCACCCAGGACCACTTGCACGGCAGGCAGGTGCTCTACTGTCTGAGCAACAGGGCCAGCCAAAAATTAAATTAATTTTGTGTCTAATCTTCGAAAGGTATATCATCATGCTACTTTAAAATGTGCAGTTTTCATAACAAACAATAAACGATATTTAATAAAATATGGTAAGTGAAGTACATTTGAAGACTTTGGCAAGGAGTGGGATATCTTTCTAATGTTTAATTATTTTGTTTGACGAAAATAAAGGAAGGCGTATGTGTTCCGTAAAAGGCGAGTAAAAGTTTACTGTGTACTTTTATATTTAGTTAATAACCTGGTCCATTATAATTTCAGTTTTTTCTTACCTTTTAAACCTCCTTGGACTCACACCGATATTTTCAAATCAAAATTGGGCAAATCGGTTCAGCCGATCTCGATTTTTTTTGTGAGATTAAGAAACCTCATTTTTTTTGGTAATTTTGGTCCTCCAACGTTAAGTCAAATCATATATATTATATAAGTCAAATATATATATATATATAATCAGAGTAAACAAAAGATAGACCATTGGACGTGAACTCTGACAAAGCAACATAAAATCACAAATACCGCTAAAATATTATTTGGTCAATGGGCTGCATAAAGTTACGAAAAAAGACGTATGTTACTATATTTTATCGTTATATTTACATTGACAACGAGCGCTAGCGAAAGACTCATGAGTGCATAATGACACATAAGACCACAAAGTACAGCTGCAATAGAGAAATCATTACTAAATTCAGAACCAGAGCTTCAGAGATCGTTCATTAAAGTGGTTCCAAGTAGAAAATAACGCCATAAGAAATTAATCTACAAGAAAGTCTAAGGTAAGTATGACATTTCCCAGTCAGTAATAATTAGTTTCGTACTGAAATGTTATAGAGAAATAATGAGACAAACGATTTTACTTATGGCAAAGCAAAACTTACTTTCAGAAATTCATAACGAGCATAATTAATCCCTTAATCCGGTAAAATAAAATGAGTTCTTGCACATATTATCCAAATATGACATCAAATTAGATATACAATTACAACGCACTAAAATTTTAAAACTAACGCAAATCTAAGTTAAAATAGTATTATTGAAAATATTAGTGACATTACTAGAGTTCGTAATGAACGAAATAACTGTACCCCTTTATATTGCTTTAACGTTAAACGAAACGATGGATGGAGAGAAATTATCTCAATTTCTAACTCGTTAAGTAAAAGAGACTGAAATCACTTCATACTTCATCTCCACCTAGAAGTTGGAAGACTTTTGTAGCGTTTAACACCTACTTTTACTACATGCGTCACCGCATCACCGCACGCGTCACCGCATGCGTCACCCAGTTTTACTACATGAAATGAAGATGGAACAGCGGTGGAATGAGATATCGGGGGAAACAGCAGCACCCGGAGGAAATGCGCCACAACGCCGTTTCGTTCATACAAATCTCACATGCGGTCGCCTGTGATCAAACCAGCGCCGCTTTGGTTACAGTCCAGCGGTGTAATCACTTTGTCACGGCGCGGTCTATAGGAAGATCTTGATAGGGTTTATGAGCATCAACCATCAAACAGGTTATACTGGTGGTCTTTCCCGGTAGTGTCACTAATGCCAGGAAGATCATTGGTGAGATGCCCGAATAAGTCATTTTTGTAGGTTTAACGGCTGCTTTTATTACATGTGACACCGCAAGCGGTGACGCTGATGATACATGAAATGAACATAGTGGAGCGAGATGGTGGAGGAAACCGGAGATTCCAGAGAAAACCCGCCCCAGCGCCGTGTTATCCACCACAAATCTCACTTTGCGGTCGCCTGATATCTCCCCTTTGTGAGAACCGAGCGCTCTAACCACTCAGCCACTGCGCGGCCCACTACTAGCTAATGTATTCAATTAAAATCTTGAGAAAGTATACTACTCTGACAGATGGAAACTAGCCACGGTGATATAATTCCCAAAGAAGGGCAAAAATCCCCCAAACCTGCAAACTGCAGACCAACCGGCCTATTAAGCGTTCTTGTTAAACTCCTCGAAAAAGTTATATTAACGCGACTGAACAGTCAATTAAACAAAACATAACAATCCCAAAGCATTTTCGATTTATAGCCAAACATTCCACAGCACTGGAACTACTCAGAGTCACAGAATACATAACTCACGGATTTAACATACGAAAATACACATGGGCACACCTTGCACGATGTAGAAAGAACTTTTGACAGACGGTGCCACGCAGGATTATTGAAAAAATGCTGAACGTACATGATATACTAATGAAACTTGAAGCGAACTATGTTGTGCTGAATGCACTTTCTTACGAGGCTTTTGTCTCAGTTGTTTCGCGTTTCCCCCTTTTCCCGTATGGGCGCGTGGTGGTTGCCTTGGCTTTCCTCTTGGATTAACTCCGAGCAGGCGAGTCAAAGGGGTCGGGGCTCTGCTTTCATGGCGCGTGCAGGGTGAGTAATTCGTTGTTAGATTATGTAGTTGTCTACTCCCCCGACTTTGAGACCCATTGCCAACATTTTGCGGAAGTTTTTGACCGGCTCCATAGTGTGGGGTCTTACCTTGCGCAAAGAGAAATGTAAGTTTGCTACCGGGTAGATTTCATTTTTAGGCCATATCGTATCTCCTGCTAGGATAGCAATCAATCCGGAGCGTACTAAAGTAATACGTAATTTTCCTCGTCCCAAAACCGCCAGGGCATTAGCTAGGTATGTGGGTATGGTAAACTTTTTCAGTAAGTTCATTCCGGATCTTACGGCGCGCGCGGAATCCTGTAACGTCTTCGACGGAAAGGGATTCCGTTTAGGTGGGGCGAGCAACAGCAGCAGGCCTTTGAAGACCTTAAACAGGCAATTACGAATCCCCCGGTGTTGGCTTTCCAGGATTTTTCGTGTAGGTTTGTCCTGCAGACCGATGCAAGTAGGGGGTCGGTGGCTGCCGTTTTACTCCAGGATTTTCCTATGGGGCGAAGGGCTATTGGGTATAGTTCGCGGACCCTTACCCCTGCCGAGCGGAAGTATCCTGTTTACGTACTTGAAAGTTTGGCTGTGGTATTTGGTTTGGAAAAATGCCGTGAATATCTGGAGCATGTTGGGTTTATCCTCGAGTGCGATAACCAGGCGCTTACGTGGTCATTGGGTACGCCGCGATCTACAGGCAGGTTAGCTCGTTTTGGTGTGCGTATTTCTAGCATTAATTTGTACCGATACATATACACAGTTCAGAAAATTGTGTGGCCTTGACCCGAGTGTTTGAAGATCCAAGGGAGAATAAGCCCGGAAATGAGAATATTTTAGCAATCTATGAATTTCCGGAATTGTTCAAAGGTTTGTCCACACATCAAAGAAAAGATCCGGATCTGCTGGTGAGGTTATTTCACCTTATAGTATGAAGGAGGGTGTTCTGATGACACAGGCTACCTTTGACGGTAAGACCAAGGTTGTTTTGCTGCGTGCCTTAATCCCTGTGGTGTTTGAATATTTCCACTCATCCCCTGTAGGCGGGCATTTGGGAATAGCTAAAACCAAAAAACCAGATTCGTGAATATTTCGTGTGTCCGAATATGAATAAAGAAGTAACCTCACGAGTTAAAAAGTTTCAGCTTTGTCAATTGGCGAAACCGGCACAATGTACCGCATGGAAGGATTTAGCATCGCAGGTGGCAAGCAGACCTCTGGAGAAATTATTTATGGATTTTGTCGGTCCCTTTCCTCGTTCTGCCCAGGGGAATACGTATGTGTTAGTCGCGGTAGATTCGTTCAGTAAATTTGTATGGATGACAGCCTTACCAAAGGCGAATACGCGGGGGGTAGTTAAGATTCTTTTTTCAATATTTGCTGCCTTTGGCGCTTACCGTTATCTGGTGACGGATAACGGTGCTCAGTTTACCTCTTTAACATTTAGGAACTTTTGTTTTGGTTGGGGCACTGAATCCATAACTACCATCCCTTATTTTTTCCAGCCTCCCCATGCTGAACTATTCAATAGGAACCTTAAGTCAGCGTTAATAGCCTTTCATCATGATAGCCATTCTAAATGGGATAGGAATTTGGTTCGGTTGCAATTGGCTTTTATTTCGGTCCGACACGAACCACATGGTGTTGCTCGTTATCAGTTTATGTTAGCATATGCACCTAACTCTCCCCTAGCTAATCTTTGGCGTCTGGATGATTTGCTTCCCCACAAAGTTACTCGCGAGGAAATAGGTAAAGTATGGAAATCCACCTTTTGGAATTTGAGGAAGTCACATGTCGAGGTAAAGAAGTGGTATGATGATGATAAACGGCCTTCTCTATATACCGTTGCCAGAAAGTACTTTGTAAACTGTATACTCAGTCTTCTAAACGGAATGCTTATGCTGCTAATTTGGCCCCTGGGTACACAAGGCCGTACGAGATTATGAGTATTTTTATAAATGTTTCCGTGCGTTTAAGACTCCTCTGCACGGGCAATGAAAGGAAAGCTCACATCTCTCAATTGAAACCTTTTCTGTGGTTTGATTCTTTGTCTGTTTGGGTTCCTTTTTGTGTTCCCTTTGGTGTTGTGATTTTCTGTTATTGTTTAGGTGGGGGAATCCTGTTTTGTTTGGAGTGGAAGTCTGTCTTGTGTTTGCCGGGCTGTATACTTCTACGGCACTCCGACATTTACTTCTGGCTGTGGCGCGTGTTTGTGTGACGTCCACGCGTGAGCGAAGGTCTAGACTTTGGTCGTGTGTCTGCTGTGTATGCCATTGAGTATGGTCTGTTTCTCGTGTTTTTGGAGTATTTGTGGGATGTTTATTGAGTGCTTGTGATGTGTTTAGTAATCTAGTGCGTTCTGTGTTGGTATTCTTGTGTTGTTTGGTCAGTAGCGAGTTAGGTTTATGCGCATTTATTGATACAAGGCCTTGCTTATACTTTCTTTTTGTTTATCTTATTTAACTTCTTTATATTGTTAACTTGTTGATGCCTAACTTGTTAAAAATTGTTTTTGGATGAAATTTATATCTAATGTTTATAAATGGGTTTTAATCGTTTTAGATTGTTATGGCTGTTAAATAATTTAATATTGTTGTGGTTGTTAAATTGTTTATATTGTTATGAAGGTTAAATTGTTTTGATACCGTTATTATGGTTAAATAATTTAATTTATCACTCTGGCTGGTTATAGACCAACTTAAGATGTTGCCTTTTGTGGTTCATTTGTCCCGTTAGTGTTATTCCGCGGTGTTCTGGAATGTTAAAGTTTTCATACAATTGGATTTGCACCTGGGTGTTATTGTAAGACCAGTCTATTTGAAGTCCGTGTTTTGGTTCCCTTTCTGTTGGGGTTGCTTTGTGTTACAGCCTCGGCACTCTCCTTCGTTAACCGGTCCGCAAAGCACCTGACCACCGCAATTTGGCACTGTGAGTTGTTTAGCCTGGCTGTTTCCTGTTCGGAAAGCACTTGACCTCCGCAGTTTGGGACGCGGAGACGTCTAGCCTGGGCGTTACCATCTTCTGGATGGGGTTAGGTGTTCTTACGCCCAAAGCCTGTATTGTGAACCTCTATGGAGCAACGTGGGACCTGACCACTCAGGATACTGAACATCGTCTGTACCGTCCCTTGAACACGAATTGTGCTCTGCAGTGTCAGTGGCCTTAGTGGTGGCCGTGGTGACAGTGTTTGGTGCCAGTGCTATCGCAGAGACCTGTACAATAATATGGTGGTGTAAGGTGTCCTTTTCCTCAAGGAGATTCCCTTTTCCGATATTTAATCTTTGTCTCGTTCCTGGATGCCGAGCGCGTGTTGTCAGATGGGGAGAGTATTCTGCTGATTGCACTTTCTTACGAGGCTTTTGTCAGTTGTTTCGCGTTTGCCCCTTTTCCCGTATCGGCGCGTGGTGGTTGCCTTGGCTTTCCTCTCGGAGTAACTCCGAGCAGGCACGCCAAAGCGGTCGGGGCTCTGCTTTCATGGTGCGTGCATGGTGAGCCATTCGTTGTTCTATATTTAAGTGTCAAATAGGCTGGGACACCTCCTAAGGTTTTCTTTGCGACTGAAACCGTATGGATTTGTTATATAAAAACCGATTGTAAATTTGTAACGCCTGAAAGGCAAGAGTTGTAACTTCCCCTTTGCAATTAAAGGTATGTTATTCAGTCGATCTGTTTAATTGACTTAGGTAGTAGTGGCAAAACCTTGGTCACAAATTGGTCCTGACAACTCAATTCCCTACCCCTATTTATAATTGTACCATAGCCCCCGGGTGCAGTTTAATGTACATGACCGGAAATTCAAATATAAATTTAACAATCACTTATCGGCCTCTCGCCCAATCAAAGCGGGATTCAGCCCGCCTCGGTAGCGTGCTGGTAGCAAGTCTGCCCCACGTTCAGGAGGTCCCGAGTTCGAATCTCGGTCAGGGTGAGTTACCTGGATAAGGTTTTTCCGGGGGTTTCCCTTATCCTGAAAGACGAATGTCGAGTAACTCTAAGCTCTATGGACCCTGGTCTCATTTGAGCATCATTTCACCCATTCCATTCATCGTCCGATATGACTTAACATTGGAGGACGTAAAATTACAAAAAAAGCGGGATTTGCTCAGCGGAGGACATTGGTGTCAATTAACTTTAACATAACTAAGGACGACACTCCAAATCGGATAACAGAGATTTGTATTCTACGCAGACGAAACAGAAATTGTGACACAATCTGCCAAAAAATTGATTTTGGGGGCCGTGAAGAAGGTCCTGATATTGAATGTGGTGATGATGCGGGAAATCTTGTTTGACACGGAACCGTAGAAAGGTATAAAAGTCGTGTTCAGCCAATCATCCTTCTTTCTATTCCACCCTACGGCCCTGCGAGCCTCCCTGTTATCATGATCGCTGTATCCATTCAAGCAAAGTATCCCACAGGCATTGAAGTTCTTGTTCAGCGTGGTCTTTATCTGCAATGTCAAAATCCCGGTGAAACAAAGCGGAGATGACCGTCTTCTTTTTGGTAGGATGATCGTGGCTTGAGGGGTCCAGATAACGGTTGGTGTGCTTGGGATTTCTTTAAATTGTGTGTCCTAAGTTGCCATCCGCCTTCTTGTAGACTAAAACATCAAAGAAGGGAAGGGAATTGTCTTTCTCAATTTTCATGGTAAATCTGATGTTCCCATGCAGATCGTTGAGATGGTCCAGGAAAGCAGGACGTTTGTCTTTTCCATGTGGCCAGATAACAAATGTATCATCCACATATCTGAAGAATGCTTTAAAACCTTCTGTATTCGGCAGTATCTAGGGCAGTGAATTCGAAACCTCCCACGAAGAAGTTCGCAATAGCGAGCGAGAGCGGTGACTCCATGGCTACACCATCCGCTTTTTCGAAGAACCGATTGTTTTAGTTGAAATAAGTGGAAGTGGGCGTGTGCCTGAAAAACTGAGTAATATCTTCTGGAAACAATTCAGATACGAGCTGCAGCGAGTCCTCTAGCGGCATCCTAGTGAAGAGGTATTCATCATGGAAGGTCACCAAGATATCCTCGGGGCACAACCTCAGTATTTTCTCGATGAAATGTCTGGAATTTTTAATGTGATGTTGACAGAAACCTACCAGCGGATTCGGCAGGCTGCTAAGACATTTGGCAAGGAGTTAAGTAGGTGAGCCTATGGCACTCACAATGGGCCGGAGGGGTTTGTGTATCGTCGGCAGTCCATAGAGTCTTGGTGGAGCAGCCGCGTGTGGAATGACGTTTTTCTGAACTTCGTTGGTTAGACTGGAATTTTTTATGAGACTTGTGGTTATTTTGGTGACCTTGACTGTCATGTCCTTGTCCAGTTTCTTGAAAGAGGGATCTCCGATTTCATGATCATAATTGTAGTCTCCATAATAACAGTGGCATTATCCTTATCAGCAGGAAACACAGATAGTTAATCGATTCTTGTCGTGGTATTTTGAACGCTATAAATTCATTGGATGAAATATTAGTTGTGGGTTTCTTGGCTCTTGCTAAAGTGAGGCTGACGTTGGTAAGTACTTCTTCAGTTGTGTCTGACGGACGACTTAGTGCCGAGGCGAAGTTGAGTCCTCTCGACCAAACTGAAATAGTAGGTTGGTCTAGCACCCGTTCGGTAAGATTGATCGCCAACTTGGAAGGGTATAACGGAGTGTACTGCTGTTGCGTACAGTGAAGCCTGTCGAACTTATTAATGTGCCAATCAGTGGTTTTCTTCTGGTGTCGCCAGTACTGTGCGGACATAGGTAGGTCAATCTATTCACAGTCCAAACTTCGAAGTGAAGAAAAAAAGTTCAAGATGTAGCATCAGAAGTTCTCTAGAGATGCAGTCTAGAAAGCAATAGGTGTGATGTATTCTTTCCTTCACCATTGTGTGACCGGCGCGTCGAAAGATTTGTCGTGCTCGGATTGTATCTATATGGTGATGTACTTCAGCGAAGCGTAGAACAACGTGGTATTCTCAGCAGCGCTTCAGAAAGGCTAATGTGCATAGATCACTGGTTTTATCGCCTGTAGTGGTTCAAATTGCCGGAGTTGATAGTATGTAGGTTTCCTCCCCGTAGAGGTTTCAAGGCGAGCGTTATTAGCCAAGGCTTCACGGGTGATCAGCCATGTCATGTTTATGAATGTCGAGCTTCGGCCAGTCTACACTCCATGGCCTGCCTCAGGATATGAAGCCTATCAGCACCATTGCAGATACACCACCTTCAGACAAGGCTAAACCAACAAGCAGATCAGTGGAGACTTTGACATTTTAGAGAGAAGTCTTGTTATCCTTAAACATGGACATTATTGCCATCATATCCAGACGACAAACTCGCCGGAGATGGCATCCACCGTGCTCAATACTTAAATCTAATCCGGATAAATCGGGTTCATTCCGAGGAATCTTTCCTCAGAACTCATTCTCTTAAGGACGGAGCTATGGTTTACTGTTGTAAAAACCAGGATGCCTGTAGTTGTATCAAGAGAACATAGAGGAAGCAAAGCTAAGTGACATATATTCCTCAAAGTTGAGCAACAGCAAACACAATGTCCAAACTAGAACGTACTTTCTTAGAGATCCCCGAAATGTAAAACGGATTATCTCCTAGTAAAACGTGTCAGAGATTTCTTTGGTTCCTTGTGGATTTCTAATTTTCATTCTGGTTTAAATTGCATGTATCTATAGCCAAAGAAATATCTGAACACACGTGACAATTGTCAATTAGGTCATCAATAAATGTGGAACTTAGTGCAATATAGGAACGTGCCTTTAGTCTCCACCACTCTTGTCTACTAATCATTATCCTCAAAGAGCGAAGCCTTGATTGGGAATTTGACAACTCAAGGCTCCAACCCCTCTTATGAGCACTGGTTGATCAGCCAGCTGTCTGTACAAATTCTTAAGCTAATTACCAAGACCTTGCTTACCCATTCCACTCCATTCCTTCTTGGCGGAAAGCTATTACTGAATACAAAAGGAATTTACGACCGTCATTAGTTTTCCTATATCTGAAGGAATACCCCCAGAATTCTTCAGGTAAAAGAAGAACAGAATAGTCACAAAGTTATGGCCACTGGGCTCCTGCCAGCTCAAGGCTGCTTCATTTCGGGCCAGATACATGTAAATCAGTTTTTTTGCACTCCAAAGCCAGTCAAAGCGGCATTTACTATCGTAGCTTAGCGAGATAATTTCAAGGCAAAATTCTGATTCCCCAAGGTAAATTCCTATTGACTTGCTAAGATCATTAGCAACTGGTCTGCCTACAGGGAGACACTTATCGGTTACAGCAAAGCTCTAAGAATAGCCAAAAGACTTTCATGGGTGAGATACTAAGAGAGGGTGCCATTTCAAGTGCTAGATATATGAAAGTTTTGGCTAAAGGCGCTCACAATATTATTGACACTATTAAGTTACGAATTGGTGAGTACACACAATCAACGTGTGGCGAGTATAACATTAGCTTATTTATTCAGCGTTCTTTCTCCAGATTCTATGGAAATCACTAATCGTTCTGCTGATGGGGAGCAACGGTTACAACTTGGTACTCGCTTTGTTGTGGGAGATTGGGGCCTGTCCATGCGTAGGACCAGTGATACCAGTATAAGATTAGCTATTGTTGTGCGCGTCAAACTTCCTGCATATGGGTTTCAGAGACAACACGGTTGTAGAGAATTACGTGCCAGCGGCGTTGCCTAGGTAGAACTAGCTTACTCTCGCTTTGCAATTATTAGATCGACGCTCGGATATTAACCCCTTAATTGGTGGTGTTGCCCTTGTAATATTGTACTGGCCTTTGTCGGTTATACTAGCAAAATTTTGAGTCTTTTCAATTGTAAATATTACATTATTTTTGCAATTACATTTTGCGTTTTTTTAGTACAAAAAGGCAAAATCGCAGCAACTGCAGTAATTTGATACCCCATCGACATTCAACCGTGCCGCCACACCGATTATTTTACTTGGACCCTCCCCGTCCTTTACCACAGCCACATTTGACTGCAATTGCCGAGATTCGAGCTCACGACGTTGAACTTTGAATGGGTGGCCAGCCCATTATATATCGCGTTAACGACCATGGCTATTCGAATCGATTGCGTTGAGGCGCCACAGAAAGAGCTATGAGAACCGGTTTAGCAAGTACAGCAAGATCAGCATAAGTAGCAAAATAGTCTATTAAAGTGTTAGTAATTTATTAAAAGCTTAAAACATATCAAATATAAAGAGAATGATCGGCCAAGCATGCGCACAAAGAGTATCATTTTGGCTTCAGCAGTTCGGTATTTACATGCAAATATATTCTACATGTATTTGGTCAGAAATGAAGCAACCTCTAGCTGTCAAGAGAGAGGTGATGATAAATTTGTGATTGTCTGCTATGCTTCCACTTTCTCTTAGCACACCCTTAAATACTGATTATGGAACAAAACAGGTAGATAATGTTTGCAGTTCTAAGAAGTTGTGGAAGTTTTTACATGTCGCTAAGTAAAGCAACTGATTCTATTAGCGAGAAAACAGAAATAAAATTTAGTATTTACGTAGTCAAGCATGACAGGTTGTTTATACAGCGTGTCAGTGTTTTGAAGTAATCTCAAATGGCGGAGAAAGGTACAAGCTTAATTTTAAAGTGTAACGAGTTAACTGCTCAGGCGTGTGGAGTGAGTTAATTCACTGTTCCTCGGATCAGTTCAAAAGTAAAAAGATGTGAGTCATATTCTGCTAGAATTTTTGTCTCGCTTAGAAAAATCAAGAACATACCATAAAAACAATGCATTTACAATATTTTGAAAAAGTTGTTCTCGTAGAACAGTTTTGGAATTCTATGACTGTGGCGAGTTTTGTACTGCCAAAGAAATGACTTCTTTACCTGAACAAATCTTACAAAAATTTTACTTCTTGCACCTTAAGAATTCTGAAAAAAGGAAAGGGAAAAATTAGCTTTCAGGTATAGGAAAACCAAATTTACGGAAGTGAATTCCTTTGCGACAAATAACGATGGTGATGCCGAGCCACTCGCTAACTGTTTTGAATTATTAGGTTAATTAATGTTCGTTGTCATTTATTTGGTTTTATAAAATAGCAACATTTTAGTTGTATTTTAAATAGATGCGCTTAATAGCTCTCGATAACACGCACGCCATTGTTACGCTACACTGTGTATTACTATAGCTGTCTCTCTCACACACAAGCGCTCATAAACGTGGCGCATGACCTTGATCGGATGTGCGCGAGTGACATCATGCGAATCAATGGCAGGGTAAGATCTTTGCTTTCACCAGCAGATTGCTGATAAAGCTAGTGGGTTAGATAAAATAAATAAAAATAAAATCTGCATAACTAATAACCCGGTTTCTGAAATCTATACCAGGCCTTACTATACAAACTCCATTTTTAACTTTATTACTTTTTAAATCAAATTACACAAAACAATTTACAAATTTTGTAGATATAATCTACTTCCTACCTTAACGAACTAACTAAATCTACAGATTACTGGATTCCAGTAACCTTACAAATCTATTCATCTAATCTATCTAAAACAGTCTTTCTTCTACTTTACTTCTACACCAACAATATAAATCAAATCCACATTTCTACTACAACTTTAATTGCTATAACAAACCACGAAAGACTGTTTTCTACAATTTTAAAATTTTCTCTTCTGCAACTGGTATCCAAAGCCTCCTCCTACTGGTATCCATCTCCCTAAAGGGACTGGCATCAGTAGATGGAGCTGGTTCGTCAGTTCCAGACATCCGGATTGTCATCTTTCCTCTTCTGCATAATCAGTTGTGTCTGTCCGCTCTGATACTCTTCATATATCTCCTTTGGCACACTCAATTCACAAGTCTGTAGACAGCTCTAGCAGCTTCGCTGCACAACTGAGCTATCCGACTAGCCGCAACGCTTTTATAACCGAACCATCGTTTCTCAAAAGTTGCCGAAGTCACACGATATTTCATGGCGTAGCGAGAATACAATGGAACTATCTCTGTCTCTTTATCCCTTTGTTGCTCTCTCTCTCTCTCTCTCTCTCTCTCTCTCGGCAAATGTCAAGCGCTCATCGGCTACGTGGGCCTGGCTTGGGCGCTATCTGTCTCTTTCACTTCCCGCTTTTCTCTCTCTCGGCGTTCGGCTAAGCAGCAGCAAAACAATGCCTCGTGACAGTATTTTCAGTTTCTCTTGGTTCCATTTCCCTCCGACGTTCTGTTAAATAATATTCTTTTCTCGTAGACTGAAATGTTCCTACATTTCTTTCTTGAAGTATTTTGTCGCGGGTCAGATATTTCTCTAACACCTTAGAGGATATTATCTGAGATATATTTTCTAAATGTGCATAATCTTCTGCATCTCTTAAGATGTTCCATAAACATTTTCCCTGAAGATTCCTTCAACCGTCTTCACTATATTTATTGCACTCAAGAATAACATGTTAATGCGAATCTAAACAGTTACATTGCTGACATAAATCCCTATTCTTTTTAAATATACATTATATGGGCCGTGTCCTGTAAATAAGTGAAAAAATCCTTTTCATCATGTACTCTTCTTCCTACATGTGCATTATCCCACTCTTCTTGCCATTCCTGTAATAAATAATTTTTTACTTCTTTCTTAGTATTGCATGTTTTTCCTATAATTTTAAAAACATTCCCATACTCTTCCTTCTTTAGCCAGTAAGTTGCACCCCTTAATTTAATTACATAGTCAATAGGACAAATTTCCGCTACTATTAGTAGGGCCAAAGTAGATGTCGTTTTTGTAATTCCGCTGCTGCGAAGTAGTATTTGCCTCTGAGTTTTCTGGATTAAATTTGCACAGAATTTGACCCTTAACCTATGTGCCCACATACTTGCACCATATCCTATTATACCTATTACAAAACTCATATGATATATCCTTGTTGCTGTATCCTTTTATATTTACAATATAAAAGTAAGTTAGATGACAGATGACTAACCTGACACCCCTTTTTCTTCCAAATAAACAAGTGGATTGACACAAAGTATAAACTTGAAAGAAGTCGAGTATCAGCTGAGGATAGGAGCAAGAGCTCTTGAAACATGTCCTGTGAATAAACAGTGTGAGTGAAGCAAAGTGTCAATATATTCTCGATTCACTTTTGTACTAAGTGGATTGACCATAAACTAATGTGCAACATTACGTCATACGCCACGTCTAAAAAATAATCTGTACATTGCAAGGCTTTCATATTGGCTCTTGCCATATGCAGGAGATTTGACGCGGAATTCATTTTATACATTTAAATCTACTGCACCATATTCCATTATTCCTGCCTTACTCTGGGGTACTAATTGTATTCAACCCTTTTTTTGTAACATATATGCATTCTATATTGCTTTAGGCTATGTTTCAATGGGCTGAAGACAGACTAAAGTGGCATTTGTACCGAAACCAGAACCGTCCATTTACACCCAAGTGAAGATGTCTCGCTCTATAAACCTTTCTTTGTTCTTATCAAAGAGCTAAGAGGGGCTATTTGGGGATGTGCCCTAGTAGATTATCTGCTACACAGATAGGACTACCAACCACACATATGAACAGAAGCTGTATTTTATCAGGCAATTCCAACCATTGAAAAAGGGGCTGCCCTGCAAAGAAATTACTTTTGAGAATATCTTGATATGGAGGGGGTGCTTGAAATCCTCCAGTTAGGCAAATGCTTGAGATAATGTTTATCGTTCAAGATACAGAAATAACTTCTTCTCTTTTGAAAGTAATGAGTCGGGGACAAACCGTTTCCCGAAACATGTCCAAGTAAGGATAATTTAAGTGATGTTTGTGTTTGAATTACCAACTCATTACTTTCAAATGTTAAATACATCACTGTTTCTAACCTTTTGCTTCAAATAATAACTTCTACTCTGCTTGGGGTGACGCTCAGGGTATCCATGGCCAGGGGCTGTCCTTAGGGAAGCATTCTTTCACCCCTGCTATGGAACATAGTAGGGATGACCAGTGGTGGAAGCTAATCAAGACTGGTTATTTTACAACTGGCTTTGCATAATAACATTGCATTGTGTGTAAAACGAGGATACCCTAATAATGTTTCTCAGGTGTTAAAAATGGTCCTAAACGAAACCGAAACTTGGTGCTAAAGGAATCAACTTTCTGTGAATCCAAGTAAAACAGTAGTGTGGTATACTATTACAAGAAAGAAACGTTTGGATGTTGCCTCTAACAATTTATAGTGAAAATACACTCCATAAATGATAAGTTAAATATCTTGGACTTTATTTAGACAAGGAATACATTTGGAAAAATACTTTGGTTTATAGAATAAAGTGGAGAAAAGCATATACAAGATTGACTCATTTGCCTAATTTAGTAACTTTGGTTTATGTTACCAACAAACCTTACAAATCGTTTGGAACTACCTAGATATCTGTCAGGTAAGATATTGTGACTAAAACCAAGATGCCCGCCTTTTTTTGTTGTTGTGTAATTTACGTCCTCCAACATTAAGTCATATCGGACGGATGATGACCGCCTCGGTAGCGTAGATGGTAGCGTGTTTGCCTCACGTTCAAGAGGTCCCAAGTTCGAATCTCGGTTAGGGTGAGTTACCTGAATAAGGTTTTTCTGGGTTTTTCCCTTATCCTGATGGACGAATGTCAGGTAACTCTAAGCTCCATGGACCCCGGACTTATATGAGCATCACTTCACCCATGTCATTCATCGTTCGATATGACTTAACACTGGAGGACGTAAATTAAAAAAAAAAGATATACACAGCACTTTTGTGGTGGCCAAGCATCAAAGAAACTGAAGAATTGAACTTAGCCATGTCTAAATAGTATTCTGTATTGCAATATCAAGAGCATTTAACATCCTAATGATCTCAAACTGTACTGAGATTGAAAGATTCAAACTTTACTCATGATGAGAACCAATATTCTGGTTCTGAATACTACATTTGTTAAAAAATTCCTTATTACCTCTCTTAGTTAAGCAAATGAGAAAAGCAGGTTAATCCTGCTAGTATACTGATAGGTTCAAAATCATCAGAGGAACCAGAGCTGTGCTACTGGCAATAACATTAACACACATTGCTTCAGAAAATATGCTATTGTTTTCCAAGTGGAATTATTTGATATTTTAGTAAGTATTAGAGCGAGATCACAAAATGCTACACAAAGAACAACATTCTAATACTCTCAATAGTAAAGCAGTGCTTAACCTGAAGCTCCTGTGGTTAAGTCCCATTTGACTTGGGAATACCGAAGAGATTTCATTACACTGACGAACACAATTCAGCTGTACTGACTTGGATACCAAGACATTAAGAGCCCTGATGATGAAGAGACGGACAAAGTTGCCAAGAAAGGAACTTAAGTACCATATACGAGTATTGGACCACAACCAGTACTGCAACCTTGGATAGGACCAGTGAAACAGTTACAAAAACTGGATTGTAAGCAACATGATTTCTACTGTGATTCCGTTAAAGGTTGCAAACTTTCAAAGATCCTTATTAAGAACTTTGATAGAAAGAGGTCAAGAAACCTACTTAAGTTACGGAGGATTAAATTTTCCTCGATTGTGATGTTATTAACAGGATGTTGTCCTGTTAAAAAATGCCTAAAAATGGGTCGCAAAGTTGATCTGCTTGCACTAGTTGTCTTAAGGTTGACTAATCAGTATTCATCTGCTTGCCTATTGTGAAACTTTAGCTCACTAAACAGGTCGGGTCTTTGGAAGCTGCTTTCTGAAACCAGATGAGTTACCTCTTGCTTCAGTTAGTAGTTTTTCTCAGTATTAGCTCAAAGATAACATAACAGGGTCCTGCAACTGATTGTTAAATATGTTGTAATAAGAGTACTTTTAAGTTCCCATTAAAATTCAATTCAGGCTTTGCAGTTGTCAGGAATAATGGAAAAACAATTGCATTAAGGAGTATGCATACAGGTGTAACATAGTAAAGTAAACTGAAACATTTGAAAGATATAACAGATATAACATGCACTCAAACTACAGTATGGCTATCACCAATGCCCGGAGGCCGCAAGTTTGTACCCCACAAATGCACACATTTACAAAGTCTTATCAGTGCATCAGATAACAGGGTACTTTTGAACAGGCAGGGAAGCACAAATTATGCCCACAATTGAGCACAACAGCATGTAGCCAACTCTCGGTTTACATGTAACATCTTATTTGCTGAGAAGGGGTGTTCACTCGCAATATTTTACAATACTTATGACTAAAACCTAGACATTGTATTGGTGTACAAGACATTATACATTTAGAATAACATCACCTAAGTTTTAGTTTCTTCTAATATCTGTATATATATATATATATATATATATATATATATATATATATATATATAAATAAAAATATCCAGCAACTTTAATTGTATATAATTGACGACTTGCCTGTTTTCAACAATGCTTGTAAAACATAAGGTGATAATAAAGTATTATTATTATTATATTTTTATAATTACACTTCATAATACACATGTATGGTGTGAAGTTAACTCACATGCTGTTCATGAGCCACCACATCAGCAAATTTCTCTTAAATGTGTGGTTAAAGATACTAAGTGATGGTCTACAGAAACATGTATTATTCCAAGGAAACTCAATGGACAGAGCTACCTATGCTTTCTGTGGCAGAATCTTCCAATCATTGAATATTTTCCTTGAGCAATGTCAAAGTATGTGGTTTGCTGCTACTGGAAGAAGGGACCTAACGTGGAGATGTGATCCAAGATGGATAGATCGAAGAACCTATATAGGCCGTGCAATGGTTCTTGAACACTGAAATATTTAAATGAAAGCTTTGATGCGAGTCTCTTACCTGTTTTCCCTGGCCTTCTGTGGCAGTGATATTTCACTGGATGACTTCACCCTCTCAAGTATCACTGGATTGTTTACTTCATGTGTCACTATTCAGAGAATTACAGCCTCCAACAAATTAAATACTGTGACTTTGTGAGTTCGTGAAATTAAAAGTCCAATTGCACAAACTCAAAATGTTCTTTATTTCCACCAAATTACAGTTGGAACACTTGCCGATTACATAGAATTACGTAGCGCACACAGTTACAATTCACCAGTTCGTCTGTCACAGGTCCACTCCACACTCACAATTACGTACAACTCCTCGGATACACATCCACAGTCTTCCAGTCCGTTCGCTAGCACTGCGCTCACGGCTGCTCGCCAAGAACTCAACTGACTTGCCCACTGCAGGGCTTATATAGGAAGATCGCTGTTTCTGGATGCTTCGCGGCTCGGAACGTCGTCGCGACTGTTCCAGACGTCAGGGGGAGGGGAAAGAGACAGTACAGTCCCTAGTGATGTTTTTCCAACCATCCCCCTCAGCGAACGCTACAAGACAAATGGGTAGGCGAGGACTGAATGCCTCCTGTCGCCCACTCAGCTGCTAGCTGGCCGTGCCTTCCAATAATTAGGTGACACTGCTCCCTCCTCAAAGCTGGTCGTCCCGAACAGTACCATCGTAGTGGGCCAGGCGATCCAGGTGTACCACCAACATCTTTCTTCGGGGCACCTTCTGGATGCGGTAGACCACGTCGTTAATCCTCTTCACCACCCGGTACGGTCCTTGCCATGGCTGCTGAAGCTTCGGCAGCGTCCCTTGGTTCAGGTAGGGCGGTACAACCAGACCAGGTCACCTTGCGGGAACCCTTGGCTGTTGGCTTGCCTGTCGTATCGGGTCTTCATGCGATCGCTCACCTTCTGGATGTTCTGGCGAGCCATCTCGTGCATGTCGTGGAGATGGTCCACCAGGTTCTCCACATACTCGGTCGCTGGCTGTTTCGCTTCCGGAGGGCTTCCAAAAGCTAGGTCACAAGGGAGGCGTAACTCTCGGCCGAACATTAAGCTGGCTGGCATCATCCCCGTGGTGTGTGTGGACGAGCGGTAGGCCAGCAAGAACAGTGGCACCTTGACGTCCCAGTCTCGCTGATGGCTGGCCACAACCTTCCTCAGGTGTTCCTCTAAGGTCTTGATGTATCTTTCGACCATGCCATCCGACTGGGGATGTAGAGGCGTCGTGCGGGTCTTGTTAACCCCAAGTCTTTCTAGTTCCTCCTTCATCAGCTTGGACTCAAAATTGGTGCCCTGGTCACTGTGCAGCTCTAACGGCACCCCAAATCGGCAGAACACTTGCTCCACGAGGCAGTCTGAGATTGTCTTTGCCTCTTGGTTTGGGATGGCATACACCTCTGGCCACTTGGTGAAGTAGTTCATGACCACCATTAGGTACTTGTTGCCTCGGTCGGACACTGGGAACGGTCCAGCTATGTCAACGGCGATCCTTTCGAATGGGGCTCTGACGTTGTACTGCTGTATGCGACCCCGGCTCCTAGTCTGGGGGCCGCGACTCGCTGCGCACAAGTGACACTGACGACACCATCTCTCAGCGTCTGCTCGGAGCCTCAGCCAGTAGTAGCGCTGCCGTAGTTTGTCAATCATTCGGTTTGCTCCCAGGTGTCCTCCTGAAGTACCGGCGTGCACTTCCTCCAAGACTTCCGGGACCTTACTCCGGGGAAGTACCAACTATTCTCTCAGCGTCTTCTCATCGGGTGATTCCCATATCCGGAACAGCACGCCCTCTCTGATCTTCAACGAGTGCCACTGGGCCCAGTACAACTTGTATGTGGCGCTCCTCAGTGCGATGTCCTCCCAGGTTGGTCTTGTCCCTGCCTCCACTTCCCTCAAGAGTGGCCCCAAGTCGGCGTCCGCCAGCGGCTTCCTCCTCAGGCCTGCGCTATCCCAGCCATCCGCAGGCACTGCCATGACTACTCGGACTGCTGCGGCACGCTCCTTCTCTTCCACTCTTGTGCACTGGCCGCACTCTTCTGGACAGGGTCTTCGGGACACAGCGTCTGCGTTACCGTGGGTCTTCCCTCTACGATGTTCCGAGGTGAAGTCGTACTCCTGCAGCCTCTGGACCCAACGTCCTGTCTGGCCTTCCAGGTTCTTAAAGCTCAATAGCCAGGTTAGGGTGGTGTGGTCAGTCCTCAGGTGGAATGGCTGACCGTAGAGGTACTTTTGGAAGTGCTCCAAAGTCTTTACTACTGCCAATAATTCTCGCTGGATGACGCAGTAGTTCTTCTCTGCCTTGGAGAGCGTCTTGCTGTAGTAGGCTATCACCCGCTCATGGCCGTCCTGGATCGGCGATAGGGCGCCTCCAATACAATGGTCGCTACAATGAAGGCGCCGCCTGGTTGTGGAAAACCCAAAATTGGAGCACCGCACAGGGTCTTCTTCAGGTGCTGGAAAGCGTTTTCGGCGTCCTCCGTCCACACATAAGGCCGGTGTTCCTCTGTCAGGTGGGTGAGGGGTTTTGCGATGTTGGAGAACCCCTTTATAAAGCGTCTGTAATAACTGCACAGCCCCAGGAAACTGCGCAACTCTTTCTTATCCTTTGGGCAAGGCCAATCTTTCACAGCCTGTGTCTTCTCCGAGTCTGTGGCCACTCCGGTTGCTGAAACTATGTGGCTCAAGTAGTTGACTTCCTTGCGGAAGGGCTGGAACTTCTTCGCGTTCAGCTTCAAGTTGGTCGCCTGCAATCTCTGTAGCACCTTACTCAGATTCTTGAGATGGTGTTCAAAAGTCTTACCGACGATGATGATGTCTTCCAGGTATAGCAGGCAGGCGTCGTAAGTCAGTCCTCTCATCACTGACTCCATGAGGCGTTGGAAGGTAGCTGGTGCGTTGGAGAAGCCAAAGGGCATAACTGTGAACTGCCAGAGCCCTTGGTCTGTCAAGAATGCGGTCTTCTTCTTGTCTCTCGGGTCTAGAGCTACCTGCCAGTAGCCCGACTTCAGGTCCAGGGTCGAGAACCACTGTGCACCAGCTAGCGTGTCCAGGGTGTCGTCAAGGGGAAACAGTCCTTCCGGGTGACAGCGTTCAGCTTTCTGTAGTCCACGCAGAAGTGTAGCTCACCGTTCTTCTTCGTCACCAAGACTACAGGGGAACACCAAGGGCTGTCAGACTCTTCAATCACTCCCCTGGATCTCATGTCCTCCAGCATGTCTCGCACCGCCCCTTGCTTTGCCAGCGGAACACGTCTAGGTGGTTGCCGAATAGGCCGGGTGTCCCCGGTGTCAGTGCGGTGAAGCACTTTGTCCGTGCGGCCGTAGTTACTATCACCTTGGCTGAAGACGCGCTGGTATCGCCTCAGCAGTTGTCGAACTTTCTCCAGCTGTTCTGCGGTCAGGTGGTCGGCTGCCCTCTCCAGTAAGCCTTCTAGACGGTGCCCCAGGTGTTGCGTTGGCACCGGCTCCTGTGTCTTGTCGATTGCTGTTACGCTTACCACGGGCTCGCACGTTCCCAACTCCGTCCCGGCCTGGACGTCGTATTTAAATGAAAGCTTTGATGCGAGTCTCTTACCTGTTTTCCCTGGCCTTCTGTGGCATAGATATTTCACTGGATGACTTCATCCTCTCTAGTATCACTGGATTGTTTACTTCATGTGTCGCTATTCAGAGAAGTACAGCCTCCAACAAATTAAATACTATAGTTTGAGAAAGGTTTTTCTCTTAGACACAACAACTTAATACTTAGTTAAACATTTTGCCTTAAATAATATTTTAATTCTTCTACACCTGACATTCTTACAAAGAGAATTTCTTTTATTAATGGTGTTACCAGAATTATGACTGAAAACAGTACGATGGTAACATTGATGAGGATGACAGTGATAATGACTCAACAGAAATAAATAGCTTGATAACACAATTCAATATTAGGATTAGGGTTACTATGCAGGGGATTCGGCACTGAAACCTGTGGTTTATTGTACCTAAGCCCCAAGTGGGGCATCCCTGGGAGGAAGGATGAGGCGAGAGAAGACAGAGGGTGGCTAACCCAAGGACCCACGTCATTGCTGAGACACCTGCTGGCACTTAACCCTGAAAGAGACTACCAGATGAGAGATGATGTGAAATGATCATGCAGGTGAAATGGAGGGACAGGAAATTCGGGGGATGTAATTATTCTACCCAGCATTCGCCTGGCGACCTGGGAACACCTCAAAAAACATGGGTCAGGTAGGCCAGCCATGGAAATCGAACCCGAGCCTCCTGAATGCGAGCCACAGACTGCCTGAGTCATCCCACTCGGTCAATTCAACATACTTAATTATTGAGTGCATCACCATCACCATCTTTATTGCTATTCCTTTTTTCAAATTATTACTGCTTCTTTTCTCTGAAAATTCACTGAAATTTACTTTAAAATCTACTTCATACTGCACTGCTTTACATGATTTTGACACTTTGTTCTCCCCTGCCAAAGCTACTTAAACGAAAGACTAACATGTATTTTCAATTTTTTCTGTTTCCTGTTGGTAGTTACATCACCAAAAATATGTTTTGAGGCACCCTTAATTCAATGAAAGTATTTTTAGAATAAAAGTGTGTGTGTGTGTGTGTGTGTGTGTGTGTGTGTGTGTGTGCGTGTGTGCGTGCGTGCGTGCGTGCGTGCGTGTGTGTGCGTGCACGCACATGCTTGCACATATTTTCATGACATAAAATATCTTGCATTTTCTGCTAATAGTACATGAAGTCCTTCATTTTGAGTGACTTTTGCAGGTCACTATTTTTTTTTTTCCTAGTTAATATACAAGGAACATGTAACTTCAAAGTCATTAATATAGAGATCTCTTTAGCCTACTCATCCTTTATATGTGTAATGCAAGTTTATCTCAATTAACCTGAAATATAAAATAAAAAAATGAATATAAAAAAAGGTGTGATCAGAAAATCATATGAAGTACATATAAAATAATTCTCATTTCACTCTCTAAAATCAAAAGTTGGGAAGATGTTATAGTCACGCTGGTGGAACAGTTACCATGGATTTATCTTTGTTAACAGAAACCTCTCAGATAACACACTGATTATTCTTGTAACAGTGAGATGGGTACTGATGCGCCTCCTGCTTGTGTGCTAAGCACCAATGAATGCATCACTTCAGCCAATGAAATTTGTAGGAATCACAAATGACAGATATATGTTCACTCCATGTGGAGAAATCAGTGCATTATCTGAGAGGTATCTATTGCCAAAGACAAATCCATGGTAACCGTTCGAACAGCGAGACAATACATTTCCTTGAAAAGTTGTAACATAGTTATTAATTAATAGTGTTTGTTTAAGAGTAATTTTTTATTTTACTATCAATGTTGACATGCAATTAAGAGAGAGATCTGTAAATGAGACTAAGAAACAAAATAATGTTAATTATCACAGTTTTCTAAACAAATCTTGTTATTTGTAAACATCTCTGATATAAATGATACAATGTATGAAAAGAGTAAGTGATATATATTTACTTCCACACCAGTAGGGGTTCCATTGTTGAAAACTGTGAGTTATTCCAAATTTAAAAGAAAAACAATGTGATTTTTGTTCATTATTTTTTATTCACTGTTTTCTTGCTGGTGTATATGTTATCAAGTTTATTTTTACATTTTTGTAGGATGTTATTTTACTACCAGTTCTTACCAGCTCAAATTGTTCAAAACAAGAGCGGTTCTAAGTAAATAAATACACATGCATGCAGACTTTTATTACACCAATTGGATGCTCACAGCTGTTCACTCACTCTCTTCAGATTCAGATTCTGACTCTTCATCAGCCTCTTTGAGCCACTGAATGAATGGCAAAACCTATAATTATAATAAAGTACAATATAAATTCAGTAAAATAAGATCAAGTCATTTTCAACACAAAAATCAAACTCAGGTACACTCAGGTATAGCATAGCTCTCCAATCACGTGTGTTTGGAGGAGTTTAGTAACAGTGACATCCATTGATAAAACTAAGCTAAAAAAGCCATTAAGGAAGCAAGCAGATTCACTAAAGAAAAATAAAGCAATAACATATTCAGTGGATTCATGTACCATCCAAAATCATATAATAAATTCAAAAAGATCTTTAAAGAACAAAATATCTCTTGGCACCTACAAATAAGTTTACTCACTATTAACATTGTTAATTTCAAAAAATTCTTCTTCTTTAACTTCCCTAGTTGTACCACTATCATGGTGTTAGGGGATTCTTGTTCCTTTATCCCTTTTAAGTTTGAGCCTGAGGAACCGAAGCTTTGGATTCAATAGAGAACCAGGATAGGTGATCAGCCCAATGTCTGCTGTGAAGGTGAAGGAAGTGGATGATATATATGAGGGCAAGGTGAATGATAAGAAAGATGATGATGGAGCAATTGGTGGAATGCTGACGGGGGAAACCGGAGGACCCGGAGAACACCTGTCCCAGCATCATGTTGTCCACCACAAATCTAACTTTGCGGTCGCCTGAGATTGAACCCGGGTCGCCTGGGTGAAAGCCAAGCAGTCTAACCACTCAGCCATGGTGCGGCTAATTTCAAAAATAAAAGATGAAATCCTACCAATCAATACATCCAGAATATACCAAATATATTCTAGTTGTGAACAATTCTACATAGGGAAAATTAAACAAACCTAAGAACCAGAGTCAAGAACTTTTTAGAAACATCAAAGTGAAAGAAGAAGATAAATTAGCAGTAGTATTTCACTTTTGGAACAGAAACCACGACATTGATCCAAAATTATTAAAAGGTATGGTAAATCATAACAAATTAACTACGTGGGAGAAAATCTAAATATGTAAATATAAAGATGGAGTTGTGGAAATGTAGAGTCAGACTGAAAAATTCAATGCCATGGCCAGGATTTGAACCACGGATCTTCTGGTTTCTGTTCAGCTGAACTACCATTGTGCTATGGCCAACGTGCTGATATGACATTAAATTCTCCAACTGACTCGTATTTTCCCGGTAAACCACTTAGGAGTTCTCATAAACACATGAGACAACTACCTTAATGGCGACTTACTATATTGTAAGTACTTTAAGGCCCGAGCTTTATAGTTAACCACTATTAGGTCAATTAATGGAAATTAATTGTTCTTTCACACTGGCCGTGTGTAGGCTAAATTGTGGAAACGTAGAGTCAGACTGAAAAATACAATGCCATAGCCGGGATTTGAACCACGGATCTTCTGGTTTCCGTTCAGCCGCACTACCATTGTGCTACTATGGCCAACGTGCCGATATGACATTAAATTCTCCAACTGACTCGTATTTTCTCGGTAAACCACTTAGGAGTTCTCATAAACACATGAGACAACTACCTTAATGACGACTTACTATATTGTAAGTACTTTAAGGCCCGGGTTTTATAGTTAACCACTATTAGGTCAATTAATGGAAATTAATTGTTATTTCACACTGGTCGTGTGTAGGCTAAATTGTGGAAACGTAGAGTCAGACTGAAAAATTCAATGCCATAGCCGGGATTTGAACCACGGATCTTCTGGAGTTATAAATCCCACCAGTCGATAATTTAATACAGAAGTTCATAGTTTCACCACCAGAAAGAAGACTGGAGGCAACAACAACAGACAAGTTGGATCTTCGAGTTTGAAAATGAAAGCAACAGCTCCTGAAGCTAGTTCCTCAAAAATGAAAAAGTTCATGACATAGTGCGAAAAAGTCAGACTACAAAATGTTTACTAACATGCAACTTCGTTTTTCCCATTAATGATACTTTTACAGTTTCAATAGAGAGTTCATTTCTTTAGTCTGTCCATACTGCATTGATTAAAAAAATGAATAAAAGCTTGGTGCTTTGGAAGGACTGTTTAAGTTGGAAGCAATACATCAACACAAAGAGAGTCAAATTTGGCAATAAAGAGTTTTGATGTATGTGAAAGTAAAACTGAATATATTTAAAATAGCTGCATATATGTACACTGCTCAAGAGACTGATTAACTGGGGACAAAGATTTGGGGCTATCTGTCTCCATAGTAATGAACCTGATGGAACTTGTACTTCATCAGGGTAGGACTATATATTTAGATATTACAAAAAATAGTTAAATGACACAAAAAAGTATCTTTACACCAGCTATATATAACCATATAAATTGTTTAGTAATTTGAAGAGCTGTAAATCCATGCAAGACAATGGCCTGATTAGACTTCCAAATATCAACAGCTCACAGCCTAATTGAGCACTATAACATTCAGAGACCTCTTTAGACTGGGGATAAGAAATTTAACATCCCAGCACAACCCCATCAGTCAATCAATTCCTTTAATTCCTAGGTGGAACATGGGGCCGTAACAAATCTTTGGTGCAAAACTTAAGAGAGCCTGTATCTCCTCCCAGGACTTATTTATTGCTCTTTATTCTGCACCCTTCATACTTGAAGGAAAACGCTTTCCTAAAAGGATATTAACCACAGCAGAAAAAGTAGCCTCCATTTTGAAAATGTCTTTTGTATCGCAAAAAAGGGGTTTGCAATGAAACCAGTAACATTTACTGTAAATGTGATGCCCCCTTGTGTGTTTATCCTGTTTTGAGGTTTACCATAAAAAAGCCCATTAAAGATAAGCTTTTATCTCTTATAGAATTCATTTAAATTTATTTTAAAAGAGAAAGATTAAAATAATTGCCAAATAAGCATTAAATACATGTATGAGCAGGTGTCAAAAAATAGCCGGAATTGCTTTTTAATGGAAAATGCCACTCACTTTATTCAGATTCCGTTACACACTTTCAAAGCATTCTCCCTTGGACACAATACAATGATTCCAGCATTCAGTGTTCAAAACACTCCCTGAAGCTCCTTTTTGACAGTCTTTGAGTACATTTGAAATTTTACTGCTTAGCTCTCAGTCTCTCTGAAAATGATGACACCAGAGCTCATTTTTACTCATTTTTACCTAGTCACATGGGACTAGGTCTGGTGAATAAGGTGGACATGGCATCACCTCAGTGCCTAATTAAGTGAGTGAGTGAGTGTGATGTTTTAGGGCCCGTCGACAACAAGGTCATTTGGGCCCTGCCTAATTAAGTAATTGTTTCTTGGGTCTTGATGACGCAATGAGCAGGGGCATTATGCTGATGAAGGATCCATTCCGTTTAAGCAAGACTTGATCGTTTTGTTGCAATTTTCCTCCTTAATGGCCCCTTCACTACCCCACTTTCAGTATCTCCAACCACAGTTTACTGGGAAAATATATGAGTCAGTTGGAGAATTTAATGTTATGATGGCACATTGGCCATGTAGCTCAATGGGTAAGAGTGACTGGATGTAAACCAGGAGGTCTGTGGTTCAAATCCTGGCCGTGACATAGAATTTTTCAGTTTGACTCTATCTATCCATAAAGCTTAGCCTATACATGGCTAGTGTGAAGGAACAATTAATTTCCATTGACTTAAATAATAAAAGTTTAATGAGGAAGCCTGGGACTCAAGTACTTACAATAGTAAGTCGCCACAAACAGTGTATCTCGAATACGAGAGCCCCTAGTGGTTCACCGGGAAAATATACAAGTCAATTGGAGAATTTAATGTCATGACGGCATGTTGGCCATGTTAGCTCAATGCGTAAGAGCGACTAGATGGAAACGAGGATATCTGTGATTCAAATCCCAGCCGTGGCGTTGAATTTTTCAGTTTGACTCTATCTATCCAAATGCCTTGTTTACCGAGAAAGACCAGATGCATCATTTTCCCTGCACTTATATTATAGTTGAACTTTTGTCTTTCTGGTTCATGGACTTCAAGGATGTCTCCAATGGGCACTTTCCTGCTTTATCTCTGGGTCAAAATGAAGAAACCAGGATTCGTCTACATGTGACGACTTTGTCCAAAAAATCTGGTTCTTGCTGAAGCCTTTCCTTTCACTGTTGACATGCCATCACACTATGCGCCTTCTGTTTGTCACTGATTACACGAGGCACCCACTTAACTTTTCTATACCCCAGAACATTTTGTACAATGTCTTCAACTGATCCGTAGGATATATTCATAATCTCGGCAATTTGTGTTAACCTTAAATGGCAGCTTTCTGCAACATGAGATCAATTGTGTTGATGCTGATGTCTATTTTCAAAGTTGACAGTCTTTTGGGACATGGAGCATCTTCTAGGTCATTTCTACCCTCCCAAAATCGTTTATGCCATTCAAACACTTGAGTTTTCTTTATTGCTTGCTCCTTGTAGGCTTGCTGCAACATTTCCAATGTTTGTGATGCAGTTTTGTCAAGAAGAATGCAAAATCTAACTGATGTGCGCTGCTGCAACTTGAGATCCATGTTGGGTACAGTAAACACGGACTCACACTTCTCCTGCTACCCTCTAACTGAGCACTTCCAGACAAATGACGAGTATGCCATTTCATCACTCAAGGTCAGACCTCTCCATTACTATCAACACCCATCTCATGAGCAAGCACTTTTAAATGCAAAATAATAATTCCTGTTAGTTTTTGACATCCCCTAGTATGCAAAGATGTCTATGGACGTCCATATCAGTGAAAGGGTTAAACATTTTCAAAATTTAAACATATGTATAGTTTTCCAATGGATTCCATTCCACTGAGGAATTTCTGGAAATGAGCAAGTGGAGTACGTTGGCCAAGAAGGGTTCCAAAATTGCTGGAACAACAAAACATTACACCCCCAATGAAACAGTTGAAAGATTATTTTAAAACATTTTTGCAATCTATCGTGACAAATATCTGACTTCCTCTGAAAAACTTATTTAAAAGAATCTCCAAAATAAACTCAAAACAATTCCAGGTATACCTAGAAAACCATCTGTTGCAATGTCCTGAAATTTCACAGGCCATGATTTTCTGAGTGGTTGTCTCTAAATATTGGAAAACAAATTGAAGAATGATTATTTTGAGTGATAATTATGAATTATTATCAAATTATGGGTGACACACACACACATGCACGAAATGCACGCATGCACACACTTTCTGTATGCACCTTGTAATAATTCTAAATTTATTTGATGTCACGTGACATCACTCATGCTTTCTGACATATGTTTCAGTAAATAGTTCTTCCCATCATCAGTTGTTTTACATTAAAAACAAATTTGTTTTAATTGCAATGCTTAGCATTAAAAACAAAACTGATACTTTACACGAAAGCTGACAAAGAAAACAGAGTAATAATACTTCAAAAAGGTGATTTTATTAGCGGAAAATATGTTACAATGGCAGCAGCACATAGAAATTCAACAATGTCCATTAAAACCACACTTAAAAACCTTAAATCAAGCCATAAAGAAATTGAAACTTAAATAACATCGTAGAATCAATACTATGATCAAATCTTTGATCTCTACCATGCATTTGTGCCTTACAAATACAATAGTCAATAATACTGATTCAATCTACAAACTGGCAAAATTGTTAGTGCTCTTCACTGCCAAGATTCAACAGTGCATAACAATACAAATAAAATATTTAGTGATTATTTTCCACTTATCTTAAGAAGTTGATGTTAATACTTCTATCTTCTCTAATTGAAATTAATTTCGTAGACATTTGCCCACATCTACAGTCAAACACACTTCGTTGTCAAGGATACCATGTATTTACGTATTTATGTATTACCAACATCTGAAGACGAAACAAATCTAAAAACAGAATCAATTGCCAGTATGTCAAAATTCATTATGCAATTTTTATTTTTTAGAATAAATATTTTTTTCCAAACCATTAAATCTATGGGAACATTTAATTGTTTTAATAATATAACTGCGGGATTTATTTCATGGTTAAATGACCAAAACTGATCTGCCAGGGCCGATTTATCAATTTGTTTATATCTAATGTTACGAAAATGTTCTTTCTTTCTGGTTTCCAAACTACATTTCGTCTTTCCAATATACACCTGATCACAATCTAAGCAATTAAATTTAATTTTTTAAATTAAATTAAATTTTTTGGTCATTTAACCATGAAATAAATCCCGAAGTTAAATTATTAAAACAATTAAATGTTCCCATAGATTTAATGGTTTGGGAAAAAATATTCTAAAAAATAAAAACTGCGTAATGAATTTTGACATACCAGCAATTGATTCTGTTTTTAGGTTTGTTTCGTCTTCAGATGTTGGTAATACGTAAATAAGTAAATACATGGTATCCTTGACAACGAAGTGTGTTTGACTGAAGATGTGGGCAAATGTCTATGAAATTAATTTCAATTAGAGAAGATAGAGATATTGTCATCAACTTCTTAAGGTAAGTGGAAAATAATCACTAAATATTTTATTTGCATTATATTTATTATTCCACTGTAACTAGCTTCATTTTCTGTGTAATCAGTGCATAACAAATTAAAACTTACTAGAAGGCAAGACTGGTTTGTTTTGATGTCACAGCATTATTTGTAAACATTCCTACAATTTCACTCCTACTGTATTTAAAAGAAATGGCTTCAACAAGCTACCACCCCAAAAGATGGGATAGATGATCTTCTACAATTCACCAATCTATGAATCACAGAAAACAGTTTCAACAAGTTTTTCCAACTGACAGGTCTAATCATGGGAAACTCACTTTCATCATTCTTGGCAGCTATATTTATGAGTTATTTGGAAACACAACTTCCTTCCCATACATTTCAAAGTATGGCACAAATGTGTAAACATTTTCACTATAGCTACTAACAGGTTTATACAAGATGCCGTTTCACTCAACTTGCAAAACATACCAATAAAGTTTACAATTTAAGTAGAACAACAAGACACACTATTCCCTTCTTGGAAGTGTTGAAAACAGTGTTGTTATAATAAATTAAATTTAAAGGTGTCATTAATCAACTCCCTTTAAATTTAAGACAAACTATCTTGGTAAGACATGAAAGTAATTCAGGAAGAAAAAAAAAAAAGGATGCCAAAAATCTGCATACTCAGATAATTACATAAAGAACAATAAATACAATCCCATAACACATCAACATGCAGTACTAAACAGCTTAACACATAGGTTGGCATACATCTTCCTGAAACTATATCAACTGCAGTAACAACACATAGTAAACACACCTAAAAACAATAGGTTCAACAAACTATCAACATGAAAACTGCATAATAAGTATGAGTTGTTTAACAAACAAATGGATGATTCTGCAGTCGTACTCCATTTCTGGATGATCGACCATAACATCAAAATGAATATTACTCTAATTAAACCAGCCATATTTACAACAAAACTGGACAGCTGAAAGAAATTCTGCATTTTAAAACCTACCCCATAACTAATGAGTTTTGATTTGTCGCTATCAAGTCCGCTCTGGAAGAACATTTTATTAGCATAAGATGACTCACAATAGACAACTGCCACAACGGAAAATACAACAACATGGGCTGTTAGACAAATTTTGATGATGGGAACACACTGTTTCTCAAAACATCTCATGTGAGTTAACTTAAGTGATAACTAATTCTGACTCATCATTAAGTAAACTCAGAAACATAAAATGGTTTCTAGCTTCTTTTCATATATTTTGTTGTTGTTTTCAAATGCTAGGCTTTGGCAATGAAGCCATTAGCTCTCTTGCTCACCAATATTTCTGTGTAGTGGGTCCGGCAGGTAGGGCTTCACAGGTTAAAAGATGTCCTTCAGTCATTTCCTTTTCTTTATTGCACAGAGAACAATTTGGACTTGTATAAATTCCTATTCTGTGTAAGTGTTTGGCCAAATAATCATGTTCTGTAAGTAATCTAAAATTTGCTACTGCAGCTTTACGTGGGATTTCTGGAATAATTTCTGGATTTTTAATTAAAATGTTCCATTTTTTATCTTCGGCTTTGGTTTTGTTTGTTTTTATATTTGCTTTTGATTAATCTTTTTATGGATGTAAAGGGTAAGTTTTTGCTTTTGTTCTGAATTAAAGTTGCACCTTTTTTGGCAAGAAAATCATATATTAATATAATAATTCTACTTGACTATTTAGAGATTGGAAATAAGCACCTAATGAGTTGTAGTAACCCAGATGAATAATATGGGAACTCAGCTCTCACCTTGAAACTTGGATATTATAAACCTTTAATATTATTTTAAGCTTCTTTTGATAAGTTAACATCAATATTAGCTTGGCACAAATTATTACCCTGCCCTACAAACATTACATGCCATACATTGTCAGAATTTAATTATTAACTAATTTAACATCCAGATGATGTGACTGTACAATATTCATTATGAGTGTAACTGTACCTTAAATTGGTTGTGGCATATTACTTTCCATTTTTCGTTGCTCTCCCATTTTTCTTTAACTAGTTTTTATGTTTAATCCATATGATAGAGAATTCTTTCAATGTATAATGGATAGGAATGTATATCTATTGTAGAATGAAGTTTTATAAAATGTATAGAAACCAAATTTCTGCCTGCCTCGGTAGCGTAGATGGCAGCGTGTCTGCCTCACATTCAAAAGGTCCCGAGTTCGAATCTCGGTCAGGGTGAGTAACCTGGATAAGTTTTTTTCCAGGGTTTTCCCTTATCCTTAAAGACAAATGTCGGGTAGCTCTAAGCTCCATGGGCCCTGGACACATTTGAGCATAATTTCACCAATTTCATTCACCGTACGATATGACTTATTAAAATTATTAAATTATTATCAAATATAAATTATTAAATTATTAAATAATTATCAAATTATTAAAAAAAATCTCAATGTTATACTGAGTTTTCAAACTGTTTTCTGTTTAAATTAATTAGGAGTCGATTAATGACACAAAACAACACTTACTTTTAAATTTTCCCGGAACCGGTTTCTGAGGCCTTCCCTCTATCTTCAGCCGGACATCGACTTGTTCTCATTGGTGTAGCTGGCAATATTTTGTCATCGGTCTCCTCTGGTGGCGGTTCGAGGAACTTGCTGAACAAATCTTTCTGAAGGATGTCGAAATTGAATACTTTGTTCTTATTTTTTGAAATAAAGATTTGTTCCCATGTGGACAGTTCTTCTTTTCCTGTTGTATGTTTTAGTAATTTTGGTTCTGGATTTGTTGTGGTTTTTTTCCCAAAAATGCGTGGCAACTGCTGATTTTTCTAATTGTTTGTATTTTATGTTCCTAAAGTGTTCCTTTGCTCTTGTTTCTAAATTTCTTTTGGTTTTTCCAATATAAATTTGACTACAGTCACAGCATTCAATTTGATATATACCAGATTTTTTGTTAGATGGAATGGCATCTTTGATGTTTGAGCAAATTAGGTTTTTTAAGGAGTAATGGTTCACTGGAGCTAGTTGAATGTTTTGTTTTTTGAAGACTTTTTTGAATTTATCAAAGGCCCATGGATGGTAAGTGAATTTTTTGAAGATCATTTTAGTTTCTGTAGCTGAGAGGGTTGTGGTTTCCTTTAGTAGTTTCTTCTTTTTTGCTAAGTTCACTTTTTTGTCTACTAGTGATTTGGGAAAGTCATTTTTCTGTGCTATTTCAATAATTTTGTTGTATTCTATTTTGTATTCTTCTGCTGTGAGAGGGATGTTGACCAGTCTGTGTGCTAAACTATTAAAGACTGCCTGTTTGTGGGATCTTGGATTGTAGCCATTAGCTTTTATGTAGTTGTCTGTGTTGGTTTTCTGTAAATGCCAAAGTTTATTCTATTTTTATTTCTGATTATTTTTAGACCTAAAAATGGTAAATACTCGTCTTTTTCAACTTCTACAGTGAACTTGATGCTTTTTTCTTGAATATTTAAAAGTTTTAGTGCATCACTAATGTGTTTTTTTGGCACTATGGCAAATATGTCATCTACATATCTTTGCCAGAGTTTGAACATCCATGGGAAACCTTTAGTGATCCTTATTTCTAGTGCACTCATGTACAGATCGGCCAGGAAGGGTGATAAGGGGTTGCCCATTGCTAAACCAGAAGTTTGATGGAAATATTTTGTTTGAAACTGGAAGAAATTCTGTTCTATGCATAATTTGGTAAGTTCGATGTAATCTGAAATTTCAAGTGATGACATTCCAAGTGATTTGAGCCATTTTTCTATCAATGTTGGGAGTTGTTTAACTGGTATGCTGGGAAACAGTGATTTAACGTCAGATGAGACTAGTGTGTCCTCTTCATTTAGTTCAGTATCCTTAATGTGTTCTATAAGTTCATAGGTGTTTTTGATGCTTAGGCTATCGAATTTTGGAAATGAGTTGAATTTATTTATTAGCCACTTTGCAAGTTTGTATGTTGGTGAATTTATACTGCTAACTATAGGTCTCATTGTTATGGATGGTTTGTGTATTTTGGGTAAGCCATAAAGTCTAGGTAAGGTTGGGTTATCTGGTTTAACTGCATATTTGTTTGATATTATACTTGATTTTGCTATTGTTTTTTCAAATGATTTTATGCAAGCTGTTAATGGATTTTTGTTAATGGTTTCATATTCACTGTTAGTTAGCATTTCTTCCATTTTTGCAAGGTAATGAGATTTATCCATTATGACTATTTTGTTACCTTTGTCTGCCTTGGTGTATATGACGTTTTTTTGTTTCAATGAATGGATAATATTTTGTTTGCTCTTCTGAACGGATCTGGTTTTTATTTCTTCCAAAATATTTTCACATTGGCTTTTAAGTGGATTTTGTTTTGATACTGGTAGACACTGTGCCGAAATGTTTATATCCGCAATGTAGTCCTCAATTTCGTTTGAAAAACTTACACAACTTTTTAATCCTTTGTTTAGAAGACCTAATTCTTTTGTGGAGTAATTTTGATTAGATAGATTTACAACGTTTTCAAAGTTTTGCGTGTTTGTTTTTTCGTTTATGCTACTTATTGCCGTTTTGCATTTAGCGTGTGGACTAATTGCTGTTGGACTCAAGTTTCTATTTCCGATGTGTCTCTTATTCTTAAACTTTTTTTTGGTATGGTTTCGATGTGAAGAAATGTTCATCAAATTGGTCAATTTGTACTTTAGTTTTTCGGTTTTTGTTTTCATTTTCTTGCTTAGCATTGTCAAATAGTTTTGTTCGAAGTTATCCCACATCGTGTTTCCCAGTGTTTTCATTAAAACTGAATGAAGTTTATAAAGTTTCAATTCCGTTTCTTCCAAATGTTTATAATGTTTATTGATTTCTAGCTGTAAAACTTTTCTCTCGGCCGCTCTGTGTTGATTTCCGTTGCCTGGTTTTACTATCCTCCGGACAAATCGGGGTGTAACTTTATTTCCTAAACATAGTTTTATGAATTTTATGTTTGCAAAAAGATTTCTCTTCTTTTCATGCAGTTTTAAGAATGTTTTTATTTCTTGCTTATTACCAACATTTTCATTGAATCCGTCATGCGTTTTAAATTTTAAATAGGTTACCTTATCTGCCATATTGTCAGCTGTTGTTACGTGCGATCAGTTGGTATAATTTCCACTTCTTGAAGACTTGTTTGCCTATTTTATAAATCCTTTCATGGAAGTGTTGAAAACAGTGTTGTTGTATAAACTAAATTAATTAGGAGTCGATTAATGACACAAAACAACACTTACTTTTAAATTTTCCCGGAACCGGTTTCTGAGGCCTTCCCTCTATCTTCAGTCGGACATCGACTTGTTCTCATTGGTGTAGCTGGCAATATTTTGTCATCGGTCTCCTCTGGTGGCGGTTCGAGGAACTTGCTGAACAAATCTTTCTGGGGGATGTCGAAATTGAATACTTTGTTCTTATTTTTTGAAATAAAGATTTGTTCCCATGTGGACAGTTCTTCTTTTCCTGTTGTATGTTTTAGTAATTTTGGTTCTGGATTTATGTTGTGGTTTTTTTCCCAAAAATGCGTGGCAACTACTGATTTTTCTAATTGTTTGTATTTTATGATCCTAAAGTGTTCCTTTGCTCTTGTTTCTAAATTTCTTTTGGTTTTTCCAATATAAATTTGACTACAGTCACAGCATTCAATTTGATATATACCAGATTTTTTGTTTTCTGTTTGTATATATGTGAGGTGTAAAATGAATGGTGAAGATGAATTCAAGGAGCATACATCATTAGCATTTTGCATGAATTCTATATATTAAAAAAAAGGGGCAGATATTTCAGCTGCTATTCTATTTTAACAAAAATAAAACTGACTTCTTGATATTATAGCACAGAAGTCTAGCTGTAATCTGTAGTGCCACTGAAAGGCTTCATATACATCATAAAAATATTTATGAAACTGCTCCCTTGCATCTGCACAGATATTTAAAATTACTTTTATTGCTGAACCTCAAAACCTAATGATGACTTTAAATACTTCATTGCCGATGAAATCTGTATAACAATATTAACAAACCTGTTTACGCAGTGCAGTTGCTGTGGGAGAATCATGTTCAGCAGAACTGTGCCATGCCAATATGATATCCTCAGCAAGAATATCTTCATCATAAAAATAATGTAGCAGCTTAATAAGTACTTCACGTACTTCATTTGTGCTTGATGCCATATCCTGAAAAATAACAATATCATAGTTAAAACAAATTTTTTCTTAACTGAAAAAATTATTTATAGTTGGATTTTAACATACCATCACTTACATTTTTACTATTTTGAGACATTAATTTCAGAATTTTCTATTTTCAACTTCAAAGGTCTGACTATTGTCTTCTTTGTTGTCTTCTCTCTGGTGGTGGAACTAATTATCAAATTGACTGGTGGTATTTATAAGTTATTTTACACTGTCCTTATTTTTCATATGAAGTTGTTCTCTCACACCAGCTTGTTTTTGTTTATCACCCCCTTTTAATAATTTTGGATTTAGGCCAAGATCATGGTTTTCATTAAAAAATGAAATACTAGAGCTGACTTATCTTCCTGTTTCAATTTCATGTTTCTAAAATGCTCTTTGACTCTGGTTTTTAGGCTTCCTTTAGTTTGTCCTATGTAGCATTTCATCTTTTGTTTTTGAATTTAACAACTCAATTTGTAGAGTATCAATTTGTAGATGCCAAGATGATATTTTGTTATTTAAAGATCTTTTTGAATTTATTAAATGTTTTCAGAAGGGACGTGAATCCAATGATATGCCTTTGCTTTCTTTTTCCTTAGTGAATGTGGTTGTTGCCTTAATTGTTTTCTTTAGCTTAGCTTTTACAATTTTCTTAAATACAAGACTTTTGTTGTATTCATTTTCTTCTGCTATGTGAATTATGCCTTTTTGCTCCTTTTAGTATTCTGCTTTATTTATGGGTATGTTGACTAATCTGTGAGTAAGATTAGAGAGATTTTGCCTTAGCGTGTTGTCTAATATGGTATCGGCTATTGTCATGCGGCTTGAATATGGTATATATTGTAGAGTATGCTACTGAGTCAGAGTTTTTGCATGAGTCATTGGATATGGTACAATAAAGAGAACAGAAAATGGAGCAATTACTTGATACTGCAGCGTTTGGTGGCATTGATGATGAGTTATTGGAAGATATGACAATTCATAGTATTAACAGACAAAGAAATATCCCCCAAGGAGGTGTGGCAATTCGGAGACTAGATTTAAATCAATTTACAGATGAAGAATGCCGACTCTATTTTTGTTTTGATAAAATGGCTCTACGACGGCTAGTAGAGACTTCACATATACCGCCTAGAATTGTAACAAGAACGATATTCTGCTAGAGGTAAGTCTGAATAAACAATTTACATCCTTTCCTATGGATATACCATGTAAGTCACTTACCCCTATTTATTTTTGAATTTATGCAACATGCTAAGCAACATGCCTTTCTTGAATGCCTTTTAATGGATGATTTGCACAACAGTTTATAGAGGAGGGGTAGATAACTCAGTGCATAAGTGTTGTATGGGACAGAAAGCAATCACTATGTACGAGTGGGTGTCGTAAAGTTTTAATTATCACCCGGTAGTTTTTATGCTAGAGTGATGAACATTTTTCAGTGTCATCATTGATCCCTCGGGACATAATGTTGGTAGTTTCAGTGATTTGAGTCCTTTTGGTTTTTCACAGTGAGTACCAGAAGTGACTGAGGTGTAAGATGGAGAAAATTGAGGCTCGTAGGGTGATCAGGTTCCTGCATTTGAAGGGCAAAACTACCCAGAAAATCCATGATAAGATGACGGCTGTTTATGGAAATGATTGCCCATTGTATGACACTATTGTGAGGTGGAAAAGGAGTTTTCAAACTGGTCACATGTCCCTGACAGATGAGCCAAAAGCTGGTAGACCATCAATGACAGACGATGCTGTCACAGTGAAGAAAGTGGAGTGTAATATTGGAAGACAGATGAACAACCATCCAAATGATCATGAATGAGACACATCTTAGTTATGGTAGTGTGTGGAAAATTATTCATGATGAACTGCACATGTCTAAGGTGTCTTCATGGTGGGTTCTACGTTTGTTAACCCCTTTCCAAAAGCAAACATAGAATGACCTTTCAAGACAGATGTTGATGCTGTTGGAACAGGACGAAGATGATTTTTTTGATTGTCTGATAACCATGGATGAATCCTGGATTTATCAGTATGATCCAGAAACAAAAACCATGAGCATGGAATGGAAACATTCCGATTCCCCCCTCCCAAAAAGGCAAAGATGCAAAAGTCAGCTGGGAAGGTCATGCTTTCAGTTTTCTGGGACTGTCATAGAGTCATCCTTACAGATTATCTTGTCAAGGATCAAACCATCAATGGCAGATACTACTGCAATCTTCTGGACAATTTATGAGCAGCTCTGATTAAGAAACAAAGCAGTATGCTCTCCAAAGGTGTACGTCTTCTGGCTGACAATGCACCAGCTCATTTATCTCAAGTTGTAATTGACAGAACAAGGGAGTGTGGCTTTGAAACCTTACAGTATCTACCGTATTTGCCCGATCCCGCACCAAGTGAATTTTTTTTTTTGTTCCCGGAAATGAAGAATCTGTTGCATGGTCACTGATTTGACAACACTAATGACACCATTAATGAAGTGGAAGAGTGGTTTAAAGCAAATTCTGCAGACTTTTTCAATCAAGGTATTTTGAAGGTCAAGAAACACTGGGAAAAATGTGTAAATCTGGATGGTGACTACACAGAGAAGAACTAACAAGCACATATCAATACACTATCACATTTTTTAAAGGGTGATAATTAAAACTTTATGACACCCCCTTGTATGTCAATTAGAAAAACATCATACCCAGATACAGAGAGCTGCAGTAATAATTTAGACCAGTTTACAAACTTTTATTCATTAGCTTACATTCACACACACATTTAAACATACCTCTGAAGGAACATCCAATCACATGCATCAAGTGACAATAACACTGAAACATAAAATGGCAGATTTACATGGTGGAACCAATTGGATTTAAATCTTCAGCCAACAAATGTTTTCGTTGCGCAGCCATGTCAAAATTACTGTCACTTTGTGGGTTCATAGAATTAAAAGTCCAATTTGCAGAAATTCAAAGCGTTCTTTATTTGCGTAGAAATACACTTCGTAGCAGCAGAATTACATCACCTACACAACCACAATCTACCAAGGTTGATGACCACAACAGCGTTCTGATTACAACTGTTTACAGCACTCCTGTTACAGCATCTGTTCAGCTGTTTACTACTACTGCTCTGTTTACGACTGTTCTCGACTGTCCTTGGCAAGTCGTTGCATCTTTAAATACCTCCACTGATAATTCCAGACTGTTCCAGAACAATCAAGAAACCGAACATTCTCCATCAATCAAGATGTTACCAGAATGTTTTAACTTTATCTGCTTTGGCATACCTTTTATCTCAGTGATACACTATCTGACTGTTATCTTTATGTACACAAACCGTGCTTATCTCTCCGCACCGAACCTTCTGTGCTTTATGCTGCAACACTGCTCCCTCCTCAAGGCTGGTCGTCCCAAACAGCACCATCGTAGCGGGCCAGATGATCCAAGTGTAACACCAACATCTTCCCTCGGGGCACCTTCTAGATGTGGTAGACCACATCGTTAATCCCCTTCACCACCCGGTACGGTCCATGCCACGGCTGTTGAAGTTTCGTGCAGCGTCCCTTGGTCCGAGTAGGGCGCTACAACCAGACCAGGTCATATTGCTGGAACCCTTGGCTGTTGGCTTGCCTGTCGTATCGGGTCTTCATGCGGTCGCTTGCCTTCTGGAAGTTCTGATGAGCCATCTTATGCATGTCGTGCAGATGGTCCACCAGGTTCTCTACATACTCAGTTGTAGGCTGCTTCGCCTCCGGGGGGCTTCCAAAAGCCAGGTCACAAGGGAGGTGTAACTCTCGGCCGAACATTAAGCTGGCTGGCGTCATTCCAGTGGTGTTGTGTGTTGACGAGCGGTAGGCCAGCAACAACAGTGGCACCTTGACGTCCAAGTCTCGCTGATGGCTGGCCACGACCTTCCTCAGGTGTTCTTCTAAGGTCTTGATGTACCTTTCGACCATGCCATCCGACTGGGGATGTAGAGGTGTTGTGCGGGTCTTGTTAGCGTCAAGTCTTTCAAGTGCCTGCTTCATTAGGTTGAACTCAAAATTGGTACCCTGGTCGCTGTGGAGCTCTAACGGCACCCCAAATCGGCAGAACACTTGTTCCACGAGGCAGTCTGTGATTGTCTTTGCCTCCTGGTTCGGGATGGCATACACCTCCGGCCACTTGGTGAAGTAGTCCACGACCACCATTGTTGCCTCGATCGGACACTGGGAATGGTCTAGCTATGTCGACGGCGATCCTTTCGAATGGCGCTCCGACGTTGTACTGCTGCATGCGACCCTGGCTCCGAGTCTGGGGGCCACGACTTGCCGCGCATACGTGACATTGACGGCACCATCTCTCAGCATCTGCTCCGAGCCTCAGCCAGTAGTAGCGCTGCCGAAGTTTGTCGATCGTCCGGTTTGCCTCCAGGTGTTCTCCTGAAGTACCGGCGTATACTTGCTCCAAGACTTCCGGGACCTTACTTCGGGAAAGTACCAACTGTTCTCTTTGCGTCTTCCCATCAGGTGATTCCTATGCCCGGAACAGCACGCCCTCTCTGATTTTCAGTCCTATTGAGCCCAATACGACTTGTAAGTGGCGCTCCTCGGTGGGATGTCCTCCCAGGTTGGTCTTGTCCCTGCCTCCACTTCCCTCAAGAGTGGTCCCGAGTCTGTGTCTGCCAGCTGCTCCCTCCTCAGGCCTGCGCTATCCCAGCCATCCGCAGGCACTGACGTGACCACTCTGACAGCTGCGGCACGCTCCTTCTCTTCCACTCTTGTGCATTGGCCGCACTCCTCTGGACAGGGTCTTCGGGACATGGCATCTGCGTTACCGTGGGTCTTCCCTCTACGATGTTCAGAGGTGAAGTCGTACCCCTGTAGCCTCTGGACCCATCGGGCTATCTAGCCTTCCAGGTTTCTATAGCTCAGTAGCCAGGTTAGGGCGGAGTGGTCAGTCCTTAGGTGGAATGGCTGATCGCACAGGTACTTGTGGAAGTGTTCCAAGGTCTTTACCACCGCCAGAAGTTCTCGCCGGGTGACACAGTAGTTCTTCTCTGCCTTGGCTGAAGACGCGCTGGTATCGTCTCAGCAGTCATCGAACCTTCTCGAGCTGTTATGAGGTCAGGTGGTCAGCCGCCCTCTCCAATAAGCCTTCCAGCCGAGGCCCCAGGTGTTGCGTCGGCGCCGGCTCCTGTGTTTTGTCGATTGCGGTTACGCTGACCACGGGCTCGCACGTCCCCAGCTCCGTTCCGACCCGGACGTCGTGATCGGTGTCCACTAGGTTAAGCAGCCTCATTGGCATCTCCTCTCGGCACTGCAACAATGTTCTGGCTATATATAGTCCGTGCACAGGTGTCTTCTGGTCCAGCATCATTTTCTTCGTTCGCTGTCCTTCCAGTCGCGCCATCACCACCTCCTTTCTCGCGGGGACAACCACGTCTTCCTTCAAGATGACCCTGCAGATTCCAAGGTGTTCTTCGGGTTGCCGGAGCATGACCTCTTCTCCATTGAGCCGCAGGACCTTCTTGCAGACGTCGACCGTCGCCTCATGGCTCCTGAGGGCATCCAATCCCAGTATCACCTCCTCAGCCACCTTCGCAACGAACACCCACAGACGCACGGCACTCTGTCCCACGGTCAACTTCAGTAGGGCCTCCTTCTCCACAGGCAAGGTGTCCTCCTATGCCGTCACTAGCTGGTATGGTCGGCTCGGTTTTCTCGACGCAAACCCTTGGTCACGTCAGGTCTGATGGTCACGGCTGCCCCGGTGTCTACGAGTACGCGGCACAGCCTCCCTCTCACCCAACCGTCCGCGATGAGGCTGTCATCCATACGCCGGCTGACGGCGCTCAGTGTCACTCGAGGGGATGGTGGTGATGGCGTCGACGTGCTCCTCGCCACGCCGGGCCTTACTCGTTCTTCCGGCTGCTCTTCCTGGTGTCGGTCATCGTCACGGCCAAGCTGCTATTTGCAGCTTCCGTCTTCGTTGTTAATTCGGCCTTCATTTCTTCCATCTTCTCGGTGATGTTGTTGTCCCACTTCTGACACCAATTGTGACTTTGTGGGTTCGTAGAATTAAAAGTCCAATTTGTGGAAATTCAAATCGTTCTTTATTTGCATAGAAATACACTTCGTAGCAGCAGAATTACATCACCTACACAACCACAATCTACCAAGGTCGATGACCACAACAACAGTGCTCTGATTACACCTGTTTACAGCACTCCTGTTTCAACATCTGTACAGCTGTTTACTACTACTGCTCTGTTTATGATTGTTCACGACTGCCCTTGGCAAGTCGTCACTTCTTTAAATACCTCCATTGATAATTCCAGACTGTTCCAGAACAATCAAGAAACCGAATGCTCTCCATCAATCAAGATGTTACCAGAACGTTTTAACTTTATCTGTTTTGGCATGCCTTTTATCTCAGTGATACACTAGCCGACTGTTATTTTTATCTGCAGGCTCTTTGTGTACACAAGCCGCACTTATCTCTCTGCATTGAACCTTCTGTGCTTTATGCCGTGACATTACTAAGAATTAGGTAGGTTGTTTTTCCTTCTGTACAAATTACAGCACTGTTTAGCTCATACTGTAATTGTAATGGTGGATGCAGTTCTTTTTATGTGTGTTAGAAGTACCAAAATGAGCTCAAAACACTGTGTGAAGCTGTAAAAGGTGTGTAAAGATTCGAGGTGGGTTTTAGGTATGCCCTTATTTATTCGTGTAGGAACCTTCCATCACAATGTAGCGTTGACTAAATGGTATATATTGGTTACTTCATCAGTCTGCTATTTCAACTTGGGTTCAAATCCTTCGTGATCACTTCAAAATTTTTGTTACCCTTTGTTTAACCTCTTGGGGCCTATAACATGATATTATAATACAACTTACTAACATTATAGGCATTTACAAAATACAATAATAGTCATGTTTTCTACTGGCATTTAGTTATAAATGTATAGTTCATAGTAGATATTTTATTATGGTATTGTGCTTGACACAGTCAACCAAGTTTCAAACCTTTCACAAATATGAAGTGAAACATATGATTTAAGCATGAAACAAAAACTATTACATTTAATGTCGTCGACACATTCCTAAAAATTGAAAGCATACTGCGTAACATGGTTTACAAGACTAGATTTGGTAAAGATAATAAGGACTCACAAAGTTAAACATGCTCTCTAATTGAAAATGAAGATAGCCCGTAGTTTCCCTTTGAAGGGCAAGAGCCTCTTCAGCCTGACGGTAGGGTGAGCTCGGCACAACTTATATGGTGAGGTAATTCCTGTAGTTCACTAATTATCAGATTGTTATTCTTGTGTATTTGGCTCACAAGAGAACCAATAGCAACAATAAATAAATTAGTAACTAAAATATAGACAATAAAGCCTAGGAGAAAGGGTTGTTTCGAACCTAGCCCTTGCATCACCATATGTATGCCAACAGCTAACTAATGTACTTGGCCAGCTGTCACATATTCTATGTCGCTCTTTGGGCAAGCACAATTTATCACCTTGCTAGTATTATATGCATGAAAAACCCTTGTTTATTTAAGCTTTTCACAACTTCTTGGTTCTTCTTCAGGGCTGTAAGTAGTGTCACGGCAACAGGCATAAAAGTTTCGGCACAAATAAGAAAACAGTCGGCGGATAAAGTTTCATGGTAATAATGAGCCTTGCTAAGCAGTTAATAATAGCGCCAGCGAGCAGCGATAACTGAGGTAAAGGACTCGCCGGCATAGATTAAGTTACGCTTCTAGAATGTGATAGAATGTTTGGTTTCTTTATTCTTCCGGAAATTTCTGGATTGATAGAGATTGTTTGGGTTCTGGCTGACTTTAGAACCATCTAGAGTTACAAATTAGGTATTTAAGGATGTGACGACTTGCAAAGTGAAGTAGTTGTGAAACAGTGTTGTGAAACAAGAGGAGTTGCAAGTTGTAAAACAGTGAGTTGTGTAACAAGAATGTTGTTGTAAAGAGAGCTGAACTGGATGCTGTTATTGCCATCGACCTTGGAGGATTGTGTTGTTATGTGATGTAATGTTGTTACGTGAGAATTGAACAGTGTATCTCTACGTAAATAAAGAACATTTAGAATTTGGGCAAATTGGACTTTTAATTCTATGAACCCACAAAGTCACAGTATTAATGCTGTTTGCGATAATACTGATTAGCAGGCCAGAGCTGCAATAATGGCTTTTGTACTAAAAGGGTCAATGTTTTCACTTTAGACTGTAAACTGCGTTGTTGCATAGATAACAATAAATAGGGGCAGGTGACTCACCTGGTATATGAGGTTATGTTGTACTGACAGTACATTTACTATTTCAGGAGTGGAAGATTTGTGCATATATATTTAGCATCTAGGATATCCCAGCAGGCTGTCTGATTTCGAAGCAGTTTTTGGCGTACCTTCTTCATATTTATCAGCAATAGCCAATGCAATGATGAACATAATATATAGAAATAAAGGTCACTTATTAACAAATCTGGCTAACCAAACTTGGCTTAACAGAAACAAATTGCAATATTATGCAAATGCTGTAAAATTCACGGAAGCACCTATAAGAAGTTGCTGGGTCTGTTAGGTTGATGGTACAGCTTGAGAAGGTGATCCATATGCTTCTTTATTGTACGGAAGGAAAATTTTTTTCCAGTTGAAGCTACCATATTTGCAACTATTTCTTTCCATACAGTTGGATCTTCATATGGGTTGGTTGAAATTACCTCCTGCATCAAAATTAAATCATCATTAATGGTAAAGTGTAATTTTCTTGTGTCATTTTGTAAGAGAAATGCTAACCGTGAAGCCTCACATTAAATGGCAAACTATAATGTGTCCGATTATATCTGTTTACAGTAAATGTGCGCGTATGCAGAACATCACTCATGTGACACTAACATTTACAGTAACTGCCATGAATATGGGCAAGAACTCCCTATTGTTTATAACTGCATATTGATTATTACTGTATCTGTTACAGTTTTTAGTCTTACGTAACTTTTTATATTTATCTTTGTATCTTGAACTGACGTGTCCTATAACATATGTATTATGTTCCAAGGGATGAAATAAATACAATACAATACAATACAATACAATAGTAGTTAGGTTATAGCTATAATTTATATGTAATCTTCTGATTGTGTTGGCTTCCTGTAAATTCCAAATTTTATTTTTGTGTCCCTCTTTTACGTATTCTAGAAGCTAGCTCAAATGCTTTCTCTCCTTACTTTCTGGTTAGTTCACTTTTAGCTTAGTCTAGCCATCCAAATCTAAGTACCAGCTGAGTCTTCACTTAAGTGCTGGTTTTTCTGAAGTTTTGCACCAACTACTCATGAACATCTTCCAGAATTGCCTGCCAACTTTTTTGACACCTTTCCTTCCTTTCTTCGGCAAAGATCCTAAAGCAACACACAGTAACAGTGGATCTGATAACACATTGGTCCCTTTGTTATATATTATTTGTAAATTTTAATAAATTTTTTCCTTTATAATTAGGACAGTTCAGAGAAAACATTCCACAAGAGGAATATTAATCTTACAGCATACATTAAAGGGTTGCGATATAAAAAAATATTGTTATAAAATTATATAGTGTGGCCTGCATCTTTCTTTGATGCAGTGTCTCAATTACATACTACATCAAAAACAAAAAAGGATTCAGGTAGCCTTAAAATCGAATAAAATTAATTTGAACAACGATATCTTTAGTCTATATCTTGACAATTTCAAAAACATTAACCATATTTATGTGAATCTAATACGCCAGCAAATCTAATACACACCCCATATTTGAAACTTAAAATTGTGAAAAAAGGGCTTGTATCGAATGTAATGTAGAATTGAAAGTGCCCTGTTGTTAAGTAACATATTGTTGCGAGGATACTCACATTTCTTTCTACTAGCTTTAGTAGCAAAAAATGCCAATTTTTGTTTTCACCACAAGAAAACGTTATTTTCTGATACATTGAACACCCTTCCTGCCTTTCTATTACAATTTTTTTCAGCATAAAGGATTACTTTACGCTTTAGAGAAGCATTGTAAGATATTCTTCTCTATGTGTGTTTGGAGGAATTTAGTAACAGTGACGTCAAAATTAATATAAAAATTATTTGTGGTTGGTTTATTGACACCCGTCACTTACTTTTTCATATATTTATGAGAGATTGAAAATGGAGGCCAGGGCCTTTGAAACTAGTTTCTCATAAATATATGAAAAAGTAAGTGACGAGTGTCAATAAACCAACCACAAATAATTTTTATATATTCTTCTCTGTTTGCCCTCCATATTGTAACTAAAAGTGCTTCCTTTTCCCCCTTCCCAATAATAGTGTAGTTCTGTGGCATATTAAACCAATGCTCAATAATAGGCTAAAGATAAATGTACTCCAGCAAACCACTGTGAAAAAACAATTAAGTTACTGGCATTCTACAGAATGCATTTTCACTTGAATCTAATGCGCACCACGATTTTGAATACTACATTTGGTCAAATAAGGTGCGCATTAGATTCATGTAAATGCAGTACATCTATGCACATTTACGAGAAGAGATGAAAAGTAATGCCTCCACAACCACAATCCTATTTGTAAGTCAATTCTCAAATTTTTGTTGAATCTAAAAGCTGATGTTTTCTCTAAGTAATGTACTGCTCACTTTTAAACATAGTTTCTATCCCCTTCCGAGCATTTGTGCCAACATTGATAACTGGACAAATATGTTGGAAAAGAATTTCAGTAACTGTTGTTGATACCAGACTCTAATGGTAATGTCAACTTGGTCATCAGAATGAAAGTATGTCCCTGAAGATGCTCTTTAACCTCTGGAAACAGGTGAAAGTCACTAGGTGTAAGGTTGAGGCTGTACAACGCAGTGGAACCTCCATGAAAAGCAGGAATGGCAGCTCCTCTAGTGTTTCACAACTTTTATGCAGGTAGGCATTGTCAAACAGCAGAGTAGGGTTGAAATCCTTTCAGATTGGACCATCCATGTGCAGAGCTTCTTCAAAGTTGCCAGTAATGTTGTGAATTTATTGTGGTTGCCTGCTCCAAAAGTTAAAGGAAAACGGTACCCTAGAAATCCGATAAAACTGATCAACATAGATTTTCCTACAGATGGGGCTATTTTGAACTTCTTGGAATACGGTGGTAGTGCATCGTGTCATTTGCTCTCAGGGTTAAAATGATGTGTTCACGATTCAACCCTTGATAGATTTCTGAACACATGTTAAGAGGTTCCTTCCTCCGCATTCAGTGCTTTTGGATCAGCTTACAGGTATCCAAGCAGCACAGACCTTATGATATTCCAGCTGCCCTTTCTTGGGAAATGTCCAGTTCTGTAGCAAGTTGTTACTGTTTGGTATGAAGGTAAGCCTGAATAATTTTGTCAACACAATATTGATACGTGTTATCTGATGTGATGAGGGTTCATTCACCATGGGTTTGATCAAGTAACCTCGATGTTGGATTAAGATTAGTTTTGGGTGCAGATGTTCAATAACTAAGTCTGTTCGACCTTGAAAAGTTCTGACTTAAAAATACACTTTAATTAAAAAATCCCTTTATAATTGGAGGTTGCTGAATTTGCTATTTTTTAACTTTCTTGTCCATGTCTCACACTGACATCAGCGGTAGCATCACAGTAAACAGCTTACAATCAGTGATGAATTTGAATAGGCTCGTAGCCCTCAGCTGTCAGAAACTTAATATGGCCTCAGTGATACAAACTTACCTTCATACAGATCACCAACTTTTCCAGTTACTCAGCACACCAGTGATATAAAGGAAGAAGGGAAACTAGTGCAATACATAGAAAAGACATGCAGTATTCAGATTAAAAAAAAAAATTGAAAACTGGATAGCAAATAGGATTATGGACACAGAATTTCAATATCCTTCTGTAAAAGAATTAATTCAACATTTTGCCATATGCTCTAAGTCATATCGTTGTTCACCTACCTCTAATGCTTGAAGACAGTCTTGCTGAGCTTCAATGTTGCGAATGTAGTTGTGCAAGATAGGAAGAAACTCTTTCAGTATTTTCTGAAGTTCTGCTAGATACTTTTGTGTTGTTAATGTTGCATGAGCTTGCAGTGGAAGACTAAGTATGGCTTTCACAACATGATAATTCACTTCCTGAACAGTTACATTGTAAGCATAACGAGATGAGTTGATCTCCAATATCAAGTTGTCTGGTTGGAGCTTGTCCTCATACCCTCTTGCAAGGGAATCCACCACTTCATTAAAAAACACTGCAATGCAGAGCAGATAATAAAGGTAATTTAGAAATATTTTAAAATTTGACATACTACACACTTACAAAAGAAACTGAAAAATGGTTTTTATGGTTTTAAATGTAAGAATAAAAAGAAACAGTACTTGTGGGGGGGAAAAAATCTTGGGATGCTACCATTACTCTATACTGCCTGTGAAAATCAACAAATTTTTTGAATTCAGAAAGCTTTCTGTGCCAATAGAGCCAGCTAAAGAAAACAATTAGCAGACTCTAAAACTCTGCAATTTTACATGGATCAGGTTTATAGTAATTTGAATAAAATGACTTTCCAATTTAATGGAAGTAATACGTTTTCAGAGGGAAGCGATTGAGAAACTGATTTTTGTCATGTATTAACATAAAATATGAACCACAACTAAATTAGTACCAGCATATCATCAAGTATTTCTTTGATCATTTTCCACCTTAATTATTGGAGGAAAATAGATGAAAGTAAATTACTTTCCCACAAATAACAAATCCTTATTACACAAATACAACTATTTGCAACAAAACTTCACTTATCTTAAGAAAATGATGTAAATTTTTCTTATTAATTGATGAGGTAGATTTCACGAACATTCGTTCGCATCTTCAGTCAACCAACAACTTCAATATTAATTGCGCAGTATTTATTGCTTCACTGTAGCTAGCTTCATTTTTTACATAACAAATCCTTACTTGTAGTAATGGCACTCACTGTATGTCACCTCACTGCAGAACACACTGCATTACTACCACTTATGCCCGATTTCACCAACAAATGTTAAGACTTAACACGAGTTTAGCAATAGTTAAAACAAAAATTGCATTTCACCAACAAGTGTTAGCGTAACACTCGTGTTAAATCTTATGTTAAACTAACAAGCCGAATTTCTAATGTTAAGTCCTTAACAATTGTAAATAGTCAAGATGGCGAGCATGAACTCAGCTGTTGATGTCGATTTGCTATATTTAAGACTGTCTGAATGGCATTAATAATAGAGTACGGCCTATGAGGAGACTATCCTTTGAGGAACTATCCGAAGAAAATTGTTTTACGGAGGTATAGACTGTCGAAACATGTTGCTATGAAGGTTACTGCGGAAGTACAAGAGAGGTTAGAACATGCATCGAAAGGAATATGGCGATCTCGCCTTTGCTTCAAGTATCAATAACCTTGCGATTTTATAATTCACTGAATTATGTGGATAATACACTGTCCCCTGCTGTCTTGAAACATTCAAGTCACTTTCTCTTCTTCGCTCCTCGTTTTAAATTTACGTAATACTGAGTTAGAACATGCATCAAAAGGAATATGACTATCTCGCCTTAGCTTCAAGTATTAGTAACCATGCGATTTTATAATTCACTGAATTATGTGGATAATACACTGTCCACCTGACGTCTTGAAACGTTCAAGTCACTTGTCCTTCTTCGCACCTCGTTTTAAATTTACATAATAATGAGTTAGAATATACATTGAAAAGAATATGCCGATCTCGCCTTTGCTTCTAGTATTAATAACTTTGCGATTTTATAATTCACTGAATTATGTGGATAATACATTGTTCACCTCCCATCTTGAAACTTAAGGCACTTGTTCTTCGCACCTCGTTTTAAATTTACGTAATACTGACTAGTTGTTTGGTGTTTCTAGTAATGACACATACATTTGAATTAAATTCGTTTCCAATATTTTCCCCGCGACATCTTTCTCTTTTACATTCACTGCATCCGTCCTCTTATTTTCCACGATATCCTTACACTTTGTCACCATTTCAATTAACAATTCTTTCTCCGTCGATGAGAAATTTGTCTCACAGCTTTATTTATGATTTTGTTCATCTGCCATTTGTGCAGACGAAAATGAAAACAAATGCGCATCGGAGTACATTCAGAAAATCATCCATAGCCTTCTATAGCTGTGATATTTACAAGTTTCTTGGCGTTAACACAGGTTTGTTAACATTTTAAGAAAACAGGTTGGTGAAATGCAAGAAATTTAACACCAGTTTTAGCGCTGTAACAATTGTTACGTTGCATTTGTTAACGTCGATTTTAACATCAGTTGGTGAAATCGGGCATTAGTCTTGTGTCAGAATGGACTCACTAGCTCATTTGTAAGCATGTTCACTTATATGTAACTGTAAGAATTAATAAAATATGACCCAATAGGTATTTTACTAATATAACTGCAAGAGTTTCTATTTTACAAAAGTGTGGAAAAAAAGTTTTCAGAAAAATTCGGTTATCTGTTGAATTTACATCACAGCAAAGATTCCCGCATCTCCTTATTGGTATTTGAATGGTAGTTTTCTATGCAATAAGACCATTCAGAGCCATTGCATCACAATATGGAAAATGAGAAGTTTTACACAAACTTCACAGTATAATCTTAAAAAATTAAGATTATTATTCATAAAACTATAGAAGAAAATTGATTCCTACTTTTCATACATTTAATCTATTTTAAATTGTTATCAAAGCACTTAGACAACAAGTTAGAAAATTAATACCTAAGTTCATAAACTGTCATTATTGCATACAACTTTAAGTGATAACTAAAGACTAACCTTATGTACTTGTCAGTTTAGATACTCATGGAGAAATGCCCAGAGAAATGCTACATATTGTAGCAATTCACTGTGGGATCCTAACTACAAGTCAAAATTTGCATAGCTTGAACATTAAATGTGAAAATAAATTTAAGCTGTGAATTAAGAGCAGTGTTATGCTATCACATTACACAATTTATATATATGCATCACCTAACTGGTTCAATGAGAGAGACTAGAAACTTGTCATTGCATGGTGGTGTCACACTGCCTGACAGGTTCCAAACATATCAGGCTTTCTGTAGTATACATTTAACTTTGAGCCTCAAGTAGACAGAGGTCATAAGGTTAGTTTAGGAGCTAGTTCAGTAAGACTGGCAGATAGGCCCTTACCTAAGTGTCAAAAATGACTACCACACTAATAGACTGTTAATCTTATTTACTATGCCTATGGAGCTACCCTGACCTGTACCTCCGAATTCTATGATCCACTTGTTAAGGCCATTTTATGGTTCAGTACAAAATGATACAGATGTTGGGTATAAATTGGCCGAGGCCAGTGGTATCAAAATGGTGGAGCTTGTTACAAAAGTGATGGAAGTGCCAACAATAATTGGAAGAAACTGGTAAAACAACTACAAATAGGTAGTAATGTCAAGTAATCATTTGGCACAGGCAGGGTATGTTACCGCCACATTAGAATGGAGTTGTAGAGTACAATTCCTAGAACTGTTTTTCTTTCTCCCCTCCCCATACACCATTACTAAGTGCATGCATTTTTATTCCTCCTCCACTTTCTATTAAATTTCCCGGAGGTAGTCAACTTTCAATCACACTTTAAGGTAATGGATGTACCAGAATCCAAACGCTAGATTAAGGAATTCCTGAGTTAATGTCGACACTAACATGATGTTAGGAAGGTCGTAACCAAATGCATTATAGGTAAACACTAGCAATACATGGAACATTGAGTACTAGTTCAACTCAAAATTATATTAATTTTGTGCTTCACTGTATCATAGTCCTTACTCATAGGAATACTTAAAATATTCTTACACGCTCTCATACCTGATAGTGAAGTTATGAAAGCTTGTCAAAATTACTGTTTGGTTTGGTTAAAGACAGAGGTACACCAAAATGAGGTAAATGCAAGGGAATGGCAACAAAGGTAATGCAATACCTGATATGCACAAGTGGTACCACTAGAACATGGATAACAATGCTCAGGTGTTCCTTTGACAAAGTACAGACCTACTTGACTCAGATCTTTCCTAACACTAAAGTCCAGGGTTCAAGAAAAAGTGTGAGAACTAGTTTTTCTGTTCTATAAAGGGCATTCAAAAAGAAAGAGCCGGAGTTTGGTATGCGCAAATCGGTGACAGGATGGTAATATTGTGAATGTATAATAAAGTGTTGTTCCGACCAGAGCATGGAAGTTCATTGCCCGTCACTAGAGGACACGCATGCACATCACGTGACTGTACAAAGCTAGCAGCAGCATGCATAAATCATCCAATGTTGCCAGTCGCATTGCAAACAGCAAAATAGAGGCATCAAAAGAAAAGCAAAGAGGTGTTGTTCGTTTTCTGACAGTGGAAGGAGTAGGGGGAATGGACATTCATCGACAAATGTCACAAGTGTACGGCGAATACTGCATGTCCCTTGCAAGGGCCAAGGCATGGCACAAGTGCTTCAGGGGAGGACGGGTGTTGTTAGCCGATAATGCATGTTCTGGAGCACTCCACTGCGTTACCGGTGACATTGTGTAGCTGGTTGATGCACTCATTACCTAGGACCGCCGAGTGACAGTGAAAGCCATTGCCGCCGAGGTTGGATTGAGCATCGGAAGTGTTCACACCATCATGAAGGAACGACTGCTCTTGCGTAAAGTATGTGCCCAATGGGTACCCCACAGTCTTCAACCACACCAGGAAGCATGTCAAATGGCCCACTGTCTTCGTTATCTGCAGCACTATGCTGGGGAAGGGAATGAGTTCCTGGCACAAATGGTGGCTGGGGATGAGTCATGGTGTCATCACTTTGTACCAGAATTAAAACGACAAAGTCTCCAGTGGAAGCATCCAGGTTCATAACCACCACAAAAAGCCAAGGCCATCCACACAAGTGCAGGACAGGTTATGCTGACGTTCTTCTTTGACCAAGATGGCCCCCTTCTGATACACTTCCTGCAGCATGGGACAACAGTGAATGCCCAGCATTACTCACAATCCTTGACCAACCTTCGCCAAGCAATCAAATCAAAACAACCAGGCAATCTCACCCATAGGTTCATTCTGCTCCAAGACAATGCAAAGCCTCATACGGCCAAGACAGTCGTGGTACTCCTGAAGAAATTCAAATGGGAGGTTCTCGGCCGCCCTCCATACAGTCCTGACTTCTCTCCCTATGATTATGCCATTTTTGGTCCCCTTAAAAAGGCTCTGAGGGGAAAACGATTAACCTCGGATAGCAACATCTAGCTGCATGAGTAGAACTGGCTCACATCGCAGCCCCGGGACTTTTATGAGACAGCCATTCACCACCATGTATGTGTCACAGTGAGACCAGTGCCTCAACAGCCAGGGCCAATATTTCTAACATACAGATACTGGTTTCTGTAATTATGTCTCCGGCGTGTTTCTTTTTGAATGCACCTTGTAATATTGTCTTAATATTTCTCTATAGAATGCAGACTGTTTCTATAAACTTAATTTTTTAGCATTTCCCCAATATAGAAATCACATACCTACAGTAAAATCCAGGGAACAAGGGACTATAACTCTTTAAAAATTATCCTGTCACAACCCCACTTTTGTCTTAGAAGGAGTTTTGGACAGTGAGGGCTGTGACAATCCTGGTGAAAACAGTATTTTTTCTCATCATCTGACAACATTTGACAAATGGTGCAAGCATACTTCTGTAATATCTATTAGAATTTATCACTGGAAAATATGGACCCCATTATTTATTTTGCTGTTGTGGCATATCACACACTTTTTATTTTATAATGGAATTTCATGAATTAAATAAAGATTCTCTGTGCTCCGAAACTGTTTTGTGAGGCAATATGACCATTTAAATGAAACCCGCTTCATGTGCAAAGATTGCTGTCAATGATATTTTATAAAATCCAATTCTAGAAATGGACTCTGTTTTTGTCATTACAAGAATGCAATACATGACCAATAGTTTCTCAGTACAGTTTCAATTTTAAAGGTTCAGTAGCTATAAGAGCAGAACAGTTTGAGGTTAGCTAGCAAATTGTGATGGACGAATGTATTTGCTAGGAGAATAAAGTGTAGTTTTTTGTGTTTTATAACCTCGTTTTATCATTTCACGAACCCACAAAGTCACAACTGGTGTCAGGAAGCGGGATAACAACATCACCGAACATTATGGCCATGGAATCGGCATTGGAAATGCTTTTGCAGAAGATGAACGAATTAACAGCGAAGTCGGAAGCGGCAAATAACAACTTGGCCGCGAAGATGAACGAGTTAACACCAAAAACAGAAGCGGCAAATAACAACCTGGCCGCAGAGTTGAAAGAAATAAAGACCGAATTGACCATAGAAATGAAGGCAGCGAACGACAGTATGGCCACGGAAATGAAGGAGGCGAACGAGGTCCTCGCCGCCAAATTTGAGGAACAGTTGGCCGGCGTGAGGGATGACGTGACGGAGCTGGGCAAGCGGATGGGCCAAGTGAACGAGCACGTCGAGGACCTGGCGAACCGCTTCAATGACCTAGAGGAAAAGGCCGACAATAACGCCGAGTCCCTGAACGCCATGGTTGAAGACGTCGAAGACCGCGCGAATCGCGTAAACAACCTGGAGGGAAAGGCCGACAGCAGCGTCCAGTCCCTGAACGCCATGGTGGAGGACGTCGTCGGCAGGAGACTGAAGGATTTGAAGGCTGACGCACCGGGACGCGACACAACATCGGCGCGCGTCAAACCTCCGAAATATGACGGCGCGTCAACATTCGAGGTCTTCCGCCGCCAGTTCGACACAGTGGCCGAGCACAACAGATGGTCACCGGAGGAGGAGGCCACACAGTTAATAGCCAGCCTCCAGGGCCGCGGAAATCCTAAACGCGGTGCAGACGACGGCGGCGCCCAAGGACATCTGGGAGGCCCTGGAGAATCGCTTCGGGAACCACCGCTTAGCCGCAGCATACCGCAGCCAGCTAAAGGCAAGGTCGCAGCAGCCGGGGGAGACGCTGCAGGAGTTCGCCATAGCGATCGAGCAGCTAGCTAGCAAGGCCTTGGTTGACCTGCCACTGGAGTTCGTATCCCGGGAAGCCGCCTACAACTTTGTCGACGGGGTACGGGACACGGAGATTCGTCAGCGCCTAATGCTCGGCGATTATAAAAGCATCCACGAGGCGCTGACAGCGGCATTAAGGATGGAGGCGGCCAAGGTAGCATCTATCCCGACGTCGAGAACGAGGAGTGTCCGCTACGCCGGAGACAGAAGACCAGCTGTGGGACGCCGGCGAACACCTAGTGGCCTGTGTTGGGGGTGTGGACAGCCCGGACACCTGCGGAGAGACTGCCCACACCAGGAAGAGCAGCCGGAAAACGAGTAAGGCCCGGCGTGGAGAGGGGTACGTCGGCGCCATTACCACCATCCCCTCGAGTGACAATCCGCGCCGTCAGCCGGCGGATGGATGACAACCTCATCGCGGACGGCTGGGTAAGAGGAAAGCCGTGCCGCGTGCTGGTGGACACCGGGGCGACCGTGACCATCATCAGACCTGACGTGGCGAAGGGTTTGCCGACGAGGAAACCGAGCCGACCATACGAGCTTGTGACGGCATCGGGCGACACCATGCCTGTGCAGAAGGAGGCCCTGCTGGAGCTGAACTTGGGACGGAGTGCCGTGCGTCTGTGGGTGTTCGTCGCGAAGGTGGCTGAGGAGGTGATTCTGGGACTGGATGCCCTCAGGAGCCACGAGGCGATGGTCGACGTCGGCAGGAAGGTCCTGAGGCTCAACGGAGAAGAGGTTATACTCCATCAACCAGAAGGTGCCCCGAGGAAAGATGTTGGTGGTACACCTGGATCGTCTGGCCCGCTACGAAGGCGCTGTTTGGGACGACCAGCCTTGAGGAGGGAGCAGTGTCACCCTGGTGGTAGGCTCGCGAAGCCGATGAAAAATAATGGCCGATCGTTACCGGAAGTGAGACAATTGAGAGTAGTTGTTAGAGAGAAAATAAACAGTTTGAGGTTAGCTAGCAAATTGTGATGGACGAATGTATTTGCTAGGAGAATAAAGTGTAGTTTTTTGTGTTTTATAACCTCGTTTTATCATTTCACGAACCCACAAAGTCACAATATATTAAGACTTCTTTGTAGAGCATTTAATGATGCATTTATTTTGCCAATTTTTTCCCCATTAGAACATGTCTTTTTCGCTTTTTAAATTTATTATTTAGCAATTCTATAGTCCTAAACCAGGCATCTGATTAATCTCAATTTGGAAGTGGAATACCAGGAAATATCTCCTTAAATTAAATTGGTTTTTATGTTTTTATGTATGTATCGTATATAAAAATTATTTGTTCAGGTGTGAACTTTTTGCTAGACATTTCAGTGGACTAATAACAAGACAAGAATAGCAACAATAATAAGAATACTTTAAAGTAATTCACATACAACACTGATATTTGAATAAGCTTTCACTTCTAAGATGTATAATGAAATAAATCTAATCTTTGCAGCACAAACGGAAGGCAGTAATTGACAGCTAACCACTGAGGTTTTGAGAGGATCATGAAAATGACTTATATTAACAATCACATATCTTATTCATAAAGAAATGGTGAGAATTAAGTATCTGATAAGGACATTTACACTTCTCTTCGAATTGCTGGAGCACAGAACTACTTTGATTCTAGATTAAGTCACAGGTAGACTCATACCATGCCATTTATATTCTCCTTGGAGTAGAGTTACTGTATGTTGGTTTTACAAAAACCTGCATCCCCTCCACAATAAAAAAATTATAAAACACATAGAGTTCACTGAATAGCAACAGTAACATATGCACTATTCCTCCATTTACTGCATTTTAAGACCTAGTATACAAGGGAACAGAAGCTAATTAACATGTACAAGTACTTACTATGTGTATCATCTGGTACAGGAGATGGACGATCAGAGAGCTGATCTGAGCTTACTGATATCTCTTCATCACTTTCACTTTCTTCTTCATTTTGTGGTCCTAGCCAAAGCCCAGATACTTGGCGTTCATGTGTACCCTCTTCAGAATCTGTTTCTGATTTCTGAAAGTGTACTATGTAAGCCTTTTCTGCAACCTTTTCCAGCTCAACATCTGCAACAATGAATCAAATACAACAGCCCTTGTATGAGGGGGTACTCCTACATTATTTACAACATATAAAAGAGGTAGGTGCCATTTTTATAAAAAGAATGTTGCAACTGTTTCTATCCCAGGACAAAACAATTTCAAAAATATTTTTGTTTTGATCACTTTTGACTTTTATTTTTACATATTGCTTAGTATAGCAGCTTTGCAGTACCCATATTTGGCACCAGCTGATTTAACAGCTGATTTAACTCCATTTTATTATTAATAGCCAATTGGACTGATGTAATTGAATATTCTATTCATATACTACACAATTCTGATAACTGCCCTGCTCATCAGCAGATAACTTCCATAGATGTTTATTCAATAATATTTCTTCTAAATTAATGACTGACATTTATTATTATTATTGTTGTTGTTGGAAATTGAGGAGCTTGCGATAAGTAAGCCACCCTGGTCATGAAAGTCAACTTTCCAGCTGGGGGTGTCGAGATGATGACCACATCTCCTCCCCTCCCCAGTTGGATGATCACCCACCTCTACCTTGCGTATGTGAGCGTGAAGCCAGCAGTCGGGATGGCAGGCCCTGGTTTGATATGAACTATAGTGCCATGGAAAAAAAAACATTGCTCGTTCACACAGCCAATTATGATTAGTGTACTGTTGGTTATGTCTTGAAAAACACACTGAATACGCTCAGCTTTCGAGTCTGTGAAGTGACAGAAATCTGTGGGTAATGTAATTAATCCGGTTAAGGTGTCAATGACAACGTTACCATTTTCAATGTCTAACAACTGTTTCGAAAACACATTTCCAGTTTGATCTTGTTGCAAAAATACTCGCACATTAGTTGTCAATTGGAGTAGTTTTAAGTGGCGTCACAAATTCGAGGATTTAGGCATGCATTTAGTTTGTCTGCAACAGATGATAGGGAAATCACTGGAAGTGCCTGACAAAAATCACCTCACAACAGAATCATGACACCACCAAAATGTTTTTTGTTTTCACAAATATCTTTCAAAGTTCTGTCCAGTGCTTCCAGTGACCTCTTGTGGCCCAACTTGCATTTGTGCCAAATTATCAAATTAGAACACCTATAAAATCTTCGCCATTATGCTGTTTTTGGCAATGTTGCAAGCTGGTGTTTCATTGATTTGCATGTTCAATGGTAATTTCAAGGCAGAATGTGTAGTTTGTTCACCTTCTAATAAATTTGCAACTATTCCAGATGAAGCCAAAGCTAGGGCTACTTCATTTTGCAATCTAATACTTGCCAATAACAATGAAATTAATGTCATTAATGTCAATTCATTTATATATATATATATATATATATATATATATATATATATATATATTTAATTTTTGTTTAAAAGCTCTGGCAGAGATATCATGTCTATTAAGTGGGTGTTTGGTTGTGTAGCAATTCCCTCATGATTTCAATCCATTGTGGGTTACAGATGAACATAATGAATGAACAGGTTTGGGCAGCCATATTGTCTAACATATGACATCGCATCTTGCGCATAGTCATGCATGTGGTGTGGGCTTCCAATGTAAGTGGCTGCAAAATTATCATTTTTCCCACATTGTTTGGGTTACCATTGGCATAAATAGCATTGTGGATATGAAAGCATCACTTCAGATTGAAGCTGCTTTACCTGTTACTTGATTAACCATTTTGATATTGAAATGGTATCCGTCTTCACCCTGTAAGATAAATTAAAGGATATTGTAAGGCATCATAACCCCTATGCATTTCAGACATATGTTTCAATTCATTGTTCCAATGTTGTTGATCTCTAGATTGCAAATTTTCTCGAGGATGTTGGGGAAGAGTGAAATATCTTTGAAGACTTTGGCAAGGGAATATCTTTGTACTTTGCAATGCTTTTGTTTGTTATAAAATAAAATTAGGTGTGTGTGTGTGTGTTTTTTTTTTAAATTTACGTCTGCCCCAACGTTAAGTTATATTGGACGGTGAATGAATTGGGTGAAATGATGCTCAAATGAGTCCAGGGTCCATGGAGCTTAGAGTTACATGACATTCGCCTTGAAGGATAAGGGAAAACCCCGGAAAAAACCTTATCTAGGTAACTCACCCTGACCGAGATTCGAACTCGGGACCTCTTGAATGTGAGACAGACATGCTACCATCTACGCTACCGAGGTGTGTTAATTAAAAGTTTGTGCTTGTACTTCTACATATATTTAGTTAATAAGCCATCCATTATCACTTCAGGACCTCTTTTCTCATCTTTTAAACCTTCCTTGGACTAATACAAATATTTCAAAACAAAAATTAGGCAAATCGGTTCAGCTGTTCTCGAGTTTTTGTGAGACAACAAACATCAATTCATATTTATTTATACAGAGTTCTAAATGCTTTTCTGGCCTGATTCTGTTCCAAACATCTTAAAAAGAACCAGTGACCTCTTCTCTTCCATCTCAGCCCACATAGTTTGATTATCCATATCCTCAAATCTAGATCTAACTTCTTCCATACTCCCCATGCTAAGAGATGTTTATGCAACCATGTATCATCTAATCCACCCTTTTCCAACTTTTTTTTTTAATACTCTTTTCAACCAGGTTACTTGACAGGAATGCTTTTCTTGAACACTGAGAGAGCACTTGATCAAGCTATCCTCTTGCAACTCCAGTATCCTGTACCAGTACTTAATCTTTCCATCACCATTCCTTTTGCACTACTTTTTCTCATTTCTAACAGTACAATTGCTACAATTGCTGAATTCTGGGGTACAGCCAGCATAAATTTACACTATGCTCTTAATACAAAACTCATTTTCACCCATCCATTTTCAACCCCCCATATTTCCACTCCATACCCGTCCCTAGTCTCTACTAAGGCTGAGTATAGCCTTTCAAATCAGGATACCTTCATCATTGGTGCTATATACAAAAAATTTTCTAAGTAAACCCAATTTCTTCTGCAACTACCAGTCCCCTTTCCTGCTTAGTTCAATCCCCAAATAAATGTAATCCTGCAAAACTTGAATTTCTGTGCCTACCATAACCCACATCTCAGATTTCTTCAATTTCTTTCCTTTTTTAAACACTATTATTTTAGATAGAGTCAAACTGAAAAATTCAATGTCATGGCCAGAATTTGAACCACAGATCTCCTGGTTTCCATCCAGTCGCTCTTACACCTTGAGCTACCATGGCCAACATGCCGTCATGACATTAAATTCTCCAATTGACTTATAATAAGTCAATTGGAGAATTTAATGTTATAGTAAGTCAATTGGAAAATTTAATGTCATGACAGCACATTGGTAGCTCAATGGGTAAGAGCGACTGGACGGAAACCAGGAGATCTGTGGTTCAGATCCCGGCCGTGACATTAAATTTTTCAGTTTGACTCTATCTATTCAAAAACTTAGCCTATACATGGCTAATGTGAAGGAACAATTAATTTCCGTCAGTTAACTATTATTTTAGTTTATTTTTATTCACTTTAAGACCCCAGATTTTACAATATCACTCTATCTCAACCATTGCATGAGTTAAACCAATGCCTCTTACTGACCCCACTATTAAGTCATTTGCATATAACAAAACCAGAATTTACCTGTTTTCCATCACTGGCATATGCTTATTGGCTAAACTTAGACAATCCATGTTATCAATATAAAAATTAAACAAAACTCAATTTACAACCTTATCTGAGACGTCTTTTCTGATTCACCTCAACAGTTACCTCCTCTTCCCCACATTTGACACAGAAAGCATTTTCATGATATAGTTCAATTAATAGTTCTACCATCCCTTTAGTTAATCTTTTAAGCCTCAGCTTATACCACAAAGCTTCCATTATTATTTTATCACACTGCCTTCTCAAAATCGATGAATATAGCATACATCCTTTTTTCACCTGTAAATATTTGTCAACTAGTGTTTTGATAACCATTATGTTGTCCACTGTTTGCCTCCCTTTCCTAAATCCTGATTGAAATGGAGATAATCTTTGGTTAACCTCTGCCCAGGTTTGTATCCTTTCAGCCAACATTCCTGTAAAAATTCTTCCCACATTTGATAATAATTCTATCCCTCTTAATTCCCCAGGTCATCTTCACTTCCCTTTCCTTTATATATAGGCTGGATTATAGCCTCCTTCCGTCTTTTTGGTACTGATCTCTTCTCCTTCACAGCATTCAAAAGCCTAGTCACGTATTGCAATCTGCAATATTGGTCATCTTCACTTCCCTTTCCTTTATCTATAGGCTGGATTATAGCCTCCCTCTGTCTTTTTGGTACTGATCTTTTCTCCTTCACAGCATTCAAAAGCCTAGTCACGTATTGCAATCTGCCCCTATCCTCACACCACGCTTGAAGAAATTCTGCTGGCAAACCATCTGTTCCCACTGCTTTATTCTTTTTAAAGCTTTCCACCTGTTTCAGAACCTTCTCATTTGAGAAAGATCTATCCAACTCATCTACATAATCACAAGCCAACTAAAGTTCCCATTTGGGTAAGCTCCTCTCCTCTCTTTCAAACAGTTGACCAAAGTAACTCAACCATTCCACAGGCGTAATTGATCGATTTTTAGCTTGTTTCCTCGTACATCTCCTGATTACTTGCCATACCTGAGTAGCCCCTCCTGAAATTATTTTCATTTCAATTTCACATGCTCATTCCCTCCCCCATTTTTCTTTTTTTGACTTAACCAGCAATTTAAATGCCTCCTTAAGTTGCATTTTTTCTTCCCTGTCTGTCCTTCTATTTAACTTCCCTCCATCATATTACTGCCTTTCTAACCAAATTCCTCATATTTCTACATTTCTGATGGAACCAATCATTAATCATGTTCCCATTCCGGCTTATCCTTCTGATATTTCTTTCTGCCCATTTTAATACAAATGTATAAATATCTAGTGCATCCATTAGACTGACCTTATTAACCATATAATCCATCCAAAGCATACATAGATTAGCCATTTTAGACCCAATCAACTCATAAAACTCTCCCTCCTTCTCATTTTTCCACTTATAATGCTCCATTTTCACCACTTAATTATTACTTATGTTCCTTGTTGGACACTTCATACTTCTCTATCTCAGTACACATAGCTATTTCCACTGGAAAATGCACACTATACCATACACATTTAATATCTTATAATTAGCTATCTTAAACACTAACTCTTCACTACACAGAGCATAATCTACAACACTCTATCCTGAACCACTTACACAGGTGAATTCACCAGCCTCATCTTCCCCCATTCAATATGACACAGTTTGTATTTCCACAAAATTCTATCAGCTACAGTCCTTCCTCATTTACTACTTTATCTTTGCTGCTTCTATTACACAAAATATTGTCTTATCCTATTAAATCATCCTCCCTTGCAAATCACCAGTTCTTGCATTTAAATCCTCCACTATCAGGAATTCAGCCAGGGGAAATTCATTCTTAATCTCCTCCATCTTCTCTTCCGCTTCCCAGAGGAGAAAGGGATTGTAAAAATCAGAACTTTTCGGAAGGATATACATTATTCCATTCCATACTACTCATTCCTTTAGAAACAACCACATCACCCCCATCTGTCCTACAGTTTCTCACTTAAATTTTGCTTATCCTGTCATCTCTTATAAATGCCTCCAAGCCTCCTGACATTCTTCTCTTTCTCTTCCTTCTCTTTCCTGATTTATGTACTAATAATTGTGAAAATTGGTATATCTACTTGCACTGAGGCATTCACCCACATTTGAACAAGTCAAAATCTGAATGCTTTGCCTTATACTTCTAAAGTATCCCAAAGTCAAACCTCTTAAGAAACCTTCACAGTTCCAAAACATTATCTTTAAAATCCTCTCTCCCCCTGCTGCACCCTATTGTGAACCACCCTAAATCTGAAATCCTTTAGCCTTAAATAAAATTAAAATAAAATTATAAAATAGAAGTATTTAGAAACAGTGGAGCTTCATCAATAAAACCCTTTTAAACCACTTTGTCAAACTATAAAAACACTTTAGCTCCACTTACATTTAAAATTAGGACATGTTTCGAGGAACACGCGTCCTCATCATCAACTGACGTTCGATTGTTTTAAACACCAGACTAGAAAATTAAAAAGGCTTAACTAAAGAAAACCATTAAGGAAGCAACCACATTCACTAAAGAAAAAGAAAGCAACAGCACATTCAGTGCATTCACATATGAACCAAAAATATTTAATAAATTCAAAAAGATCTTTAAGGATGGTACCTACTAATTGATACTCACTTTTAAATTTGTAAATTCAAAATCAAAAGATGAAATCCCATCTATTGACAGATCCAGAATATATCAAATAAGTTGTAAGAACTGTGAAAAATGCTACATAGGTCAAACTAAAAGAAATCTAAAAACCAGAGTCAAAGAGCATTTGGAAACATCAAAATGAAACCAGAAGATAAGTCAGCAGTACCATTTTATTTTTGGAAGGAAAATCATGACATTGATCCAAATTATTAAAAGGAGTGATAAACCAAAATAAACTGACGACATGGGAGAACATATTCATATGGAAAAATAAGGACTGCATAATGAACTTTGAAATCCCACCCATAGATAATTTGACAAAGAAGTTCACTGTACCACTACCAGAGAGAAGAGAGCAGATGACAACAGACACTAGTTGGAGAGAGCAACTGAGGATGGAAGTGATGGCTTCCCAAACTAGTCCCTCGATAATGTAAAAATGTAAGTGACAAAGTGTCAATAAACTGACTAAAAATAGTTTTGTCAATTTTGTACTAATTTGTGCTTCACTGTCCCTACGCTTCTTTCAAGTTTATACTTTGTCAATTATGTTTAACAGACTCTTGCCTTATCCAGAGCTACTTGTCTACTGCTGAACATTCTAAACAACTTATCCTTCTATAGTGACCCTAGTGAACACTGGATGATCTGTTGGGAAACTGTTGTTTAATGATTGCCCCAGCAAAAGTTGTTTATTAATTTTGGAATGTTAGTTAAAATTTAAGAAGTATTGGAATGTTTGTATAATGAAATATAAATGTGGTTATGGATAAAAGAGAAAACAAGAGACATGTAGTTACAGATGAGACACTGATTATATACTTGTTTGGTGATAACTATAGTGACATAAAAAGCTCCTGGGGCTGCTAAAAGAAAGTTTTCTTGTGATGTAGTGTTCCTGAGAACAATGTGCATATATGTTGACAACTTAAAAAAGAATGTTCTTCTGCACAGGTGCTTGCTTAGGTAGGCCCTTACTGCGTTCCTTCTTACTCAAATGCTGGGCAGTGGCCACTAGGCACATGCGCATGAGCAGTGGGAACATTTCCCCTTCCTCCCACTGCCCAAGAAGAGGTGGGCAGACAGCAAGGAAGGAAGAAAGGAGAGGCAAGAGTGGGAGATGCAGTCCATCAAGCAGCAATGATAACTTCTCCAAATATTCTTTTCTAAGTTATCAATTTATAATTAATTTTTCAATTTATTAGATGCATCTGTAGAGTAAATAATCTTTAAACCAATATAGGAAGTATTAGTACACTAATACAGTGAGAATAAAACTTGATTCGAGACCATCTCTGAGAAATTAATGTTCGCTGGCTGCAGCTAAGATGGTAAAGAAGATAAAAACCAACATAACCCCAACACATCTTTAGGCACAATAACACGGCACAAACTTAAAGATCATTATTAAACTGACAAACCAATTTAGTGCAAAAAGATTTAAGGAATATATCTTCTCATCAGTTGTATTTTTTCAGCAAAATACATGGTGGATTGAAGTAAAGAATAGCAACTCTTAGCAATGTAGAGAAAATTACTAATGATTATCTATAGTAGCTTGGCAGGTAAATAATACATACATATAGTACAGTAATAAACTTAATTACCATTAAAAGACAAAACTAATATAGAAAATTAGCATAAGCTACGAGAATTTAGTCAGATGGATATAGCCCAAGACAACACAGCATGATGTTATCAATAGTTTAACTTAAGGTTGGTCAATGTTCCATTAAACAAGATGGAATATGCCAAAGAGTACAACCATATAGTTCACATTGCAGAATACAATGGATTCAGTACTGAAATGGTCAAAAAGAAAATTGATAAATTCAAAAGACAACAGAGACGCAAACAAGTAGCTACTCTTTTCCTAAACAGTAATAAAACTTCATACAGAACATTTACATATCATCCCAGAGCTACACATCCTTTCCAAAAGTTTTTAAAGAACACAACTGTGGGAGATTGAAGATGCCCTCGCCATCTCTATTCTTTACTTACTACATTGTTTGCTCCTCCTAGAGGGATTTGAATATTGATAGCCTTATATAGTTGTTCTATAGTCATTTTGATTTGTTAATAACGTGTGCATGGTTCAAGTTAACAGGAATTCTCTTGGATGGCTAGAGTCAACTTGAAAAATTCAAATCCATGGCTGGGATTTGAGCCACGGGTCTCCTGGTTTCTGTCTAATTGCTCTTACCCATTGAGCTACCATGGACAACGTGCCGTCCTGACATTAAATTCTCCAACTGACTCATATATATTTTCCCAGTAAACCACTGGGTGCTCTCGTATTCGAGATACACCTCTTGTAGCGACTTACTATTGTAAGTACTTAAATCCCAGGCTTCACCATTAAACTCTTATTATTTAAGTTAATTTTACTGGTGGAAATTAATCATTTCTTCACACTAGCTGTATATAGGCCAAGGTTTTACTAAGATTTACTGAGCATTGAATTTTGCAAGTTGACTATCTATCCAAAACCTTAGCCTATATATGGCTAGTGTGAAGAAATGATTAATTTCCAACAATTAACTTAAAGAATTCTCTTCTTTATACTAAATGTTTCAACTTCTTCCTTACTCCACATTTTGGTGAGAAGGCTGGTGGGAGCGAATGGTGGGTGCTACCAAGAGTCTTTAAGAACTATATTGGTGGAGAATGAAGCCACCATTAATTTCAGGACGAGACAGCAAGGTGCGGCCGCTAATCCTCCAGATGTCCAATGGGACCATCATCAACAGACCTGTACAGCTAGTCGTCCTTCTGGAGATTGCCCAGGATGGGGAGGATGTGGGATATTGAAGACAACCACACCATCTCTGGTCTTTACTTACTATAGTTTTTTGTTCCTCTTATAGGGATTTGAATACTGACACTCTTATATTTGTTATTCTATGGCCATTGTTGACTTGTTAAATAAAGTGTGTATGGTTCAAGTTAATAGAAGTTCTCTTCTTTACACTAAATGTTTCAACTTCTCCCTTACTCCACAACAACATTACTTGGCTCCATAGAACAAATTCAGTATATAACACCTTTTGAAATCACATAATACAAAAGAGAAACCCATAGACAAAAATTCAGGTGTATAACAGATAAATTGCAAAGGCTGTGACAATTTTCACATAAGCAAAACCGAAAGAAATTTGAGCATTAGTTTTAAAGAAGATTTTAGGAACATTAATAACAAAGAAATAGACAAATCAGGAGTAATGAGAATCACTTATAGAACAATAAATCCATTTATTAAAAAATGTTGAGGGTCCAATTGCACTGACCACGTGGAAAAAGAAATTCATAAAGAAATGTGAAGGAAAACCATATCGACACCATCTTTGATGAGAAGCCAAACTTCAAGTTCATCATGACACCAACAGAGACATCCCAATCACCAACAAGGAGTTCACCCAATCAAAATTCAACAGTTGACATTAGCTGAGAACGTTAGGAAGGTGCTACAAAACACATTCTACGTAAACACTAGCAAGATAGTGAGCATGGAGTAATAGTTTGACTTAAAATTATATTAATTTTGTGCTTCATTGTATCATAGTCTATAGTCATTAAGATATAGCACATTATTCTCCTAAAAATTGATTTGGAAATTGGAACTTAAAAGACAATTTAAATAACAGGTGGCACACAAGGAGATTAAAACTAATGATCCTGATTTTAATTAGCACACCAGTTCAGCCATTTTTATTACTGTGCCAAACAGAGGAGTAACAATAAAACATCTTTCTATACCTGTATCATGGTCATCACTGCGCTGGTAGTGGTTAGGAGAAGCAACCACCTTACAAGATTCTAATTTTGTGCCTGGTGGTAGGACTACTGCTGAGGACAGGATGCAACCATCATTAAGTATAACATTGTTTCCTAGCACACAATCATGTGCAATTAATGAGGATTTGAGGATCACATTGTCCTGAAAAAAAAAAAAAACAATACAAATAAATATGGTATTTGGGTAAAGAAATGCAGTTTCAGGTAGTATCTATACATAAAAGTTTATGCTAAATGATTTTGATGCTTATGAATGATAATTTTACTAAAGCAATGATTTTACAAATTAACTATATTTAAATTTGTGCTATAAAAGCTGCATTCAATATAACTCAGAGTTTGTTCCACGTGAGAATGCTATGCTTCTAATTCTGACAGATAATAAATTATTATTAATATATGTACACAAATACATATATATGATCAAGTATTTCTCAATCAAGATGAGGTAAATATCACTCACAATTAAAATATTGAATAACTAGTGATTTTACAAGTGATTTATAAGTGGTGTGACCAAAAACTTTCTGGAATGGCTTCACAACAATATTGCCATTGAGCTGTCTTTAATTCTTAACCAGAATGTATGTGTAGCATACCTTTCTGATAAAAATTAGAGGTTACATGACCTTCTGCGATCTTACTGTACCAAGTTAGAAGAACTAAAGTGAATGTATGTTTTGCACCTGCTGCAAATTTTCTGTATAGCAAAAATGCCATCTTATGAAGAACAACAAACAGAGATCAAATTTTGCTTTAAACTCACAACAGAAACCTATAAAAAGTTACAAAAAGCTTATGGGCATGAAGTGATGGGTAAATTTGATCATTTCAATGGTTTTCAAAATTGAAAAGTGGCATGATATCAGTTAAATATTCAGAACATACAGTGTGATACTATTCATCACAACTGACAAAAACTTCAAATGAAGAAAATGGTATTAAATGATAGGTGCAGTACAATAAGGAAACTTTCTAACCCATTAGGACTCCTTTGAAAGTAATCAAAATTTTAAAAGTTTTTTTTTTTTGACATGAAAATAATTTTTATATGAAAGAAACTAGAAACATTAATGTGTTAATATGTAATTTTCTTAAGATGAATCGACACTAGTAACACTTGATGGTAGTAACACTAGATAGTAAAACTAACATTTATTCATGTTCCTAAAACATGTTAACAGAGAATAAGAAAAAATGATGTTAGTGTTACTAGTGCTGACTCATCTTAAGTAAATTACATGAGATGAACTGCTGCAAAGTTCGTGCCCTGTCTCCTTGCTAATGACCAAAAGAAAGGCCATGTGATTGCCAGCACAAATATTAAATAACAGCTTCTACTGGTGAATGAAACACAGATTACGGGTACAATCCAAAAAAAAAGTAACAATACTCACAGTTGATGGATAGTCGATATGAAAAATTCAATGCCATGGCCGGGATTTGAACCACGGATCTCCTGGTTTCCATCCAGTCACTTTTAACCTTTGAGCTACCATGGCCAATGTGCCGTCCTAACATTAAATTCTCCATTTGAATCGTATATTTCCCCGGTAGACCACTAGGGGCTCTTGCATCTGAGATACACCGTTTGTGGCAACTTACTATCGTAAGTACTGGAGTTCCAGGCTTCATCATTTAACTCTTATTATTTTAGTTAATTGATGGAAATGAATCATTTCTCCACACTAGCCGTTTATAGGCTAAGGTTTTTGATGGATAGAGTCGACATGAAAAATTCAATGCCATGGCAGGGATTTGAACCACGGATCTCCTGGCATTGAATTTTTCATGTCGACTCTATCCATCAAAAACTTTAGCCTATAAACGACTAGTGTGGAGAAATGATTAATTTCCATCAATTAACTAAAATAATAAGAGTTAAATGATGAAGCCTGGGACTCAAGTACTTATGATAGTAAGTCGCCACAAACGGTGTAAACAGTGTATCTTGGATGCGAGAGCCCCTAGTGGTCTACTGGGGAAATATACGAGACAAATGGAGAATTTAATGTCAGGACGGCACGTTGACCATGGTAGCTCAAAGGTTAAGAGCGACTGGACGGAAACCAGGAGATCCGTGGTTCAAATTCCGGCCATGGCATTGAACTTTTCATGTCGACTCTATCCATCAAAAACCTTAGCCTATAAACAGCTAGTGTGGAGAAATGATTAATTTCCAAGAATTAACTAAAATACTCACAGTGTTTGATTTCCACTTCTCAAAAAGGACAAACAAGTTGAATCCAAAGTGAAGTCAATTATGATTTTTTTTCTTTTTTCCCATTAAAGGAATTTGTACCCAGGGTTAAACAGTAAATCTAGTGGGCTACAAAGAAGTGTTGCACAGAATAATGGAGAGTATGCAATACAAATGGCTAGAGAAAAGGAAGGGTGGTGACTAATTCCTATATCATGACAATGTGCTCTCGCACATAGTCCTTTCTGTCCCATTTTATAATAAAAACAGAGTGAATACTTATTAAATTATAGATGAGTTGTATTTTTTACACAGCAGGTGTGGTGTTCCAATACAGTTAAATTTCGATAGAGTGAATACTGTTCTCCATCCTACCTATTCTTAAGATTTGGCCCCAGTGGACTTTTTCCCCTGCAACTTAAAATGTGGCTATGAAGACACAATTTTGTGGATAGTGATATTATCCATTGCAATCACTGCAATGAAAGTATTTAAAGGTTAATCAAGGCTTCCTGGGTGATCAGCCATGTCAGGTTCTGTCAGATCCGATCCTGAAGAAGGCCATGGAATCTACAATGGCCGAAAGCTCAACATTCATAAACCTGACACGGCTGATCACCTGGGAAACCTTGATTAATAACGCTAGCTGTGAAAGCTTCTAGTCTTATATTTTAGAGGTACTTAGTAGCAAAGTGCTGGAACTGGGTACAAACTCCCAGAGAGATTTCAAGCATGACAGTGTAGAATAGACAAATGATAGTATTGTGTTGTGTTTATGGCCTCATTCTGGAAACTTGTTGATCACATATCATATAGCAACATTGTATTTTTTCACAACAGCAAAAATAGGAGGTTTACAATATTATTTTATAACATTTATACATGAGCATTATATTAGTATTTTCAATTAATTTAATGCTTTATTTAATGATTAGTAGAAAAATTTGTATGTTTTAAAATGTATAATCAACTGAAATGTGTGTTGCTTTACAGTGATACCTACAAATGACAAGTGAACTTGATTATAATTCATCACACTTTGTTTAAATACCTAGAACAGAGTCTCAATAATTCAAATGTCTGAAAATAAAAAACATATAAAGAGAAAAACCTAAATGTCCTTGTAAAATGTTTGAGTTTGATATATACAAAGCCGAACTACAACCATATTTCCATCAATTAACTTAATTACAACAATATTTCCTGCATGCCACTACTTGAGTTCTGCTTACTTATAGGGTATGCATGATAACAACATGTATGGTATAGAAGCTGGTGTCAGTGAGAAGGCACTATCTAATACTCATAATCTTTTGTGTTTAAAAATTGTAAGAGAGTCATCTTCTCACCTTAGCTCAGGACTAGAAATCAGGACAAAGATTCAGGTATTAGATATGTATACAGTCATTATAAGAAGTGACTCAAAGGCTTTATCATCAGAAGAGCACTAATAGATTGCTGTATAGAATTACTCTGAAATTGATGATCTTTAGCTTTCCATGCTAAATGCAGAGCTACTCTGGCCACTCACCAGAATTAGACAAAAATGTTTTTAAAGGAGTGCTTGAAATCTCAAGAGATGTCATTACAGATTGGTTAATGGATTAATGCATTCCAAAGAAGATGTAAGTAAGAGGTGTATGAACAGTCAAAATATGCCAGTAAATTTATTTAGGAAAAAGAAAATTTAGAAACCAGAGTCAAAGAACATTTATGAAATATTAAATTCAAACAGACAAATCTGAAATAGCAGCACAATGTGGTCCCCAAAAACATGAAAGCAATCCAACCTAAAAACTTCAAAAATATGCAAATAAACCAAGAAACTGACAACATGGGAGAAAATACACATTTTAAGGAATATGATATTGATCATATAATGCAATTTGAGATATATTCAAAAGACAACTCAACAAATTCATGCTCCCATTACCTCTCAGTTACCACACCAGATGTCTCCATGTCTAAGAGAGGATTCCCAATGATTTCCACCAATGGAACATAGCGGAGGATGACAATAAATGCTCTTGAAACATACTGTAATAAATTAAATAACAATGATACCACAAAACCCACTTCTATTCACACACTTTATTTTAAGCTCTTAAGTAGTGAAGTTATTGAAGATGGGAACAGGAATTTTCATAACTTTTAAACAGTCTTACATTATAAATATTAAAAGCAGAAGCATTATTAACAGTGAAGTATTCTTCATATTTAAATTTGAATTTATGAGTCACTATGTTTACACTCAGTCTTCACTTACTTGTTGTTGTATAATTGAAACGTTTTCAAGATCATTCGATCTCATCATCAGCTGTTTGGTGAGTCACCAAACAGCTGATGATGAGATCGAATGATCTTGAAAACGTTTCAATTATACAACAACAAGTAAGTGAAGACTGAGTGTAAACATAGTGACTCATAAATTCAAATTTAAATAGTCTTACATTAAATTATATAAGAGAAGGTCGTGATGGAGTTTCTGCAATATTTACTTCCACCTTAGTCAATGGCTGAAGTAAAAGGCTACTGTGGGGATATGTTGATGCTGATGGTTCTCAGTCCGCTTTACACATTTGGTACTTAAAGTTACTGCTTGAGTTAGTTAAATACAAATGTAAAACACAAACATAAACTGCCATGATAACACAAGAGAAGAGCAACAAAGGTAATGTGATACAGCGAAGTGTATAAGGTAACACTGGAGTATGGACAATGATGCTCAGCTGTTATTATGGTAAAGCATACATCTTCTTGACTCAGACCATTCATAATACTAGATTCCAAACTCAAGATAAGGTGTGCAAGTAGTATATGATTACACAGAAAATGAAGCTATTTACAGTAGAGTAACAAACACTACACAAATAAAAATATTTAGTAAATATTCTCCACTTAACTTAGGAAGCCGATGATAATACTTCTATTATGTTTTTGCAAAATTAATTTCGTGGACATTTGCCCATATCTTCAGTCAAACACATTTCGTTGTCAAACACATTTCGTTGTCAAGGATACTATGTATTTACATATTACCAACATCTGAAGACGAAACAAACCTAAAAACAGAATCAATTGCCGGTATGTCAAAATGCATTATGCGATTTTTATTTTTTAGAATAAATATTTTTTCCCAAACCATTAAATCGATGGGAACATTTAATTGTTTTAATAATTTAACTTCGGGATTTATTTCATGGTTAAATGACCAAAAATGATCTGCCACGGCCGATTTATCAATTTGTTTATATCTAATGTTACGAAAATGTTCTTTCTTTCTGGTTTCCAAACTACGTTTCGTCTTTCCAATATAAACCCGATCACAATCTAAGCACTTAAATTGATAAATACCAGATTTTTTATTATTAGGAATTTTATCTCTTTTAAAAAATTGTAATACATTTTTAATACTATATTTATTTTGAGAAACTAAAGTTATACCAACTTCTTTAAAAAAATTTTGAAAATGTTTATTAACCCAAGGATGGTAAGTAAATGTTTTAAATTTATAATCATCTTTTATTTTTTTAAGAGTAGAAATATCATTAATACTTTTTTGATATTTAAATTTTTCAATCTTCTTTTGTATAAAATCTTTATTAAAACCATTAATTAAAACAGTATTAATAATATGTTTATATTCTTTATTAAATTCTTCTTTATTCAGGGGTATATTTATTAATTTATAAATCAAACTATTAAAAATAGCAAATTTATGTGGAAAAGGGTTAATGAATAATAAAAAGGGTTAATAAAATACTTAATGAAGTGAAAGTTATATCAGACAAAGAAAAACATTTTGTAAAAGTTACTAATCCTGTTTAACCTAGAATTTACGCCCTTCCTAAAATTCACAAGCCCGGTAATAAAATGAGACCTATTGTTAATTGTATAAACTCACCAACTTACAACTTAGCAAAAGGGTTACACAAAAAATTTAGTAATTTTGATAAATTTGAAAGTTTAAGTATTAAAAACTCTTTTGAACTAATAAAAAAGAATGATAGTGTTGTATTATATAAAACTGATACACTTATTTCTTTTGATGTAACTGCCTTATTTCCTAGTATTCTTAGAGTAAAACTTTTAATTTATTTAAAAAAGTGGTTGAATTGAATAAATTTACATGAGGACTTAATAGTAGATTATTTCGAAATTCAAGTCACTAAAGCTTTTCCTTTAATTTTTAAAACATAGTATAGATATGTTGATGATATTTTTGCTATTGTTCCTGAAAAACAAATTATTGATGCTTTAAAATTACTAAATTTACAAGATAAAGCTATAAAATTCACATTAGAAACTGAAATTAATGGATTTCTTCCTTTTCTAGATTTGAAAATAATAAGAAATAATAACAAATTAGAGTTTGGTATTTATAGGAAATCTACTCATATTGATAATTACATAAAAAATAAAAGTTTTAACCCTTTTCCACATAAATTTGCTGTTTTTAATAGTTTGATTTATAGATTAATAAATATATCCCTGAATAAAGAAGAATTTAATAAAAAATATAAACATATTATTAATACTGTTTTAATTAATGGTTTTAATAAAGATTTTATACAAAAGAAGATTGAAAAATTTAAATATCAAAAAAGTATTAATGATATTTCTACTCTTAAAAAAATAAAAGATGATTATAAATTTATAAAATTTACTTACCATCCTTGGGTTAGTAAACATTTTCAAAATTTTTTTTAAAGAAGTTGGTATAACATTAGTTCCTCAAAATAAATATAGTATTAAAAATTTATTACAATTTTCTAAAAAAGATAAAATTCCTAATAATAAAAAATCTGGTATTTATCAATTTAATTGCTTAGATTGTGATCGGGTTTATATTGGAAATACGAAACGTTTGGAAACCAGAAAGAAAGAACACTTTCGTAACATTAGATATAAACAAATTGATAAATCGGCCGTGGCAGATCATTTTTAATCATTTAACCATGAAACAAATCCCGAAGTTAAATTATTAAAACAATTAAATGTTCCCATAGATTTAATGGTTTGGGAAAAAAGATTTATTCTAAAAAATAAAAATCGCGTAATGAATTTTGAAATACCGGCAATTGATTCTGTTTTTAGGTTTGTTTCGTTTTCAGATGTTGGTAATACGTAAATACATAGTATCCTTGACAACGAAGTGTGTTTGACAACGTATTGTGTTTGACTGAAGATGTGGGCAAATGTCCACGAAATTAATTTTGCAAAAACATAATACAAGTATTGTCATCAGCTTCCTAAGTTAAGTGGAGAATATTTACTAAATATTTTTATTTGTGTAGTATATGATTGTTTCAGTGAAGTATACCTACCCCAATTGACACATTGTTCCACACAAAGGAATTCTTGATGATCACATTCTTGCCAATACTACAGTTTTTTCCAATCACCGAGCCTGTTACAAAACTGTTTTCTGATAAACTAGTATTTTCAGCAATAGCAATGTCTTCTTCCAGAACACAGCCTCTACAACAAATTTAAAAAGTGGAAGAAGATTAGCAAATTGATAAAACAACTTATTTTCACGTTAAAATTAAGCATCTTAGAAGGTAGTTATTTTGTATTTACAAACTCTTATTTTCTGCAGTCAAGAATATCAATTTCTATAAGAGGCATTAAGGAGACAAATGTATGAACTTTAAAAATTAGTACTATGTAATTATAGGATGATATTTTCTATCACAGTATAACTTATTTCATACTCGAGATTTAACTGTATTGGAACACCACAGTGAAGCGAAATAATTATTAATTTTTAGATGAGTCGTATTTATTACACATCTGCTTCACTTTCGTACCTATTTTGAGGACATGTTTCGCAAATCATCGTTTGCAGCTTCGGCTCTTATGCGACTAAAGCTTGATCCAGTGGTGTGGGTAATTCTGGAATTGCTGCTGCCATCTGTTGATTTAGTGATGAACTTAAATGTGGGATTCTCTTCTGGCGGGATTTCAAAGTTCATTAGTTGGTTTTTATGTTTTTCTATGTATATTCTTTCCCATATGACGAGTTCACTATGTTTTTGTACGTATTTTAGTAATTCTGTGCTATCTTCAATTTTATGATTTTCAGACCAGAAATGAGCTGCTATTGCAGACTTATCAATATTTTTGTATCTTAAGTGCCTGAAGTGTTCTTTCTTTCTAGTGCCTATGTTTCTTTTTGTCCTCCCTATGTAAATTTTTTCACAGTCTTTACACTTAATCTTGTAAATGCCTAACTTTTCCTCTGGTTTTATCTTATCAGTATTATTACTGTGAAGTAGGTTTTTAATATTGTAATTGTTTTTTGGTGCCAATGTTATATTGTATTTCTTAAATATTTTTTGGAACTTTTTTGTGGCCCAGGGGTGGTAAGTAAATTTAGGAAATCTAATTCCTTGTTCTATTGGTGTGAGAGCTGTGATCTGTTTTAATCTCTTTTGAAGTTTGAATGATTTTAGTTTTTTTATCTACAAGGTCTTTTCCATATCCATTCTTAATTGCAGTTTTTAAGATTTGGTGGTATTCGTTTTGATATTCTTGCTGGCTGAGAGGTAGATTTACTAATCTGTGTGTGAGACTGTTGATGGTGGCATGTTTGTGTGGAATTGGGTTGAAACTATTTGCTTTGATGTAATTATCTGTTTTTGTCGCTCTTCTATGGATACCAAATTCTAGTTTTTCATTGCTTTTTGTGATTTTAAGGTCCAAAAAAAGGTAGAGTACAGTCCTCTTCAGTTTCCACTGTGAATTGTATGCTGGGTTCTTGCAGGTTGAGTACTTTCAAAGCATCATCTATTTGTTTGTAGTGCACTATTGCAAAGATGTCTTCATACTGTTTTTAAAATCACGAAGGCAGTTCAACAAGTATTCATGTTAGGAATGAAGAAGCCAGTTCTTTTCTAATACAAATTATTATTTCTCAACATAGTCCCCTTTTAGGAATATACACCTCTCCCATCCTGCCATATTTTTAACTCCTCCAAAAAATAAGAATTGTTAAACTCTGAAAAATATGCCTCTGTGTCCAAGATGACCTCATTTCATTTAAATTTTGTTCCTGAAAGCATTTCTTCATGTTTGGAAACAGGAGAATATGGGGGGAGAGGGGTGGCAGCAATTCTTGCAGTTTGGCGGCAGCAATTCCATATGAATGTGCTCGAGAATTATTGTGGTGAAACAGAACTTTCTCCTTTGCCATATGCAGCTGTATCTCTTTCAACTTCATGTAAATTGCGCCAATGACTCTATGTAGTATGTTCCAGTAATCGTTTTTCTTTTTTCCAAGAAGTCAAGGAGTATGACTAATTATTATTATTATTGTTATTGTTAATAATTGGGAAATTAGATAAATTAGATAAATATGGTTTTAGGGGTATTATGAATAATTGGGTTAAATCCTATTTAAGCAATAGAAAACAGTTTGTAGAACTTCAGTTTGAAGATAAAGGAAAATTAAATACAGTTCGGTCCAAAGTGAGAGAAGTTAGGCGAGGAGTTCCCCAAGGATCAGTCCTGGGCCCCTTGTTATTTTTGTTGTACATAAATGATTTGCCAATTGCCATTAATTCCACAGATGTTATTTTATTTGCAGATGACACTAACATCTTAATAAAAGGAGACAATCAAGTAAGTGTACAGACCAAGCTCAAGGAAGCTCTAGGTAAACTGCACACATGGTTTCAGACAAATGAACTAATTATAAATAAGGATAAGACTATTGCCATTTCATTCCATACTTGTCAAAATAGAAATGTGGTCAAACCTCCAATAGTAATTGATAAAACAACCATTAGCTACAATAATGAAACAAAATTTCTGGGATTACATATAAATGAGAACATGAAATGGACCACACATATTCAACATTTAATAAATAAACTGAGTTCCATTTGTTATTTGCTTAAACATTTAAAAAGCTTAATTAATTTAGCTGCATTGAGAAATATATATTATGGTTATTTTCACAGCCAACTACAATATGGGATAGTGTTCTGGGGGGAAAAGGCAGATAGAGTCTTTAAACTTCAAAAAAGAGCAATAAGGATACTAAGTGGAGTAGATAACAGGACATCTTGCAGGCCATTATTCAGAAAACATCAAATATTACCTCTAGCATGTATGTTTATTTTGGAATTAGTGGTCCATGTAAAACAAAATAATCTACAAATACAAAATCACAAAAATGCAGATATTCACAAATATAATACACGTCAAAAAGATGACTTTCACATTCAAAGTTGTAGAATGGAAATCTTCAGGTCTAATGCTTTCAATAAAGGTATAAGATTATACAACAGACTACCAGAAAATATTAAACATGTGAAGAGTGTTATACATTTTAAAAAGGGAGTAAAACTCTTTTTACTGCAACATTCATTTTATTCTGTAAATGAATTTTTAAATGTTAATTAGTTTTAAGTGATTGTAAATAATGCAAATATGTAACTGATATACTATGACGTGTCTGATATCAATGTATGATCAACAGGACAAAATAAATTGAATTGAATTGAATTGAAATAATAATAATTATTATTATTATTGTTATTGTTGTTGTTGTTGTTGTTATTGTTATTATTGTTATTATTATTATTATTATTATTATTATTATTATTATTATTATTATTATTATTATTATTATTATTATTATTATTATTATTATTTGTACTTCCATATCTTACAATCTCAATTACAAGTTTTACAATTCTAATCTAGGTACAAATTTGTTTACTGCTTATATTACGGGCCAATAGTGGTGTTGGCTCCCTGGCTGTTTACCTCTATCCTAGCCCTTATACGACCTTGACATAATGTTCTGATTTTGTCATCTATTTCTCTACCTCTTGCTTCCTTACCCTTCTCAAACACCTTGCTCAAACATCAAAGATGCCATTTCATCTAACAAAAATTCTGGTATATATAAAATTGAATGCAGTAACTGTAGTCAAATTTATATTGGCAAAACCAAAAGAAATTTAGAAACAAGAGCAAAGGAACACTGTAGAAACATAAAATATATTAACAATTAGAAAAATCAGCATTTGCCATGCATTTTTGGGAAAACAACCACAACATAAATCCAGAATATATCAGGAAAACAAGAACTATCCACATGGGAAAAAATCTTCATTTCAAAAAATAGGAACAAAGTATTCAATTTCGGCATCCCCAGAAAGATTTGTTCAGCAAGTTCCTTGAACTGCCACCAGAGGAGACCTATGACAAAGTATCGTCAACTACACCAATGGGAGTCAGTCGATGGCCAGTTGAGGATGGAGGTAAAGTCTCTGAAACATGTTCCGGAAAAATTTAAAAGTAAGTGTTGTTTAGTGTCATTAATCGACTCCCTTTAAATTTAATTTATTATAACAACACTGTTTTCAACACTTCCAAGAAAGAAATTGTAAGCATTTTTATTGTTAGTATGCAAGTCCCTTTATTATCCCAGTTCTTATCCCATATTAATTTCATCCAGTTTTCAATTTCTTTACACTCCACTACATAATGTTCTAAGCTTATATTCTTTCCACATAGAATGCACTCCTTTGGTGAACCCCCTTTCAATATGGCTCCTGTCCTTAACCAAGCTAAACTCTCCCTCTCATATCTATCACATGTCTATATATGTTTCCCTTCCCCATTCTGTCTTTATTTTTAGGTATACATTTAGTGTAATAATAATAAAAAATATATGTCTAATAATAGTAATAATAATCATTAACACAACAGTCAATACAATAATAACAACTGTACTGTACCTGTCTGCTGTGTCCCGTACTGCTCAAGCATTGTGATTCGTTTATCACCTTCTAAATTTTCATAATCACTAGCATGACTAGTGTCATAGTAGCACTGATGATTATATTTTCGTATGACATTCAGGACCTTATTGCATATTAAACACTGCGAAGCATTATCAAATGGTGTAAAAAATATGCCTGCTCCTATGAAGGGTTAAATAACGTAGGAGTAGAAGACCTTCGTGAACATGTAGCCATCTTGTACACAATGTGCATACTCAGGTAACTAACGAGCCTATATTGATCATCCCACAGGCTAACAGGTTGCCTCTCCCTTTCCACCCTTCCCGCACTATAGTACATTCGCTGATGCACTGCTTACCCAATACCCGTTTAGAGTATCATGAAGACTGCTGATATAAAATCTTCTTAGCAACACCATACATTCTGAAATACAGGTACTTATTGAACTGCCCTCGTAGTATATTTGTTGTTTTGCATCAATTTGAAGATTAGTAAACAAATAACCAAATAGATGTAACATAATTAGAATGTGCGTAACTGATTAAGTTTAACCTATTGAACTCTTTACTTACTTGGCTAGTTTGACAGACTTCTGCTTGTAGACATTATGGCGAAGAAACATATATGCATCTACATCTCTGCTAATTGGTGCATCAGGAACTAATGGAAAGACCCATCGGTGGATGATATCATGACTACAGAAGAGAAACATATCACCATGCATATTTTGGAAACATTTTATGTTACAGAAAGAGTGTAATTAGATTACACAGAAAATGATGCTAGTTACAGTGGAGTAATAAATATTACACAAATAAAAATATTTGTTAATTAATGTCCAGTTATCTTAAGAAGTTTTGGTAATACGAAAAAACATAGTATCCTTGACGACAAATTAAACAAGACGACAAAGTGTATTAACTGACGATGCGAGCAAATGTCTGTGAAATCAATTTTTTAAAAAGAAGAAAGAAGTATTAACATCAACTTCTTAAGATAAGTGGACATTAATTAACAAATATTTTTATATGTGTAATAGTGTAATTAGATGATGATTTTAGTCCATATAGCTAATATAGCTAATATATGAAACAAAATAATGTAATAAAATGTGAAAAGAACTTTAAAAAATACTTAAGTTAAAATAGGAATAATATTGGTTTGTCTCATAAATTCGTTCGATTCTTGTTACGTGTTTACGAACAAGAACACCTGCACTGTATGCCCGTATCACAACTACGGCAACAAAGTTGCCTAATTATGTAGGGGTAACCTGTTTACATACGCAAGGTCATCGAAAGTAAACAAGGCAATGAAATTTTCAAAACAAACTTTATTTTGTGCAGGATGCACTATTATTATCAATAACATATCTCCATTTCTCAGGAAGCTTATCAATACCATTTTTCCAAAATCTTGCAGTTTTCTGGTTGACGAACTCTTCTACGGCGAGTCTGCAATCCTCCAAGGAAGTAAGGCGTTTGCCATTAAGGAAGTTTTGCAGGGATCGGAGTAATTGATAGTCGGATGAGGCAATGTCTGGAGAATAAGGCGGGTGAGGTAACACATCCCAGTCGAAATCCTGTAATTTCTGATGAGTTACCATAGAAGTGTGTGGTTTGGATGCTAACTCTGGCCTATTCTCTTCTAGGGCAACCTTCAGACGATCCAACTGAGAACAGCATTTCTCTGAATTGATGGTCTCCCCAGGAGGAAGAAATTCGTAATAAATAATTCCTTTCCAGTCCCACCAAATGCACAGCATAATCTTCTCAGGATGAAGCCCTGGTTTAGGAATTGAGAGTGGTGGTTCTCCTTTCTTACGACATGACTTTCTCTTTCGGATGTTGTTGTACACAATCAACTTTTCGTCTCCTGTAACCAGCTGTTTCAGAAAAGGGGCAGTTTCATTGCGTCTTATCAATGCATCACAGATGGAAACGCGCTGAACTAAATTTTGTTCACTCATATCGAGATTTAATTGTATTGGAACACCACAGTGAAGCGAAAAATTATTAAATTTTAGATGAGTCGCATTTTTTACACATCTGCTTCACTTTCGTACCTATTTTGAGGACATGTTTCGCAAATCTTCGTTTGCATCTACGGCTCTTGTGCGACTGAAGCTAGATCCAGCAGTGTGGGTAATTCTGGGGTTGTTGCTGCCATCTGTTGATTTAGTGATGAACTGAAATGTGGGATTCTCTTCTAGCGGGATTTCAAAGTTCATTAGTTGGTTTTTATGTTTTTCTATGTGTATCCTCTCCCATATGACGAGTTCACTATGTTTTTGTACGTATTTTAGTAATTCTGTGCTATCTTCAATTTCATGATTTTCAGACCAGAAATGAGCTGCTATTGCGGACTTATCAATATTTTTGTATCTTAAGTGCCTGAAGTGTTCTTTCTTTCTAGTGCCTATGTGCCTATGTTTCTTTTTGTCCTCCCTATGTACATTTTTTCACAGTCTTTACACTTAATCTTGTAAATGCCTGACTTTTCCTCTGGTTTTATCTTATCAGTATTATTACTGTGAAGTAGGTTTTTAATGTTGTAATTGTTTTTTGGTGCCAATGTTATATTGTATTTCTTGAATATTTTTTGGAACTTTTTTGTGGCCCAGGCATGGTAAGTAAATTTAGCAAATCTAATTTCTTGTTTTATTGGTGTGAGAGCTGTGATCTGTTTTAATCTCTTTTGAAGTTTGAATAATTTTAGTCTTTTATCTACAAGGTTTTTTCCATATCCATTTTTAATTGCAGTTTTTAAGATTTGATGGTATTCGTTTTGATATTCTTGCTGGCTGAGAGGTAGATTTACTAATCTGTGTGTCAGACTGTCGATGGTTGCATGTTTGTGTGGAATTGGGTTGAAACTATTTGCTTTGATGTAATTATCTGTGTGTGTTGCTTTTCTATGAATGCCAAATTCTAGTTTTTCATTGCTTTTTTTGATTTTAAGGTCTAAAAAAGGTAGAGTACAGTCCTCTTCAGTTTCTACTGTGAATTGTATGCTGGGTTCTTGCAGGTTGAGTAGTTTCAAAGCATCATCTAATAGTTTGTAGGGCACTATTGCAAAGATGTCGTCTACGTATCTGTACCATGTTTTAAACATATGAGGGACGGCTTTAGTAATATGTGTTTCGAAAAAGCTCATGTATAGATTGGCCAAAAATGGTGATAGCGGGCTTCCCATAGCTAGTCCTGAAATTTGTTTATAATATTTTCCATCGAAGACAAAATAATTTTGATGTATACATAATTCAGTCATTGCCAAATATTCTTCTATTGCATTGGCATCCAGGTTTATAGAATTTAGCCATTTTTTCAGTTGAATCAAAAGTTTGTCTAATGGAATGCTAGGGAAGAGGGAGCGGACATCAAAGGATACTAAAGTGTCATGAGGTTTTAGTTTAAGATTTTGAATTTTTTCTACCAGGTCTAAAGAGTTTTTTATGCTCAGAGTATGGAACTGTGGAAAGGACTGAAATTTTTTGAATAGCCATTTTGCCAGAAGGTAAGTAGGAGTGTTTATATTATTTACAATGTGTCTCATGGGTATGTTGGGTTTGTGTATTTTAGGCAAACCATATATTCTTGCAAGGGTAGGGTTGTCCGGTTTGATAGTTTTTTGTTCTGTAGTTGTTAAAATTTTACTATTAATGATGGTTTTTTGTACATCTTTTATGCATCGGTTGAGTGGATTAGAATCTATTTCCTGGAATTCTTTTTGTTGTAGTAACTCTAACATTTTTTCTTTGTATGTAGCTGTATCTAAGATTACTATTTTGTTCCCTTTATCAGCCCTTGAGAAGATTACATCCTTTTTCCTTAAAGATTTAATTATCTGAATTTGTTTCAAATGTTTTATTGGCTTTTTATTTATTAAGTTTTCCAATATAGGAGCTGATTTTTTCCTAATTATGTTTTTGTCCATGGTTTCCAAGCCTTCTACTGCTAATTCTATATCTGCAATGAATTCATCCGGGTTGCTGGAGTATGTTATACATGTTTTTAGGCCTTGGTTAAGTACATCTATTTCTTCAGTGTTAAAATTTTGCTTTGAGAGATTAATTACATTGTCTAGGGATGTGTTCTTTGCTGAAATTTTGTTATGTTTTGGTTGCCAATGATTATGATTATGTTTTAGTTTCTTATTTTGACGATAAACTTTCTCTCTGTGAAAAAATTTACATAGGGAGGACAAAAAGAAACATAGGCACTAGAAAGAAAGAACACTTCAGGCACTTAAGATACAAAAATATTGATAAGTCCGCAATAGCAGCTCATTTCTGGTCTGAAAATCATGAAATTGAAGATAGCACAGAATTACTAAAATACGTACAAAAACATAGTGAACTCGTCATATGGGAGAGGATACACATAGAAAAACATAAAAACCAACTAATGAACTTTGAAATCCCGCTAGAAGAGAATCCCACATTTCAGTTCATCACTAAATCAACAGATGGCAGCAACAACCCCAGAATTACCCACACCGCTGGATCTAGCTTCAGTCGCACAAGAGCCGTAGATGCAAACGAAGATTTGCGAAACATGTCCTCAAAATAGGTACGAAAGTGAAGCAGATGTGTAAAAAATGCGACTCATCTAAAATTTAATAATTTGTTCACTCAGTTCGTGCAGAACCCATACATCCCGAAGATTTAGGTAAGTTTCTTTAGGTGCCTGGGTACAGTTGCATGAGATAAGTTTAGCTCCTGACCTACCTCCCGAGTTGTTATTCTGGGGTTGTTCGTAATCATGTCCTTTATCCTTTCCTCATCCGTAACCACAGGTCGTCCAGAACGAGGTTTATCTTTCACAGAGAAGTTCCCAGCTCGAAATCGAGTAAACCATTTTTTACATGCCCGATTCGTCACTGCATCTTCTCCGTAAACAGCACAAATTTTCCATTGAGTTTGTGAGGCTGTTTTACCTTTACGGTAATAAAGCAGCATTAAATATAAAAATTATTTGTGGTTGGTTTATTGACACTCGTCACTTACTTTTTCATATATTTATGAGAGACTAGTTTCAAAGGCCCTGGCCTCCATTTTCAATCTCTTCCCAACTGGCAACTGTTGTTATCTGCTCTCTCTGGTGGTGGAACTATGAACTTTTTTGGTTCCACCACCAGAGAGAGCAGATAACAACAGATGCCAGTTGGGAAGAGATTGAAAATGGAGGCCAGGGCCTTTGAAACTAGTCTCTCATAAATATATGAAAAAGTAAGTGACGAGTGTCAATAAACCAACCACATATAAGAGCCATCTCGGAGGTACTACGAAGGCCATGCAGGGCTGCCTCAGCATGGCAACTGGGGTTCAATTCCCTCTTGCGCCTTTGCAACTCTACCAGTTTTTTGTGTGGTTTTTCCTTGAACAGTTGTAGCTATTGTAAACAGGATATACTAGGTGGGGGTGAGAAAACATGCTCTAGAATCTCTAATGTTTACTGATACTGAGATAAAAGAAAAGTGTTAGAATATATCCAGGTGAACATTCAAGAGTTGATATCTGAAAAAATAACCCCCTCTCCCAATTGATGGAAATGATACATGTCTGTTAAACAAACAGAATTGGTTACTAATAAAAGCACTAATTGTGCAGCATGAATAAAAATTAATAAGGGATTAAGAAAAGACTGTAGCTTTTCTTTTAAAGGATAAATTTAATTGTTTATTCAGGCATTAATTGTGCAAAGTGAATACAAAAATAATTTTTATATTAATTTTGACGTCACTGTTACTAAATTCCTCCAAACACACATCAGCAGCATTAAATGTCGAAAACGTTCCTTCTTGCCTTCCATATTAACATTCACAAGTTACAGCTCCACACTGTTGCATCCACAAACTCGTACTGAAGTGTGGTTACCAATTCTTACATAAGTTGATCTATTTACCTTAAGCCGTGAGGTCGCTGTGGTTTGTGTTCATAGCATTCTTTTCAGTTATTGTATTTGTAAACAAACCCCATATTGTTAGGCAACTTCTTTGACGTAAAAGTAATGGGGGAATGCAGTGTTCTCAGGAGTTCTTAGTCGTAAACACGTAACAAGAAGCGAACGAATTTATGAGACAACCCTATACATTTCATTCTGTTCATAAATGCACTCAAAGCTTCATTGATCTCTGATAAAAATATCATGGTGTAATGTCAGGAAAAACCTAAGTTACTGTAACTTATCTTTTTTTTGTGTAATTTACATCCTCCAAAGTTAAGTCATATCGGACGATGAATGAAATGGGTGAAATGATGCTCAAATGAGTCCGCGGTGGATGGAGCTTAGAGTTACCCGACATTTGTCCTTTAGGATAAGGGAAAACCCAGGAAAAAGTCTTATCCAGTTAACTCATCCTAACTGAGATTCGAACTCGGGACCTCTTGAACATGAGGCAGACACGCTACCATCTACACTACCGAGGTGGGCATAACTTATCTTATGCGTTTAAATCTACAGTTTAAGGCCACACACTTCAGACTATTCCTTTTATCTCATTTCAATAAAAAGAATTCAGAATTAAAGCTTTAACATATTGCTGTCAAATACTTGAAGTATCAATATTTCCATTATGGTATTTTCAAAACAAATGCTATTTCTAACTGTTGTTGTTTAATCCATACTTCAACTAATAGCCCTCAAAACACTAAAAAAATGGTACCTGTATAAATCATATACTGATAACTCAAACTACTGGAGTATAAGGAGACTAATGACTTCATTGTCAATCTTTAGATATTAGAAAACAAAGACACAAACATTCCTGTTTTTAATAGTTCAAATGAGTGAAGTTTTAAGTCCTAATAAATATAACTCAATAAGTCTTTCAACACCATACTTTGAGCAAACATGCAATATTACATAATTATTTGATTACCAATTATACATGAAAAGGAAAAAGTGTGTTTTAGTTCACAAATTATAATACATAACAGTAACTAAAATTTCACTTATCTTTGATAATAATTATATAAAGTGTTAGCGGTTGGGTGTGCATACTTCAATGGCAACTTTCTGACGTTAAGCTGAAACGTAAGTTCCTGTACTATTTTTCCTCTAAAGTGTATATTATGTAAAAACAAAAAAAAAAAAAAAAAAAAAAAAAAATCAAAGTTTTGATTGTGAATATGTCATCACACCAATTTATTAGGATGAGGTACAACTACAAAAGATAAGTTATTTGTATCTTTGTATGTTGCTAAAATGATTTGTTTAGCCACAAAATGATATTAAAGTACTGGATTCCTGCATATTGTCGCCCTGGCGGTAGACTCGCGAAGCCGAAGCCGATGAAAAATGATGGCCGGTGGAGATTCGGAAAACTTCGGAACCAATCGTTACCGGTAGCGACAGACAGTTGAATGTAGAGTAGGAAAAATAAACAGTTTAAGGTTCTAGCAATTTTGTAATGTTGAACAGTGTATTTCGAGGAGAATAAAGTGTAGTTTTGTGTTTTTGTAACCTCGTTTTATTATTTCACGAACCCACAAAGTCACAACTGGTGTCAGGAAGCGGGATAACAACATCACCGAACATTATGGCCATGGAATCGGCATTGGAAATGCTTTTGCAGAAGATGAACGAATTAACAGCGAAGTCGGAAGCGGCAAATAACAACTTGGCCGCGAAGATGAACGAGTTAACAACAAAAACAGAAGCGGCAAATAACAACCTGGCCGCAGAGTTGAAAGAAATAAAGACCGAATTGACCACAGAAATGAAGGCAGCAAACGACAGTCTGGCCACGGAAATGAAGGAGGCGAACGAGGTCCTCGCCGCCAAATTTGAGGAACAGTTGGCCGGCGTGAGGGATGACGTGACGGAGCTGGGCAAGCGGATGGGCCAAGTGGACGAGCGCGTCGAGGACCTGGCGAACCGCTTCAATGACCTAGAGGAAAAGGCCGACAATAAGGCCAAGTCCCTGAACGCCATGGTTGAAGATGTCGAAGAGCTCGCGAACCGCGTAAACAACCTGGAGGGAAAGGCCGACAGCAGCGTCAAGTCCCTGAACACCATGGTGGAGGACGTCGTCGGCAGGAAGCTGAAGGACTTGAAGGCCGACGCGCCGGGACGCAACACAACATCTGCGCGCGTCAAACCTCCCAAGTATGACGGCGCGTCAACGTTTGAAGTCTTCCGCCGCCAGTTCGACACAGTGGCCAGGCACAACAGATGGTCACCGGAGGAGGAGGCCACACAGTTAATAACCAGCCTCCAGGGACGGGCCGCAGAAATCCTAAACGCGGTGCAGACGACGGCGGCGCCCAAGGACATCTGGGAGGCCCTGGAGAATCGCTTCGGGAACCACCGCTTAGCCGCAGCATACCGCAGCCAGCTAAAGGCAGGTCGCAGCAGCCGGGGGAGACGCTGCAGGAGTTCGCCATAGCGATCGAGCAGCTGGCTAGCAAGGCCTTGGTTGACCTGCCACTGGAGTTCGTATCCCGGGAAGCCGCCTACAACTTTGTCGACGGGGTACGGGACACGGAGATTCGTCAGCGCCTAATGCTCGGCGATTATAAAACCATCCACGAGGCGCTGACAGCGGCATTAAGGATGGAGGCGGCCAAGGTAGCATCTATCCCGACGTCGAGAACGAGGAGTGTCCACTACGCCGGAGACAGAAGACCAGCTGAGGGACGCCGGCGAACACCTAGTGGCCTGTGTTGGGGGTGTGGACAGCCCGGACACCTGCGGAGAGACTGCCCACACCAGGATGAGCAGCCGGAAAACGAGTAAGGGCCGTCGTGGAGAGGGGCGCGTCGGCGCCATTACCACCATCCCCTCGAGTGACAATCCGCGCCGTCAGCCGGCGGATGGATGACAACCTCATCGCGGACGGCTGGGTAAGAGGAAAGCCGTGCCGCGTGCTGGTGGACACCGG